>JAVJGI010000035.1:9650850-9663699 GCA_035590275.1 Ibycter americanus | reverse complement strand
CGGGCGCTGTGGCGCGGCGCGGCGGGCCTGCGGGGCCGGGAGGGAGGGAGGGAGGGGAGGGGAGGGGAAGGGACGGGAGGGGGTGTCTCCGGGGAGCGGGCCGGCGCTGGCGGCTCTCGTTTTAAGCGGTGAATGCTGGGTTTTCTCATCCCGGCACCGTTTCCTTCAGCAGGCGTAACGCGAATCTTCAGACGCGTTTAAATTCGATGTGCGGGAAAACGCGTGCGGGTTGGGGCGGGGGGGGGTAGCACTGATCAGCTCCGTCTGCTCCCCGCTAATGGTGCCTGAGGAACCAAGTGGTGCCGGGTCAGCCCCCTGACGCTGTGCTCTCCGTCTCAGCCTGCTGACCACTTGTTTTTTATTGCTTTCCAAGATTACATCCAGCAAATTCTCCTTTTCAAATCATGGAGGCAGAACAGATTATGGAGGGACAGCCACAGGTATTGTAAGAAATGTTTTACGTGCATCATGCTACGTGTGTAAAAGGAGCATTTTCACTTTGCTGACTATGTGTTATTTTACAGGTTCCAGAAAATCCCCATTCTGAATACGGCCTCACTGAAAATGTAGAGGTAACAAAGGTCTTGTTGCTGTAAAGTACAGTGGAAGTCCCGTTGCTGATCAAGGAGAAAGATCTTGAGTCTTGAGTCTAACTTCAGCAAATGTAATGTTCCCAAGAAAGTCAGACAGAAACTGAACCAACAGATAGTAGTCCCTTGCATAACTGGCTGTTAATGTATATTCTGTTGCCTTGCTTCCCTTATACTAAATGGTACTGAGGTAAATAATGAACCCTTTAATGAGATGGGGTTTTTTGGAAGTATCCTGTGATTGTTACCTATTCTACTGCTATCTATTACGTATATCTGTATAACATATTATGCCACAAAAGTCCAGCCAGACTTTTACTACAGGAGGGGAAGAGGAGGACTTGGTGGCCTTTCTATAGAAGTGTCGAAGGGAGGGGTTCATTTCATATTCTTGTCAGTAGAAATATTGGATCGGAATAATCCAAGCGATCCCTGATTACTTGTGCTAAGAAAGAGTAGACACAATCCATTCTCTCCGCTGTTGGTAATAGCATGGGTTAGAGTAACAACTCTATGACATTTATTTACTACTCCTTATCAAAGAAAGGCCTTCAGTCTCCCTCCATTACAAGCTCCTACTCTATGCTAAGCTTTTTCAGAAACTTTTGTTAAATGTTTTTTGTGACTCATCTCCGTGATGACTGCTTGTCTGTATGCCTCAGCTTCCACTACAGAACCATAACACATTGGATATGTTGGTCCTGTATTGGTAGATTCATATATGTTGCATTGAGTAAGTTTGGTTTACTGGCAGTGGTAGGGTTTTAGCTATGGTTAATCATGTAAGATGATTCAGCACTTTCTGATCAAAAGGCACCTGGAAGCATTTTGCATACATTTTCTTTAAAGTGTCCATCTATACTTTAATAGAGCATGGTCTCAAAGTGCTTGACTTTAACAGAGTCCCCTTTGTCAGACTTCACCTGAATTTCTTGTGCTTTTAGCATTTTTTTTGTTAAAAGCACGTGCATACAGGAACCATTTAATTAAGACTGCCCTTGTTAGTAGTCATTCATATCTCAGTGGTGTAGAATTTAAATCTGTGAATGCAAAAGCAGAAATAAAACCAATGGAGATTGAGTGTCTTCCATAAGAGTTTAACAGACTGCTTCTCAGGATTGAGTTTTTGTGCGAGGAAAAACGCACACTTAAATTTTCTTTAAAGATGTAAAGAAGTTATTGCCAGTGAATTGTGAAGAGATGGGTACTTACTTTGCACTAACACTTCAGAGTAGATGTGGCTGCTATTACCAATGTTCATTCACTTTTGTTTTTCTACTTCAGAGGATAGTAGAAAATGAGAAAATAAATGCAGACAAAACATCAAAGCAGAAAGTGGATCTTCAGTCATTACCCACACGTGCCTACTTGGATCAGACAGTTGTACCTATCTTGCTACAGGGACTTGCTGTTCTTGCAAAAGAAAGGTGAGATGCTTCAGTGTTCCTTTTCATACGAGAAAAGTAGGTCTTAGACATGGGTGGTACATCACCTTTTCAGACCTTGTGCACCAGATGTAGTTTTGCTAGTTTGCTGGTTGTAAGAAAGTCATCATAACAGGTTTACAAACCTATGAATTGCTATGATTGACCATGTAGGATTTGCTCCTCATTGAGGTGCATGTGGCATGATGAGTTATTTATTGAATTTGTGATCTCCCAATGAGGAGGTTTTGGAGGGGAAAAATGTACTTTGTCATTAATTTTATCACATAGTTCACCATATAGGAGCAAGGCAAGAAGCTGTTCTAGTTTTGAACACAAGATTTTTGTAGTGTGGAATTACAGAGGGTTCTGCTTGTCATTTAAAAATCGGGCCTGACATGTGTCTTTGTCAGAGATTAAAACACTTTCTAAAGGATGAGGCTGACCCTGCACTATCAACACAGTAAGAAGCAAACTGATAGTTTATCATTTCAGTAAAGATTATGCCGTTAAGATGCCCCAAATCTCTTATTAGTCAATGTAGCTTCAGTAATAGCAAACAATTGTTCATCTTACCCAAATTAATTTCTAGCCTTTTGGTGTATCCAAACTAGTCGCGAGTCATACTGCATGTAACCGTTTCCCAATTTTGCTGAAATAACATTATCAAAAGCTGGTATGGGTGACCATAATCGCATCACGGTACCTACAGCCAGAACAGCCATCAACAGCATCTTAACCTCAAAAGGAGTTGTGAGTTTGAACTGCATTGTACAGACAGCTAATAAGGCAAAAGAGCACCCAGGAAGGTACACCCCGTGTGTGCACCTGAGCAGTCTGAGATCTTCAGTTGACATCTGTGGGAGTTCTGCTGCAGACTGAATGTAAAACACAGGCTGAGGTGGAAACCTCTCACTTAGAGAGTCTGGGTACCTGTGTTATGGACAAACCTTTGTTTTGTTTTCTTTTGTTTTTTTCATCTTCACCATGAAAGGAGCGGTTCTTTATGGGGAATCATCACGTTCATAGAAGGAACATTGATAGAAGAGGTTGGGGAACATACAGGGGAAAAACCCCTAACTATCAAACTGCCAAGGTCAAATTGGCTGTTCAGTTGAGCATATCAAAACTTCAGGGGTGAAAAAGCTGAACTACTAGCTCTGCTGTATAATCTTCTGCTTAAAATTGAACTGGAAAGTAACTAATGGACACTAATTTCTTTTTCTAAGCAATACAGAGATGTTCAGGGAACAGCCCAGTACATGTGATGACTATGCCTGGAATTCAGTAGAAATTATCATCCAGGGTAGTGAGCATATGGATAAATGACGTATTTGGGAGGAGTCAACACAACTTTTGTCAGGTCCTTTTAAGTTTCTTGGAGTTCATTGAAGAAATCAGCAAGCACATGTGAACAGGAATCCAGATGATACAGTCTGCTGAAATTTCTAAAAGGTTTCGGGCACAGTCATTCACTAAAAGCTTTTAAAGAGAGTGAGTTGCTGTGGGATTAAAAGAAGAGCCTTTATGTGGATAAGGAACTGACTGGAAGGTACAAGATAGGGGGTAGAAGCAAATGGTTAATTTTCATGGTGAAATGAGCTCAACACTAGAATCCTGGAAGGGATCGTTTATAACAATTTGAAGAAGTGGCTGACACAGTCTGTCAATGATACAGAGTTTTACAGAATAGGTTGGGGTTTTTTTTGTGTTTTGTTTTCTGTTTGGGTTTTCTTTTTTAAGTTGATTGACTGCAAATAATTGCACAGGAGCTTCACAAACTCAATGTGAAACTATGGAAGACTGCTATGAAAAACTAAAACTGTGACAAAAAGTGGAAGATTGAATACACATAAAGAGAAAATGATGCACCTAGGAGGGTAATAATTACCTTAATGCTAGTGACAAAATGATAGATTCTGAGTTGACAATTACCCTTGTGAAAAAATATCTTTAAACCATTAAATGGGTATGTCAGTGCATTGCTCAATCAAAAATAAATACTGAATGGTAGGACTTAGAAATTGAAGGGGTAAAACCAAGCATAATGTAATTTAAATTTACAACGTTCTTGTATCTTTTAATATTGTCCACAATTCCAATTCCCCTGTATTCTGGTAGAATACGGAAAAAGTAAGAAGAGTGCCAAGGCGATCAGAAATATGAAATGCTATCTGTATATGGAGTGACTGAACAGATGATACCTAGAAAGGAGACTTCTGTGAGAGAATGTATTAGGAATCTATTAAATCACAAATAGCATAGAGATGATGATGGGATGGATTGTTTATTATCTCTTCTGATGCAGTAAGCAAAGCAGGTAGGTAATTCATAATGAACAAAAGGAGGTGATCCTTCACAGGTCACATAATTAAGCTGTATCATTTTTTGCCTCGGGTTGAGGACATCAACGCTTTATTTGGGCTCAAGGAGCAACTAACTGGTGAAAGTTGTAGAGGAATCCACCCAGGACTATTAAAGGTGCTAGCTCAGAAATAAGTACATGCTTGGAAGCCAAAAGGACGGTCCAGACAAGTATCTCTATGGACTTATTCCATTTTTCTTTAATGCTCTTTATAGGCATATTTGCTCACTGCCAGACCTTTGGTCTGACTCAGTGTGGAATAAGTAAGTTTGTCATTTATATTGCAGACAGCATGCAGATTAGCAGGATTCATGCACTGTAGCTGGAGGAGCTCTTTTTTTAAAAAACCCAAACACTTCTGGACTAAGGCCAGTGATCCAAAGTGTTTATTATCGACTACTTCCAAGTTACCCCACTTCTCAAACTTGAAGTTTTTGTTTAAGTTTTATTGTGTTAATATCAGTTGTCAGAAACCATGAAAACAGCTCCAACGTGCAAAGCTACACAATAAGCATTTGAAGAAAATGAAGCAAGAAAGCACTGATAGATTTATTTTATATAGCATGAGTTAAAGGAATAGGCAAACGCATGTAACTTCCAGTGATGTACATAGAGTATTTATGCTTACAGACTATACCCTAGTTCTAGGTATGTAACTGTTCTAGCAGTTTAGTAACACAGAACCAACATGGCCTAAGACCTGTTACTAAAAACTTTCTCATCAGACACGAACTGGAAACTTACAGGGTAACCCTAGGTAGTTGGTCATCTCTACATCAATGCTTATAAGCGTTTGGGAGGAGTTAGGTTGCTTTTAAGGGAAGGTGATTAGTTCTTCAGCTACCTAATTTCACAGAACAAAAAATAATTGCTTTTGATTTACTTTTTTCTTTACAGACCACCAAATCCCATTGAATTTCTAGCAGCATATCTTTTAAAAAACAAGTCACAATTTGAGGACCGAAATTAACTCCATAAAAATGAGGACAATTTGGCTGCTAGGCTGAAATGCTCATTTGCCGGAATTTGTTTTCTGCTGTAAAAATCCTTCGGAACCATGATGTTGTCTTTCTTAATCGCACAATTTCCTTTACCTTTTGAGTTATTTAATAAAGAAGACTTTACATTTAATTTGTTCACTTGTTTTAAACTAGCTATTAAGAGACTTTCAAAATAAAGTACTGAAACTGCACTGCTGGGTGGAAGTCTGAATAATTCTATGGGGCTACATCACCTGAACACATGAAATGGGAACAATTTGTTATGGGAACCATGTGGGTGATAATGTCTATAACTTAACTTGATTTTATATAGCACCCTCTGCCTGCAACAAGCCTATACAGAAAGCAAACAAATTTAAGAGCAGTTAGAATTTAATTTGAGGAAGTATTGATTGATTAGAGAGGAGAGAACTTGCTTCAGAGCACCAGGACATGGGTTTAGTTAAAACAAACAATTAGATTCAGCAGCTGAACAGATCACCTGCAGACAGTGTCCAGAGTTTCAGACATTTACATTAATGAGGTGTGCTGTGCAGCACTTATCATTGATCGCCTGACTGGTGTGCTGAATTTAACTGAAACACAGAATAAAGTTTGAAGAGACTTACAGAGGTTCTGTAATTCAGTTCTGTGTGCAGCTACCCCTAGTTGGAGTATTCTTTCTCTGTCAAAGACAGAATCGTAGAGTATCTCAGGTTGGAATGCACCCATAAAGATCATCAAATCCAACTCCCTGCTCCTTGCAGGACTACCTGAAACTAGCCATATGACTAAGTGTGTCATCCAGGTGCTCCTTGACCTCTGACAGGCTTGCTGCTGTGACTGCTTCTATGGGGAACCTGTTTCCAGTGACCAACCATCCTCTCAGTGAAAAGCCTTTTCCTGGCATCCAAGATAATCCTAATCAACCCAGTACAATACCAACTATTCTGATTTTCCATTTTTCCCCCTTGGGTTTATCATCACTTTTTTTGTTTTCCCCATTCTTAACATCTTTTTCAGACCTCTTGTTTTCACTTCCTGTAATCTCAGTAGGGGTAAAGGCCACAGACCTCAGGGTACAATATAAAAACCTGTAACAGAGACTGGGGATCAGAAGAAAAAGAAGACAGTAAACTATGTTGTGAAAAAATACTAGTGAAGCATTGAAAATCTGGCTTGTAGCTGTAGAACTGGCTTGCTAGGTTATTGGCAATGAGTACAGGGAGTAGACATAGCCCTCAGAATTCCCTTGTTTTCTGCAACTTGTAGCAAGGAGCATAATCAATGTTGTTCACTAGCACTGGATACTGGAATCCAGATTAAGCATAGCCCACTTTTTAATAGACTGGGAGAATGACCGCAGTTTGTTCAATGGTGACAGAAACAGTAAACTTGGCTTCCAAGGGTTGCTCAATTAACCAAAATCCTATTATTATTCAAATAAACTTCAATACTGTCATCTTACCATTCTCATCTCCGTTCCATGTTTCTCTAGTTAATTGCTGTAACAAAGCAAGCAGTTAAAAAACTTGTAGATTAAATTCTTTGCTGCAAGGGTTGGGGTTTTTTTTCTGTGTGACATTAAAGGCTGCATAATTTTTTGTTGTAATTACGCATAAATTCACAAAAAGAGACTTGGGACTCTCATTTGACTTATTCCTGCAATGACCTAAACACCGTATTTGCAGTATATTAGGTTGACCATGACACAAATAATATTTTCCCTTCGTTCTCTGTCATCTAGAGGACTTTCCTATTGTAATCTGAATATTTTGTTTTAACTTGTTTTAACATCACTTTTCTTTAATAGCTTACATACATGGGTGTAAGAATGGCCAGAAGATACATTCTTCAGAGGAAAAAAACTTAATTTTTCAATTGTCTGCTAACTTGCAGGGGCTGGAATGAGATCTAGCCGTTACTCTTAATAGGAAGGCTCTCACTATTTTACATATTTCTTAATGTGCTAGGAGGGAAACACTGAGTTAGCAAAGTTCCAAAGCAGTAAGACTGGGGAACAAAAATAATTGAAAGAAGCCCGCAAACCCCAAACCAAGCCTAAAAAACTCTATTTTGGAAAACGTACAGAAAGGCTGCCCAGGGAAGTGGCTGAGTCACCATCGCTGGAGGTATTTACAAAATGTGTAGCTGTGGCACTAGGGGACATTGTTTAGTGGTGGACTTGGCAGCATCAGTTTTCTGGTTGGACTCCATGATCTTAAGGGTCTCTTCCCACCTAAATGAGTCCATGATTCTATAAAATTGTGGAATGAGATGACTAATTCTATTGCATTGTGGTGAATACCATCTCCATCAAACGCTGACACTTTAAAAAGACACTGAAAGGATTTTAACAACAGTGTTTTGACTTTCTGGAATGAGTAATAACGTTTAAGTGAAGACGAGACACCATAAAGACTTGGTACTGCTATTTTTATTGCTAAAGCGGCACTCCAAGGTTTCATCCGTAGGTGACAACATCACAAGATTGTTAAGAATTGTTGGGGGGCAGGGGGGAGAATCTATGCTGCTCCCCAATTTCAATGTCGAGAATTCGTGCAAGACCACACAAAAAGAATCAGTTCAACTATTAATCTTCCCTAGACAGAGCAATTTTCTTATAATGTATCGTTATACCTGCATTTCAGAATACAATCATATTTCTCAGCTTACGGTAACACACATCAAGAAGCTGCACAAAACTTGTAAACACACCGGCTTTCCACACAGCTCTTGCATCAACCCAGAATCTCAAAGCATCGGTACCAGCCTCAAGGTGAGCTGTCCCTGCCAGCAGCATGCCACCTACTGAGCTGGTGGTGGCACCGTTTGGTACAAGCTGTCAGCTGCTGTTGTCTTCCCACCTAAGCTAGTTCCAGAGCATCAAAAAGCCAGGTTCACAAGGTGATGATGTTAGATTTACTACAGCAACTTTTCCAGGCAGCTTCCTCCGAAAAAGTAAGTTGAAATGTTACTAGCAGCAGTGAAATCACCAGTTCTAAGAAATAAATTTTAGTGATTCTTGCAAAGGTATGACAAGTCAACAAGAAATGTGCAACCATATTCCTTTTACTTTTTAAATTGGCTTCACCAATTGGGATCTGTAATGCGAAGAAGATAGCAAGTTACTATCTGAATAATCAGATCATATCTCAATAATCCAATTCTCAAAGTTAGGGAAGTCATGATAAAGTCCAAATTTTCAAGGCATTTACTTGTTTTAAACTCTCCCCACGACAAAACAATGGAAAATCGGTGAAGAGACTGAACAGATGCTTGCTATCCCGGTTTAATCCAGAAAGAAAGAAGTACTATTTTTCCACAGGAAACACCAGTGCCGAGGGCTTCAGGATAAATTTATTTAATTTTGAAGTACAAATTAAAAACCAAGTGATTTTACATTCATAAAAATGAGGAACTCATCAATAAAATGGAGAATAGATGTAAGGGGCTAAAAATTATTAATAGATGTCAAATAAAAGCTTGAAGAAATAATTGATATTGGCAACTTTAGATGTATGACAGGCCACTGCTAAATAGCTGAAAGCCGTTATCTCTTAATTCTTGAACAACTGTTTTTCAGTTTTCTCCACACCACCCTAGGTAACTGGGTCAGTATATGCTCCAAAGGACAGTAAGCAGAAAATAAAGCAGAATACCTGGTTAACACCACAGCACATCTTCCAAAATGACTATTTTAGATCCAATATCCAGAAGTTACTATTCAGTAACTGTGGAAGAATTATATATGACTCATATGCAGTATTTTGAAGTCTGCCTTTTTAAATGCTTCCACCGAGAACGTCACCTTTTACCTTGAAGGGAACAGTGGCAGAAGAAAGGATTTCCCACTAAAAGCACTTCTGATCAAAGGGTTCTATATCCTCATATTCTGAAGCCTGTTACCACCTAAAAATACAATTTGACTTGTCTTGCCAAATCTTTTTTTTTTTTTTTCATCTCCGGTTTATCACAGACTTTCTCCAGAATCAGCAAAGGTCTTTGAGCTATCCATTTTCTTTTCTGAAGTGCTGTCACTATTGTAAATGCAGTCTGATCAAAAGACCTCCTCTCTCACCATCAGACTTTCTAGAAATAAAACAGATGCTTTCAAACAAATGCAAAATCTGAAAAAATCTGAAAGATATAAGCAGTTGAAACCAGTAGGTTGAAAACACATGAGAAGAATCCCTATGCCTACCATGCTTGATAGAATACAGGTTTTGATTTATTCTTATCATTGTACTAATTACATAACAAACTATTCTTAGCCAAGCCCTAGCTGTGTTCCCTATTCTATTTCATAGTCAGAATTCATTTTAAGGGTGACTACATAGCCTAGATCACAAAAGTACAGAATGCCAGCTGTTCCAGAAATAGGCATTTTACCATGATGAAAAAAGTTATCAGCACCATTTTTGCTAATGTTTCTTTTTCAAATACAGTTTTAAGGGAGGACTTAAAATGTAAATGCTGTGTGAATAACTATGGGGCAGTTTACAGCACTGCTAGTGCAACACTGACTAGGAATGTGTCGTATTCCTCTTCCCAAGGTGCTTTTCTCTCTCTTCTCAAAGTCTGCTTTGCAATTGTGCATAATAAACCTGTATTCTGAGGAGTCTAAATTGATAAAAGGCTGCCGGACGGTTGAGAAGTATCTCCTAGAAAGCATATGCCCTTCTTTTTTCTCTGGTGAACACTGCGGTATTTACAAGATGGATAATTACCCACTGATAATGCTATTACATTATACAGGAAGTGGAAGTATTTCCCTTGTGTGGGTGGGGTGGGGGTGGGGTGGGGTTGAGAAAGAGAGAGAAGTACAGCAGAAGGAAGGACTGCTAGGATCAGCAGGTTCCTCAGATGCAGAACGACAGTAAAGAGAAAAACCTAGAGTAACAGTGAACAGCTTCCTGAGAAGGGAGGAAACAGGAAGTAGATGGTGTGAGAAGATGACAGGAAAGAAGCCAAAATAAACCATGTGCAAGATGACAGGAGCAAAACCCAAGAAAGCAAGAGACCCTGAAAGCTGGGCCAGCGGAAGACACGTGCCACCCAAGCTGGGCACGGGATGTTACTCAAGGAAACCCCTGCAAGCTAAGGGCACACTAACTGGCAAGTCACTCTTGCCACCATCTGCCTTCACGCTTTTCTTCCAGGTAAGGAACAAACAGCCAACAGACATACATGTGTCCATGCACTGTGTCAGAGAAAAAATTACTGAAGTAACAGCTCTGAACAGGTAAGTGCTCCTGTTACGTGTCCCCGTACAAACAGTCCTTGAAAAAATTGCAGACAAAGCAGGAGGATCTCTCCCAAGCTAACCCACGCTTCACAACATTCAGCTGAAAGCTCAGCCCAGATCCTCAGCCTGTGGCTAGAACCTTTCCATACCTCCACGTCCTGAGCGCCAGGAAGCCCAGCACTGCCATCTTGTACTTAACTGAAGTGCTGCTTGCTTTTCTGTTTCCGCCTCTTGTTTACATTATGTGGTACTGAGGGAATCATCACCAGCCCTTAAACGAAGAAACAAACCATGATCAGGAGGTGACAGAAGTTTAAAATAGAAGAACCCACAAATTACTAAATGCTGCTATGTGGTATTATGTCCGCCTGTGACAGGCAATAAAGGAAAAAACTCTACTGTCGCCCTCACCAATGAAAACAGCGGAACTTCCTCCTGTAGTACTATGGATGACAAGCTTTGGCAGGAACAGTCAGAAACTGGGAAGGATGTCCTTCAGCTTCACTAGACCCTGGATTGACAGTGCTAGCTGCTAACAGAGAAGGACAGAGATTCACTGGAAAACAGGCACGTGCCACAATCTAAGGATTAGCAAAAAAGCCTGTGCTTTCTGTGACCTGCCAACACTGAGCTGCAGTTGTTCTTCTGCATCTATATGGATCCTATATTCACATTACATAAAGTAAAGACTTCATCCTAATCTACACCTGATCTAGTTGAGCAAAAACTACACACAAGGAAAGAAAGGTTAATGAGGAAAGCAAGGGAGAAGGAAACGTAGAAAGGAAGCACAAGGAGAAAAGGGATCCAGCCCAAGAGGTATGCAGCAACAGCAACAAAAGAAATGTAATTGAGAAAATATAAAAGGCAAGCTGAAGAGAAAAACACCCCTACATAAAGAAACGTAGCAAACCCAGAAGAAAATACTTGTGTTTTCGCTCATTACACCATCTAGATTACCACTTGGAAGTTCTTCTATCTTGATTTCATTGGAGGGGAAGAGTTTAGATGAGGTAAAAGCTCTTGACGGTAGAAATGAATACCAGATACTTAAAAATTATTTTAACCTCCAGTTCCCCCAAGATGTTCCTTCTAGCAGCCTCCGCTAACTGTTCTTGGTGGATTGTGGGACAACGGTGCATCAAAAACTATCTGCTGGCATGACCTTTTTTTGTAAGTACATAATCGCAACATTTATTTATCCCTATGGAGTGAAGTTTATCCTCTGCTGCTTTTAGTTAACTTTATTGAGGGATTAGTAGTCAGTTCAGGAACTATTCCCAGTACTGAAGTTTATGTAAAAGATTTGAGAGTTAGATATAAATGGGTATCAAAACCACCAATATAGTTTTATGTTAAAGCAGTCAGGCAGGATAGTTCTTCCAGTCTAGGCAGCAGTCATAATCCATGTTAACCTTTCTCAACGCACGATTTGTAAAATGACAACTGAATACTTTAAGGACAGCTAGACCAGTGAAGGCTACATAAAATGCCAGACATTTCCTGGGATAATAGTCCCGTTTCCCCATGACAAGCTATTACAAGTATTATTAATTGGAGACTCGAGCCCTCATTGCCCCTCAGCTGCACTGGGAGGCCAGTGTCACGGGTGCAGAGAAGGATCCTCATGGATAAAAATGACATCAGCCATCCTCCTGCAGCACAAGCCTTTTTGATCTTCAAGACATACTGTGTGCAATGCCTTCACCCCCCCGTTTCCTTTGGTTTACTGTTTAAAATAAAAAACCAAACCAAACCAAAAAACCCACAACCCAAAAAACCCACAACCCCCCCCAAAACTCTGTATTTCGCATTCATTTGTAATGGGCTGGGGGACTTTTCGAAGAATAAAATGCCCCAAGGGGGATAAGAGGAACGTTTCCTAACCTGGCCCGTACATCCCCCACCTCAGACGGCACCAGTCTGCCTGAGCACCGTAATGGCTGCAGCCCCGCCCCCCCCACCCCCGGCACCCCTCTCTCCCGGTGGTGTCTCGTACGTCAGTGGCTAAAATTGCTTTTTCCCCTCTCCCCCTCTGGTACCGGCCGCGCTCCCCTTTCCCCTTCTGCCGTATGAGCTATTTCGAGCTATGCCTCTCCTCCCCACGGCAGCCGTCCATTCACCGAGCTGATGAAAAATCAGAGGGGTGAGGAAGGACGAAGCTGAGGAGAACCGGGGCCTTGTACACCAAGGCGGCCCCCGGCCCCCGCCGCGGCACCGACGCCAGCCGGGGTGCGGGGCG
>JAVJGI010000035.1:9637393-9649152 GCA_035590275.1 Ibycter americanus | reverse complement strand
TGGGGGCTCCCGGGCAGCGGGGCGGGCCGGGCCGGCAGCAAAGGGCTGGGGGAGAGGCAGGGTGCGCTGGCGGGGGGCTGCCGCTCCCCTCGCCCCCCCAAGGTAGACTGAAACCGGCGGTAACGGCCTGCTAGCACCTGTGCTTGGGAATGGGGTTTGGTGGGTCGGGGGGCAGAGCTCGGCTGCTCCGGGTGGGGTGCTGGTCTGTGGTTCCGGAGCTGTTCGGGGGGTACTTGTGAGGGGTGGTCTTTCGCTGGCCTTAGGAGTAAAGCTCATGAGAAAACTGCAGGTGAACAAGCCTGGGCGGACAAGAGGCTGTCGTAAAGAATAGTTCAGAGAGAGGGGAGGGATACAATTTGGAAAAAAAAAAAAAAAATTCAATAAAAACATGCATTCAGGATCCTCCAACTGACATTTAAGAAGAACTGGATGTGAAAAGTTGTACGCTTCTCTTGGCTATATAATAAGTGCAGTTTCCCCGCTCCTCTGCGAATTAATGAACAAGGTATTCGGCAAAAACTGGAAGAAGAGAAATACGGGGAGGAGGGTGGTACAGGAAGAAGCAGAATCGTGAGATAAGTACCAGGGGCTTCAAATGGGCAGGCGGCTCTGAGACAACAACAGCGGGTGATTGTTTTCCTTCCGAGTTTCATATTCCAAACATAACTATTGTGTCCATTATACAACTGGTCTCAAGTCTTCATCCAGTGTTGATAGCTTGCAATGACAGTTTTTCTTCCAATGGCCTAGAAAGGTAGGTAGTAGTCTGTTTACAGAAAGCAAGCAAAATCAGCTCAAAGGTATAGGTTGAAACATGGCCAAACGTTGAAGCTGTGTGGTAACGCTTCCCAGCTTGCTTGCGATATTGATATTTGCATTTATGAATAAGGCTGAGAATGGATTTGCGATGTGGAATAGCTAGATGACCTTAGACATAAATCTTGTCATTTGCTTGATATTGGACTTCATACCAAGTTACTGCTGGATGCTTGCAAATAAGAATTTTAATACTTTTTCATAATTAATTTCAGAGGCTGCGTTCGGCTGCTTTCTTTTCTATAAAAATTCAGTGCATAATTTTGTTGGGCTACACCCTGGTAAGTCTGTGGGACTCGTTTGACCAGTACTACTTGTCTGTAATAGGGCATCCAAAAGCATGTTGCTCCCATTGCCTTTGGGCAGCCCTCTGGGTATGGCTTATTGAGGGAGTGTGGAATGGTTGCCCAGACACACACACTGCATGAAAAAAACCAAACTGAATCATGTAACTTGTCAGAAGTACAGTCACCATAACTTGTTAAATTGTAACTTGCAGTGTCTGTGGTGGGGGTGAGCGGCTGATGTTGTGTAGACTGGAGTTTTGGGAAGTATGGGGGTTTTTTCCTTAAACAACAAAAGAGCATTATTTATGTCTCTTTCTATAGAAGTATCTTGTGCTGTTTACATAGGGTATGTGAGAGCAGGAATTCTGCCTGTTCAGCAAGACGGGGACTACCCATTAACTGTTGCTTGGTAGCTAATTTTTGTGTGCCGTTTAGGAGGGTCCCGCAAAACTCGAGAGGAAACAAATGGGGACCAAGAGGGTATGTGTTCATCGTAGACTTAAAATCTTCCTGTATTTTAGGCCAAACTCATATCTCAGCTGCTATTTCAAACTTGTAACATAGGTTCGTTTCCTCAGTCATACTGCCTGAAGAAAATCGGGATTTTACAATGTGGTGTCAACCTTGCGTAGCTTCAGGGATGGAGCTGAGGCAGGGATTAGAGTTTGAATTGTGATGGCTTTTCAGCGTGTTCCCGCGATTCTCTGGGGATTGTGTTGTCAAGGCCTCCTACCTACTTTCTTCATGCTTACCGTCTCGGCCCAGAAGCGATTTACTGGGTTATATATAAACTGGTTAGCATTTAAGCTTCCCATTTCCTGAAAACTGCTCTCTTTCTACAGAGCTGCGTTTGATTACACGGAGCAGGCGGATGCGCTGGAAACCCTCATCCTGCTCCATAGTTAAGATGACCCTGTCAGAAAGGGTAATGAGAAATGGGATTTTTGAAGGATGTGTTCAAAATCATTACACCTGAAAGCATTTTAAAGAGGCTGTGTGAGGATGAGGTTTTTAAGTGGCAGTTTAGCCTGAGGTGCCTGGTACCTGAGGGTAAAACATCAACAGAACATCCAGGATGATGCATGGTGTCCTGGATTGGGGGAGGGGGGCCAAGGGTTGACTGCAAAAGTAGAGCACCCATTGCTATGCTTAAAAAAAATTGTATCTGCAAGATCTGGCTGCAGAAGTCAGCCCTGGGAAAGAAGGGCCGAAGTCAGCTGAGGGAGAAGAGGACAAAGGATGGATCCAGAACACAGACCAGCTTTTGTGGTCAGAGGGTATCCTTGAACTGGATTAGCTGGCTCCTCTGCACTCCAGGAGTGGAAGCAGTATCGGAGGTGAAGCCACAACCAAGTAAGAGGGAGCTACTGCTCTTTGTGAGGGTCAGTGTAATGTATGTCGGAGGGTTTAGAAGCAATGCCACTTCTTGTCTTCAGAGACTGCTCGTTTCTGTGGGGCAGCAATTGCTTCAGCTGAAAGTAGACCCTCGCTCCCCTATTTTCTCCAGCTGTGGGGTATGCGCTGCTTCGGTTCTGCCTTGGAAAATATAAACGTGCACTGCATTCTGGTGTAAATACATCACCTAATTGTATGATGTCAATTAACATTTTAGAGCAGGTGAGACTGGCTGTGCAGTTATGCACATCCAAGGATGTTCACGCGTTAGAATGTCACACCTAACTATAAGTAAACAACTTTGTTGTTGCTGGAGGGAGAGTGAGGTCCCAGGCAGGAAGCTCACTGCTTCCTACTCACTTGATGAGGCTGAGGAGGTGGGCAGGGAGGGGAAGATGGGCTTTATGGTGGTGTTAGCATTTAACTTCCCGTGTGTTCTTCATCCATGATGTGCCGTTGCAAAGAAAAATCTAAAAAGCAAGTTCCTTAAGAAGTTTCTGCATTTGAGTTCAGTATGAAGAATTTGACCAAAATTATCATCGTATCTTGTCCTCTGGAATTCTTGGTGTGGGGAATTCCACGTTTGTTCCATGTCAGTCCGTGTACCATCTTAATGGATTTTAGATGCGGACCTGTTGAGCACTTGTCTGGCAGCAAACTGACGATGAAGTCTGGTCAGTTGTTCCTCCTCCTACTTAGCCACAGCACTGGATATGGGAAGCTTTACAGCTGAGCTTCCAAACTGAAATAGTGCTGTGACCATTGCTGATAGTAGGCCGCTGGTCTAAGTAACCTATTTTTTCTCTTGCAGACCTTGATCTGTATGTCTGCTTTTAAAAAAGTTAAAAATGGTATGTGGCATGCCACTGCTTCTGTGGACTAGCAGCCTGATGCGTGGTGGCCACTAAAATGCTTGTAAAAAATGAGATAAAAGCATACCATGTAAATAAAAGTATTGCCTTATTGCACTGCTTTCGTGTGGATTGTTTAAAAAAACCAAAAAGTATCACTGTTGTGTGATGAAAAATATTACAGTCTGATTTATTTTTGGATGAAAGTCCTGCTCCTGCTGGGTTAATTCAACCACCTAATGTCCAGACCTCCTGAGAAATTGATTTTGACCAGCAGGGGGAAGAGGAAGATTAAGGACAACTTGACACAAAAATGGCATAATTTTCCATGATTTTGAATGCAGGACAGATACATTCCTAGATACAAAAGGAGCAGCTGAAATATACCAGGAATGACATGCTGTCCCAAGCACGGACTATTTGCACGACGGGGTGTGGATGCTGTCTCCTGTTTTACTCCCCCACGTGAGTAGACTCTGTAAGTGCTGGACCATTCTGTGGGGAGTCAATCCATACGTTCCTGAAATGAAAATAAACATTAGTGTATGTGCGTCTTTTTTCCTGTATAGCATGCCATTACAAGTGAGATGTCACGCATCGGGGCGCCTAACATGGCTTATTCAGTGGCAGCTGGCCTGCCTTGCCTGGCTGGTGGAAGTGCTAATTGAATACTGTACCACTCTTTATTAAAAGCGTTTGATGAGACTTCTTGTTTCAGCTTTTCCCCAGTCAGTTGCATGCTGATACAGACGAAATGCAAAGGTTTTTAGTAGGCTATTCCACATCGCAGGAGTAAAATCGAATCGGGAGCGTATGTGAATAACAATACTACATGATCTGAAACTTTCCCTGCAAAATGACTTTGTCATTATATTAAGTACGGCTGGTTTCTCTGTTTTCCTTGACCAAGTCATGGTGCTCAGAGGTGTGCTTTCTCGTAGCCTATGCCAAGTTGTTTGAACTAGGAGAACCTTAATTTCCATACGCTTATTGATGCAAATGGGAGTTGGCAGAGTAATTGCTGTGTTGACTCAAAAGGCCATTGCGCTTATTGCCTTCAAAGCTATTTTTTATGATGAACCAAGTAAATGTTTGAAGAGAGTTTAAACTTCATGGTACTCTTGAGTTCAGAGTTGGTTTTCTGCTGCCCTGGCGTGTAAGTGGAAGAACCCCAAAGGAGATAGGCACTGACATCTTGTTGTTAGCATTTGTAAGGATTAAGCTTCTAACTTGTTTGGACAAGAAATGCAAGAAATTCCAAATAACTGGCTGTCATGTGGCCAGTGTTGTTCAGACTTTGTCTTTTGGGCTGAGGTCTGCATGGTGGTGTCTAGGTCAGCTGGAAAGGACAATACTTTGAAGAACTTCTGCAGATCAGAAAGTAAATGAAAAGGCAGTTGTGCACCATGAATGATCTGTTGAGAAATGATCTTTCAGTCAAAGTTGGCCACTATTTCAGCATGTTTGCGGTCTCTCCTACTCCTTTGTAATTCCCAGTAAGACCTGCGTTAATGTTTTTTTTACTGCCTTTGTACCAAGTACTGATTTTTCTGATGTCAAAACCCACTGTTAATAGCTCTGTGAGGTAGCCAGCTTCAACGTGCAGTAGCAGTGTGATTCTGCAATAATACAGCTTTTCTCACTCTCACCTTCTGGGGCTTGGGGCAGTGGAGGGTGGCATGATCGTGGCTGTTTTAATGAATAGTGATGTGATCCCAGCACTTGTGTGCTTGTTGGCATGAGCTGAAACTTCTCATCAGCACCGGAGAAAGTGCATACATTGGTTCCAGCTGTTTCTGCTGTGCTGTGATGATGCTCAGTATGTGTGATCTGTTCGCCAGGCCTGCTGCATGTGGTTTCTGAGGGCAGGCAGTGCTGCTGGGGTGGCTTCCACTGCCCCTCGGAGTGGCTGCATCCTACCCTGGAGCAGAAACCCTTCTCTGTGGTGTGTTGGATCTGAGTCTCAGCAGCAGCTGAAGTGGCTGGAAAGGAATAATGTGTGCAATCTTGTGTGTTGTTGGACTATGAATGCAGATGAGGGGTTGAGGAAGATGGTCGCTATATCATAAAAGGGTCTTTTTATGAAAGTGCTTAACTCTGGTGTGCCAAGAACCCTGGCATGTTCCCCAGAAGGGGAATAACTCATCACAGCTCATTCATAAATGTAATATACAAGTAATGAATCGCTGTGGTGTTTGTAGATAATCATGGACGAATGGATCCAGGAAAAAAGGCAAAAAGCTTGTGAGGGTCACTGAAAGGAGAGAAAGTTTTGACCTGATCTCTGTTGTAGTGGAAGGAGCTTTTTGCAGTAGCAGGATAATTAATATACTGATCATGAAATCTTAATGTTGTGACATTAGCTGGAGCATTGCAAATACAGCTATTAACTTAAATTCTTACCTTGCAATCTGTGAACAACTAATCATAGTGTCTTGTAAATTTATAAAGCATTTGCTTTGCAGTGTTAAATACTAAATGTAATGTTTCTCTCCCTTCGGTCTTCTAGCTTTTTTAGATGTTTTATGGGGAAAGTGGATGTGTCATTGCTAGCTCTTTTATGAATTAATCATGGAACACAGTATTAATATGCAGACTGTATTATTTAACATTGTTTACTGGAATAATTTAAAACACAATTTCCAGGCTATTCTTTCTAGCTGAATCACTTAAATACAGTCAGAATCAAGATATTCAAAGTAAAGCATGTAGATTCAACTTTTACTGTACAACTATAACTGAAAAAGAGCTTTACATTTGATGCAGGCCTGGTATTATTAAAACAGGCCTGCAAGTATCACTTAGTGAATACTTTCACAAATTCAGGTTCCATTTAGCATGTGTTAGAGCCAAAAATCACTTCCTCAGAGCTATAAAATAGACGGTCATTTGTTTGGATCTCTGAGTGACCTAACTGCCAAGGTATTCTATCAACCAACATGCGCCTACCTAACTTTATATTCTTAATGAGTGGTGTTACAGTTTGATTATTTATTTCCTAATAACTTCCAGTAAAGGAAATTAAAGTGCTAGTGGGATACTGGAAAACTGGGACATGCAAGTGAGAACTGCCACCAAAGCAGATTTCAACATCTCTGTTGTGGCTTCAGTTTTGTTTTCCCCCATTCAAGCATTACCTGCTGTTTTATGTTTGTCTTACAACATGTATAATGTTTATATAGCATTGGTATAATCTTTATTTGTATCTTAATTTTATTTTTCCTGTAGTTTGCATAAGGTAAATTTCTGCCTTGCTTGTAGATTGATTCCACCGTTTCATCAGTATTCAGTATTGGAAGAGAGTATATGCTAGTAGTAGAGAATGTGCCCATCAGCGTGAGTTGTTGGAAGTCACCTTCTGTTCCTGACAAATCCTAGTCTTTGCATAGATAAGGCTTGTTCTTTATTCAAGGATTTGGCTTTTGTTGCAGTGAGAAAGAAAGATTTTTTTATTATTTTTTTTTTTTCAGGTGGGGTCTGTGTTCTTTTAAACAATCCTTCTACTTCCTGCAATTTTAACTAAGAAGAGAAACTAGTTAGCCCTTTGTCATGTTTCAGGTTGGAGTTTGCCTGACAATTGATTTAAATGTTTTTGACTCACTTTCAAAGCTGCGGAGAGAGGAGTTCCCTTAGTTCCAGTTATTAAACTAATTGTGTGCCAGCCCCCAGGGTTTCACTGTTACTTACCTGGATTTTTCTAACACCCTACAAGAAGAAAGAGTTATTTACTTCTTAGTACATATGCTATAATATTTATTAGAAGTGTTTTCAAGGTGTAGGTGTTTTTGTCAGTGTGTAAAGGTAATTAGAGGGAGTAAGGCTCAGGAAAAAAATGTTGGCTCCTATAGGGTAGGAGACATGCTTAGACAAATAAAAGCTGTGAGGCAGAAGCGTGAAAGCTGGGGACTGCAGTGGTGCTGTCATCGTGCTCCAGCACTGCTTGCATTGCTGCAAGTGCTGTACACGTGGAACCAGGGTCAACCTGAGCAGTTTTCTCTGGTGCTGCTCTGAATTTTGGTTGAGGCTTATTCTCTTCCAGTAAAAAAACCATTCACTGAGACTGAGGATTCAGAGCAAGCACTGCGTCTTCCGTACCCACGTGAAAAGGTAGGTTTTGGACTAGTAATGGTGGCTGCTGGGACAGGAGCAAGTTCCCTTTATGTTGTGTTGACACTTGGCATATAAGCACTTCAGCCTCATGCGAGAGGTGAGCTTGGCTGTGGAAAGAATGTGCTGGTTTGGCTTAACCCACAAAGCCCCTTGACAGCTGTAAATTGGGGTGATGAACCTAAGCGTGTGACTACCAGATGCCTTTGTATTATTATTCGTAGGGTAACGATGGCAGACATAACGTGGAAGGAGTCCTCCTTACTTGCTCTAGTGCTTTGAAAGGGGATAATGTCGACTGTAAAAATAGTTTATCCTTTTAGGCAAGATATTTGAATAAATGCTGCCTGTAGCTGTAGCCATAAATTTGTCTGGTGGAGACTTGGTCTGTGCCTGCCATTATTTTTAATTTGGCATAACTTTGGCTGGTTTCCAAAACAAAACAGGATGTGAAATATCCACAGAAAATGTCAGCATTCTTTAGTGACATACCTATATTTATACTTTACTTCATAGGATTGAAATGCAGATCTCAATGTTACGTGCTTCAGTGCAGCTCATATTTTGCCGCCTAATCTTCCTTTAATCAATAAAAGGTCTGATCTTACAGTATTAATGCTAAAGTGTATTGATTGTTGCATCCAGAAGGAAGGCTTTCTGTCCTTCTGTCCCGGTTGCCCTTAAAAACCCGCTTGCCCTCGTCCTGGCAGCTTTCTCAAGCTGGGCTTTCCACCTGCGGCTCGCAGCAGGGACCTCTCCCGCTTCCCACTGCTGCCGCAGGAGGATCCACGGGCGGCAGCGCTATTCCTCGCCCATGCTTTTGTCAGCTGAGGAGATGGGTATTTGCTGCAGTTATCTCAGTGACTATTTGCAAAGACTTTTTACTGATTTAACTTAAGTTACATACGAACTAAACTTGCTTATGGAGCTCTTCATGAAGAACCTACTCATCTCCTATAATACAATTCCATATGGCAGAGCATATCTACTGTGGTAATGTGGGTTTATTTATATTTTGTATATCCAATTCAAATATTTTGACTTCAGCCTTAAGCACTGGCATGTTTGAGAAACTGGAAGGAAAACTTCACTGAACACAACAAAAAGTTGATGCAAATTGGGTAATAAGAAAATTACAGTTTTAGAATAGCCTTCTGAAAGTATTTGTAAGCATAGGAAGCTGCATGTAGACTATACTGTCAGGTCATGTGGATGCTGTTTGAACTTTGTTTTTTTAATTTTTTTCTCCTCTTTTACCTAAAAGGTCAGGTGGATATGTTGTACTCTCCATTCTCTCTTTCTGTTAGTCCTTTGGAGAGAGAGATTTGATTACATGTTTTATTAAAATAGTACAAATAAGTATCAGTTGAAATGGAAACTTGCGTTAGGTTGGAGTTAATGATTTAAAAAGGCACCTTGTCGTTGCATTAAAGGGAAGGAATCTGAAAGCAGATGTGTTACCTGGTCCCTAAGTAAACACTGACAGAAGTTTAATCCCATGGGTCACACAGATCTGTTGTTTTCCTGCCTCTAGGAAGAAAATATTTGTTGCTTTGTCAGGGTGTGTGTCTCTAATAGCAGACTAAGCAAACCTGGGCATCTTACTCTGCTGCTACCCTGGAAGTTCAGAAGTTTTGGCCAGATTTGATCAGTCATAGGAAATTATGAGGGATTCTGAACTGTCTTTAAACTGCTCAGCAAGTTACCTGATTTGTCTTACCAAAGGCAAATCTCATTAACCGCCTTCTTAATGAAAACCCTGTGCTAAAGAAGGGATGGAGGAAGGCCAGGCACTGCGCCTTCGTGGGGAGGAGTGTCCCCAGGCTGTCTGGCTTTGCTTGGGAGGTTCTGGCCCTTCTGCTGTGGTGCTGCCTGCAGATCTTTAAGGAGAAGGGGTCCAGTGGGGCAGAGTCATGCTTTGTTTAAATCTCTGGGTAGTAGATGTTTGGGGCAAAAAAAAAAGCAATAATTTGTCCTCCTGAAGGGCTTCGTTCAGAAAGTATGTTCTACCTTCTTTTGGAGAATTAGGAAGTCAAATTTTTTTAAGTTGTGTCCTCTCTCTTAAATATATAAAAAATAAAAGTGGTAAGACTGTAATAGAGTACCGTTTTGTTAGTTTCCTAGTAGCTTATGAGGAGGATGGAAATAGAGATCTATTTATTTTTACTTAGCTTCCCCAACAGCCCCCATTTTCTAAGATGTCATTATCCTTATTGCTATTTCATGTCTCTGCTGCTTGTAATTTGCTCAAGCAACAGAAGCGGCAGAACAAAATTGGCATGTTTGGTTTTTTTTTTTTTGACAATTCCATCATTTCACGAAGTCGCTGTGTTACGGAGTGACAGTGGCTGTTTGGTGTCTCTCCTGCCTTGTTGGAGCTGTAGGGAGCAACCAAGGCATTGGAGGTGAGTGTAGGCTTAGGGAAATGGCATTGCACTAGCCTGCCGCCTTCGTGTAAGAAGGTCGGGTTCTTTGCAGCCACAGAATTCGTTGTTTTTTTCATGAAACACATGAACTTTTGTATAAAAAATGGTGGCTTTGGCACACGCCACCCCCCCACCCCCGGGTGTTCTGGAGAAGGCTTTTTGGCTATCACTGGTGAGTGACTGATTGGATTCTGCAAAAGTTGACATCTTTGCTCCAGTTCTCTGTAGTTCTTGTCAATTTTCTGGAGAGCTGTCAGCTTGAGATCTGAGCTGTTTGGAACATAGCTGTGACATAGTTTCAGGTATTTTAACTTAGTTTTGACTTTTCCTGGCAGTTGGTGGGTTTTATACTCGCATGGGGAAGGTACAGGAATCTACAACACGCGTGGCAGAAGCGGCTTATTGCACCATACTTTATAGATAAACTCTGCTGACATAGGGTTCTGTCAGAAGTGTAGTGTCAACTGAAGAATGTGCATCTATTTTTCTCTTTGTTAATGATACGTTACTTGTAACACTCAGAGCTGAATGAGTTTTACTTGAAAGTCTTCATACTGCTCTTCAGTATGAAGAATGTTGCACTGTATTTGCCAGCCTTGCTTCTTCAGGAACAGCTTTACAGCAAAAAGTTTTCTTTGTGATGGGAAATAACCAAAATGTGGGGGGTTTAATGTGGTATTTCTAGAAGGCATTTTTATCACCTGTCAGCTAATTGAATTGAGAGTATTTGCTGCTTGTTGAGGTACAGAATTTAGTTTAAAAAAAGAAGGTAAATATTGGATTGACCAGTTGTGACAGTTAATGTTGCCAAGAAGTTGATCAGAAGTTGCTAAGGCATTAGTGTAAGCATGCTGGCTTCTCATTTTAGCTTTTTCCTGTGTATTTACAGTTTTTCCGGGTGACAATGTGCTTTGTGTTCTGCTAAAGGACTAAATACCATAGCCATCAGCTACCATGTCAGTATGTAAGGTCTTTGTATTGCAGCATCTTCCCGTGTCGGGCTCTTTTGGTATAGATTGTCTGAACTTTTTACTTCTGGATTCTGTAAATACGGTTACCAGAGCAATCAGTCATCTGTTAGCCTCTTTTCTGAGGTCAGCACCATCCTTTCTAATGATAAAATTATATGTGCATCAGCCCACAGAGCAAGAAACAGTAAGTGTGTGTTTGGATGTACAATAAATACATACAATAAATTAACTTCATGGACTAGGAGGTCGACACTTTACGACTGTAACCTTCAACATTAAAGGCGTGTTGGGTTTCCTTTTTTTTTTTTTAAGTTGAAGTTTAAACACAGGCTTTGATGTTAAAGATGATTTTAAATCTGTTGGACTTTTGGACTTTATTTGTTAAGTATTGAGGTATTTTAGATTCTTTTATGGCTTCAGTATTTCCTTGCCTCTTCACAGGACCCCAGCTGAATGCACAACTAGAAGGTTGGCTTTCTCAAGTACAGTCCACAAAAAGACCTGCTAGAGCCATTATTGCACCGTAAGTTTGAAATCTGTTTTTAGTATATAGAATACTTGGTGGTGTAAATGCTTCTTTATTTTGAATGATTTTGAAAACTGTTGAAAGCTAGCATTTAGCTGAAGGGAATGTCGTGTGGTTTCTAAATAAGCCTTTTGGATATGGCATAAAATGGAAGAAATCTGTGCACCTTGTGGTGTATGATTAAGCTCCTTTTGCTGATGGAGTGGAGACATAACATTCACTTGTGATCCAGTAAGACACGTAATAGGTGTATTAGTGGAATGGTAGCCTGAGGTGACAGCTTTTTCAATGCGCTTCCAGTATAGAACAGCTACATCTATTAAAAAATCCAAACGAAACAACAAAAAAAACCCCACAAAAAACCCTAAAAACAAAGCACA
>JAVJGI010000035.1:9606734-9637293 GCA_035590275.1 Ibycter americanus | reverse complement strand
AAAAACACCCCACAAAAAACCCTAAAAACAAAGCACACAAAAAAAATTCCAACATAACCCCCCCCCCCCCAAAATCAAAACTTAGAAATGCTTAAACCAGAAAGTAATGAAACTCTGTTCAGTTACTCGAATTGGTTTACTTTTGTTATTTTAGTTTGGTTTTTTTTGTCCACAGCAGAAATAGGGATAATCTAAACTATTTAGGTAGAATTCAATTTCCTGAAGAATGTTGGCCATTCCAATTTATAATGAGTTGGAAGGAAACGCTAGAAAAAGCACCTTAAATATGATGTTTTTCCTGTGCTAACAGAGCATTGACATAATGTTTGAAGTATTCTGTAACAGTATTGAATGTACAGAATAAATTGTCCTAAATATGCCTTAGTCTTTCTCTCAGGAATGTCAGGAAAGGGGCCTTTCAGCTGCAGATCGGGTCACCTGGGTTGTCTTTCCAGAATCACTGGGGACCCTCCCATGGTCTCACTGAACTGTTTTGTTAACCGTGCCTTTGTTTTCCCACCTGTGAAGCCGGGATGTGGCTGCTAATACTTTTGTGAAAGACTGAGGTAGCCTGTAGCGGAGGGAATCTTTCAGCAGGCTCGTTTGACATTGTCAGATAACACACCTTGCCAGCTCACTAGGTCTCCGTCTCCTGTTTATCCCCTTAGCATGTATGTTAGTACCTTTCTGAGCTCTTTAAAATGAGTGAGGTAAGTGGTACTGAAGTAAAACCCCAGGGTAATTTTAAGGATAACTTGTTCCAGGTGTCATTCTGTGGATGAACATACGTGCAGGCGAGCGTACATATGTATAAATAAATATAAAATCCTCCTGTGCTGTCAATGGGGGACTTGTATCTTCAAACACCCTGTACGTCCCTGGACTTGCAGCACGTATTGTTTGCAGTATCCTTGTATAAAAAGACCGCCTGGAAAGGTGTAGTTGGGGTGTTGCACTTACTTGACTCAAAATAAAAGGTAGCTATTGACCTAGGGTGGCAGGTGCTCCAGGTGAGCCCCGGAGGCCCAAGCACTGTGCCATGTGGCCATGACCTTCTGCTGTGGACATGGTGCTGAGTGACCGTGAGCTGCCCTCCACCAGCTGGCTGGGACTCCGGGGAGCCAATGTTCTCTGGAAGTAATGTTTTCAGCAGTGTAAATTGAATCTTCACTTGTTTTTAACAGCCTTGAAGGGAATGGCTCTTAAAATTTGGATGTGATATTTGAAACAAGTAGTCAGGATAGTTATGAATGTTTTTGGAGCGCACGCAGGAACACGGGTCGAGAAGGGCTCCAGGCCAGAGTGGTGGGAAGCGATAAAGCATGTATCGCCTTCTCAGTGGTAACAGCTACCGTGCTGCGTTCCACTCCTTCCCTTGTGCCATTTATTATTTTGCTGAGGCGGTATTCCTCAATGACAGAGCATTTTTATTCTCTGTATATCTGCTGTAATGTGGTTCTGTCTCTGCCAGACCCCTCTACCATCACCATACTCGGTTACCAGAGCGTGGTTAGCAGAGCTTTCTCCAGCAGCTTGCTATTCCCTTGTCCCCTGGCTGCACTCTGATGCCATGCTGTTGTGTTAGGCTGTCTTTTATAAATAAGGAAAGGTGCTTTGATCTGGGGGCTGGCTTACTAACTTTGAAGTAAATGGTCAGTGATAGTTCTTTTAACAAATAGTCTCTCATACATGCAGTACTGCAACAGTGCTCTCCAGCTCTTTCAGGAGTTGTTTTTTGGATCGCTCTTGATATTTCTAGCTCACTGGGGACAATTGATAGTTGATATCTTAACATTTAATAACAACGTCAACGATGCTAAGCAATATTTTAACATGTTAACATTTTGTGCACCCTGATTTGTAGCCATGCAGGATATACCTATTGTGGATCTTGTGCAGCCCATGCTTACAAACAAGTGGATCCTAATATTACGTAAGTATTAAAGTTTTTCTTTACAAAGCATAAGACAATGCCATTAGAGCTCTCTGAGGAGTTGAATGTTCTTTTTACATTCTTACACCTTGAAGTACTCAAATTTTAATTTTGTACTTTTAATCTTATATGCATACCTTCTGTTTTAACACTATAAATATTCAAATTGTTTGGATGTTACAAAATAAAAAAATAATGTAGTATTGTTGAAATTGAGAATGTAAAGCAGTAGTTTTCACGAAATATTGAGAATTGTTGGTAACTAATGTTTTAGAAGGGAGGGGTTAAAAGTGTTCTTTTTGCAGGAAATAACATTTAATGTACTTTATGGCTTGATGTTCCAATGCCTTTATAAAGGCCCAAGCTGGGTTGTTTGGTTTTTTTAACTGGTTGCAAGGTGTCTTTGTTTTTTTGTTTTGTTTGGTTTTTAAAGTGTATTAAAATATTTGATCATGATTCTGCATTGGTTTTTCAGTGCAGGATTATGGGCTGAATACTACCAGGATTCTCTTCTGCTGTGGAGAAAGTGACCAGTGTGTGTATATAATATTTGAAGTCAGTGAAAGTTACTTGTTGTAATAATTTTAAGTAGATTTGAGTTTCTAACAGCGCAACAGTTCAAAAAAAATTTAAACATGGAAAAAAAATGCCCAACGCTACTGTAGTCTGTGCTTGCCTCTGAAAATGAATTCAGTTATTCTAGGTTAAAGGAATATAATTCTTACGTGTTTTGCTGACTGCAACGTTTTTTTAAATGACAAAAATGTAAAACATCTCCAGTATTTACTCTTAATATATATTTTGCAATGTTAATAGAAAAACTGGCTATGTCTGTCAGTCGCTTATGAGATAGCGTGTTGTAATGCTCTCCAAAGACAATGGTTTTGATTCTTTCTAAACTATTGTAAACAAAGTGAAGACAACTTATGGTGTGACAGATAGCTAGTTTGGATATACAAGAAAAAGTTGCGTTCTCCAGGTTCAGTGATGTGGAGTTGATTGATTGAACTTTCTGGATCATTTGCTGTTTTACCACATGGCATGTTTAGAATTCATGTTTCAGCTGAACTATTGCACGTTTGGATATTTTGTTTCTATGAGCTTGGTAAAAAGTTTTAGTATAGCTTGCTATAGCACTCCACATACAAGGGAAGAAAAAAAAAGTCTTTATATGTCTCCCACCCCTTTTGTCAGTGCCAGAAACAAGCTGATGTGATCCTGAATCTGAAAAGATGAATTTCCTATAGGATTTGTGGTTTTTTTTTCTTTACATCCTGTGGCAGGAGACCCTAATCATGACCTAATCAAGAGCCAGGAACTGAGGACCTGATGGAATAACATCATGATGGCGTGTGAAAGCTTGCAGTGTCAGCTAAAGCTGCGAACGTGCAGGTCCAAATCCCTGTTGTTGATGCAACAGCTGGATAAAACTGGCATTTGAGAATGGCTTAGATTTGGATGTGGTGAAATCTGGAGTAAGGCTAATCAAGTAAATAAGTGAAAAGCTCTGAACAGATGATAAACCCATGATCCTCGCTTGAGGGCGCGTACTTGTAGTTGTTGAAGGCTGTGTTGGTCCAAGGAGAAAATCCAAAAATCTGTTCTAAGGGGCTGTAACACATCGGTCAGCCTCCAGATGAGTCCAGTCAGACGGATTTCTAGCTGATGAGTGCCATCTGATATATAACCTGTTTACGAGCTTTAAGGCTGGGGGAAGTGTTAATGAACTGATCTCATGATCATTTCTGCGATACCGAGCAAGGCTAGGCCATGAGCTGATCTGTGGTCTTACACACAGAGGAGTTAAACTCTATTGGTAACCACCAGAAAGTATCACTTTGTACGTTCTTATTAAAGTTGTTGCTCTAAACCAAGTCTCTGTACAATTGCAGTTGTCTAAATTGTGGGCTTTTGTGTTAATTGTTGTAGCCGAAAAATTTTCATTCTTGGGCCTTCCCATCACGTGCCCCTTTCCCGATGTGCACTTTCCAGTGTGGACATTTATAGAACACCTCTGTATGATCTCCGAATTGACCAAAAGAGTAAGTGCATGATAAAGCTTACATCTTGAAGATTGCCGAGGCTTGAATATTAACTGTGGTACTGCAGCACTGAGGACTCTCTTGTTGGGTGCTTCATTGCTTTTTAAGTGGCATACAAGTATAAATCTGTTTTTATTGCAATGAAAGCTAACTTCTGAAAGATCCTGGTGGTTGCAGGCATTGCTCTATTATAACCTTAATGTCTCCCTTGCTCCTGCGAGTAAAGAATTCTCAGTCTTTGCTTATCTTTTCTGTTATGAGTGTGTGCCTCTTGACAAGCGATCTTTAAAAGGGGTCTCAAAACTAAAAGCTGTTAAGTTTGAATAATAGCCCACTATACGCCTGCTCCATTGTTTTGTGAAGCAGTGTGTCTGCAAAAAAAAAAAAAAAGTGTTTTAGTTTGTTTGAGTTTATTTCTGATAGAGGAATAATAGAGGAACAAAAAGCTGCTCTTATTTGGATGCATTATTGTGCGTGACTTTTTTTTTTTTAACTGGCAGAGTACCTACCAAACTTAAAAACTGTTAGTCCATGAAATACCAGTCTTTCAGACTAAGCTTAAACGTGTGGTGAAGATAAATTTGATGTTTTGACTTTCATGTGTTTTGAGGTATACTTAAATAATACGGTATCTTTTTCAGAAGGGCTAATTAGCACAGATGTATTGCCACTTCGTCATGACTACTAACTTAAGCAAGTTAGTTCAGGCTTTCTACCCAGTGCCTGCAGAAATTCCTGTAGGTAATAACTGTTTCAGTTTCTGTAGAACTCCTTTATGAAGTGGAGGAGGAGGCACAGCCCTATGTGAAATTCTTCCTCCAGTGGAGAGTTTTCAAAATGTAGAGATGACTGCATACCACCAAGCGCACTTGAAAGTAGAAAAAAAACTTATAAATGTGGATTACTTAACCAGTTTTCACTGTCTCTAGATTTCATGATTCAGTTAATAATAAATTATACTAAATAGTAATGCATCCAGCAATTTTTTTTAAGCATATGACGGTGTACTTTGTGAAGATAAGAATTCGGTGACTAGGTAAATGCATGCATATTTTCGAATGCGTTTTATTTGGGTTACTTAAATTTCGTATCATAACTGAAAGTCTTTCTCAATGTACTAACAAGGTCACTGATTTAACACACTTATTTTGAAAACTGAATCAATTATGTTTGTGGCTTAATGGCTTGAACTTAATTTTCGTCCTGAATTTATGTAAAAACAAGTGATGTATGGTGACATCCCTTGGAGGGAAGTAATTCATTATAGTGGGCTTGTTCTGATAAAGATACACTGTAGCTTGCTTTACAGTGTTTAAAAAAATAGTAGTAAAAATTAATCTTTAATTCGTTTCAGTTTATGGAGAATTGTGGAAGACTGGAATGTTTGAGCGTATGTCCCTACAGACAGATGAAGATGAACACAGTATTGAAATGCATTTGCCTTATACTGCTAAAGCCATGGAAAGGTACTAGGGCTAATTACCTCTACAAAAACGAGCATTATGTGCATTAAATGTTTGAACTACATGTGAAGTGCAGTAGGAAGTAATAATACCCTTTATGGTATATAACACCCTATATGGTATATAATACTCACACTCCCCCACCCCCCAATAAAAATCTTGGGGAAGAGAGAGTCAGAGACTAGGACTAGTTGCTGTAACAGAAACTGCGAGCAGAGCAAACACTGGAATGATGAAATTGGAACACCTCTTACAAAAAAAGTATATGTTTTTATTGACTGAATAGAGATAATATTAGACATGCTTTCATTAATTTTTTTCAATAGCTGACTATTATTTTTTTGCAAGGCATCCCTGAAAAGTTCAAATACTAATAGGTGTTTTCTGTGGGATTTGAAGCTTGTTTGGAGTCTTAACACTAATTTTGAAATCAGGCTCTGTTTACAGTTCTTATTTGAAATGAGTACTTTGAATAATTTTTCTTTGAAGGTGGTAATTTTTGTCAATTTGTGGTGTGTTTTTTTTTTCTCCCTCCTTTGTCTTTTTTTTTAACTTTTCTTCCATAGTATTTGTAATTTTTCCTGGAGTATCAGCATATATCTGGGTGCTATCTTGAGCATTTTCATAGATGTTGGAAAATTAGCCGATATTTGTGCAGCATCTATACAGGGAGAATTTCATTCGTACTTTACTGCTGGTTTCATTGTGCCTTTTCTGGTTTTGTTTTTTTTTGTTTGCCTGGTGTTTTCACTTTGCAGCAAAGATAAATACTGTTTGGGGGAATTTGTTTTCTGAAATTGAAGTAGTTCCAGGTTCTAAAACAACTTCTAGTATGACCTTACCAAATTAACTATATTTTCAATTCAGTAGTGCCCTTGTAAAACATTCTGCAATTTCAGTTAGCAAGCCCTGAAAAAACTTCAGTCGTTACTTGAATTACAACCTCTTTTCTTTTGCTTATAAGCCATAAGGATGAGTTTACTATTATTCCTGTGTTGGTCGGAGCACTGAGTGAGTCAAAAGAGCAGGAATTTGGAAAACTCTTCAGTAAATACCTGGCTGACCCTAGTAACCTCTTTGTGGTTTCTTCTGACTTTTGCCATTGGGGTAAGTTTCACATCTCTTCATTAGAACAATATGATGAATATTTTGTAGTGATTTTCAAATACTGCATTTTATTAAACATTGAACATTTTAACTTCCTGTAAGTGTATCTTTGAAACTTAAATGCCTTTGTAAAGCTAAAAAAGTATTTTCCTTTTTTTAATCTGGAACAATAGATGAAAAATGCTAATGTGGTAATGTGTTTTCAGTGTAGTGGAGGAAATAAATGGTGCAGGTGTATGCGTTTATATGCATCTCTTTATTGTTGCAGTGAAATAAGTGTCTGAAGTTTCTTGCTCTTTTTACTCTTCTTTTAAGCACCTCAAAGCAACTTGCAAAACTAATTAGCTAAAAATTCACTGGACATGGCAGCATCCCTCTGATGGAAATAAGTTTTGTACATTTTACTGCTGGGTAAGATAGCAGATGCAATATTTATGCCAATTCACCAGAGCTATCCCAGTTCATCTTGGTGGCAGAGCTATAAAGACTCCGGAAGCCTTGACTTCTGTCCTGCTTTAACGCTGTATTTTTCTTCGAAGTGTGATAATAGCTGGAAAAGGGACTGCTTCAGAAAGATATGTTTTATGTTACACAACAGACCTTCTTCCCTTTTTTCATTGTCATCTTTGGTCAACTTACGTAATTAAGTGCATATTTTACTCGTCTTTGAATTGTGTAATAGGTGGAGGTATGTAAGAATGACCTGGGTTCTGTTGTGGCTAACGAACCATCTAGAATTGTTCACTGAATTACCATTAACTTTTTCTTTTAACCGTCATTTACTGGGGGTATTGTTGTGCAAGCAGAAGTAGCCTGACTCCAGGGTTGACTTTGTCAAGAGGGATAGCGAAATGAAATGTTGCTTTACTTTTTTTAACTTTTAGAATTGGATTCCAAGGCAATAACAGGCAATTAATAAGCAATACTGCAGTGTCACTTCTACATAGTAGGTTTTTCTTTAGGAATGTAGCTGCCCATCATGTATTTTTTACATCGCTTCTGGGCTGCTACTTTGGTGATTGCCCTAGAATTTCCTCAGTGGAGCTAAAAAGTATAAAATAAATGAAGATTACTACTTTAAAATATTATAATTTCAATTATGTAGTAAGTACTAGGGAGTGTTTTAGCTACGATTTTTCCCTTTTTTATTTTATACATGATTTTTGTTTCAAGGTCAGAGGTTCCGTTACAGTTACTATGATGAATCCCAAGGAGAAATTTATAGATCCATTGAGCACCTAGATAAAATGGTAAGTTTTCAGATTTGGTGGAACTAACTAACAAATTTCTCCTGTACATTACATTTCTTTGAACACTTAGAAATCTCTCTAACAAAATATTATAGATTAGCTATTTTATTGAATGTATACTTTCCTTTGTTTACCACGATAAGAACTTAGCTGTTGTTTTTAGCTAGTATCCTCCGTTTTACTGACTGCGCACCATATATTGCGGGTATAATCTAGTAAGTGTAATTTATGAGAGTAAATGCATGTTCACCTACCCAAAATGCCCTAGTGTAATGTAATTCCTGTCCACGTACCCTCTTGTGTTTTTGAGAAGCGACAAGAGTTGTGAATTGAGTACTGGGGTAGTTCAGGCTTGATAGCTGTGATACCTACGTATCAAAAGCGCATTGTGGTTATGCTAATGGTTTCAGCAACATCCATTTTGAGGAGGAAAGGCTGTAGGGGATTGTGCTGGCCAGGAAGATGAAAGTCAGTTTCTTTCCTTGGGAGTAGTCTTCCCCCAGCCCTTGCTCTGTAGCAGGTGATGGGGAAAGGCAGTAGACCATACCTCATTCTGGGTTTGCAAACGGCTGAAAGAAACGCTCAATACGTAAAGATCGTGATGCCAGTTATGTTGCATTTTCTTTGCAGTCGCAGGAGCCAAGGATTTATTTTTAAATGAAAAAAACCCTGCATTAACGTTCGAGACTATAATTAAGGCACAGAATAGAAGTAATTGTTCTGGAAATATGTAAGCTTAAGATTTGTTTTAAAACTGTTTGGATCATTTATGTAACTTCTGTAAAACCTGTTAGAAGAGAGAACTGTTGTTCAGGGCATGTTAATTTTTTCCCTTGTCTTGAAGGAATAAATCCTATCTGCTGGAGGGATATCTGGAGTTCTTTGCTTTGTGTATCCATATTAACCTCTTTGTTTTTCCACTATTCATCGCTGGAATGGAAACAGTAAATAATCTGCCTTCATTCTGTTTATCCCATTTTTAATAATTCTTGTGGTCAGTTGAGAGGTTTCTCTATAAAGACAAGTGTTTTTGCAGGAGAGCAGATTAAGGTGCATTAGCAAACATTAGTTTCCCCTTGTTAATTTCTGTGGTGAAAGCTTGTAGGAAGACTGGACTTTGGCATTTAGTTACTTTAGCTGAATACGTTGCTGCACCAAGTCTTTGTTTTGGTAGTTATTAAGCCATAAAGGATATGACATTTTCTGTAGCATTGAAAATGATGTCTGCTGTTCAATGACTGTGAAAATACTGGGTTTCGGTCTTAACTGGAAAACTAAACATGCCACGTAGCAGTATACTGTGGTTATTTTTTGCCTGTTTGTATCGTGCCATATGTGAACACATGACTCTGTATTCAAACTCTGTACAGAGGAGGCTTTGCTTTTGGTGAATTTCAGAAATTTCTTTTTAGCAGTATTGTGGGTACACTTGGGATGCTATCTGCAATGCCACAAAGATCTCCCTGTCATGCTTTTGGATGGGGTTTATTCAATTTTGTATGCCCCACTCAGCTACTTTGTGTTTCCTTAGATAAGCATTGAATTTTTTAACGCCATTTGGCGTGCTAAAGAAATTTGTATTGTAACCACTAGGCCTCTCCACAGAGAAAACAGCATTCAGATAGAGACAAAACCATACTAAAACCATCAGAGGTGTTAACCTCTGCTGTTACTGGCCCAATAATTTTATTGGACCTATCTAGGAAAGCAGTTGGCTGAGTACTTGGTAAGCAGGAAGATATTCTGGGTTAAGATGAAATTGCTTTTCCTTAGAAATGCCCTTGTGGGAGGACACTCATCTCTTCCTTATTTAGACTGGACCTTAAGTACCGATGTGTGATGATTTTCCTGGCTGGTGCCTGAACAACGCTGAAGGCTTTGGGCATTGAGGTTTTACTAACATGGTAACCATTGTGAGAAATTTTATTTGCTGTGATTTTAAGTTACAGCCCCTAGACTCCAGCATGAATAATAATAATAAAAAAAAATAGAGTAGTAAGTATTTCTGGGCAGACATGGGTTTCTGCATGGTAGCCCTTGATGTGACCGTTGTTAACTTGGGGGTAGCACAGTGCACCTTCCGAGGTGATGGAGAAAGGAGTAAGCAGCCCCATGGTTCATAGGGTATCTTGGGGAAGAATCCTTAAATGAAGAGTTGTAATTGAGCAACTAACATGCGATAATTTGTTTGTATATCATAACCTGATACCTATCATCTTTGTAAATAGAAGTGGGGGAGTATGCTGTAAGACGTCATTGAGGAGCAATTATTTTTTGATTATGGCTAGCCAGAAAATGCAGAGTGCTCACTTCAATCTTCACTGCCAGATTGCTCATTTTATATCTATATGTGAAAACCTGTGCCTCACTGGAGTCCATAGGTGGGTTCTGTTACCCTGAAGGCTGACGGGGGAGGCTAACGCAGGCGCTGAGCAGAGCTGCGCAGGAGCAGCCTGCGGCTGTTGTGCCGGAGCCGTGCACAGCACGGGTGGCCTCTGAGCTGCTGGGTTCTGGTGGCTTCTGCGGTGCCACTACAGTGTGCCAGCACCTTCCACAGCGCTGCAGACTGGGAAGGCTTCTTAGCTTGGGTGTAATGCAAGACCGTGATGCTCTGCCTGGGTGCCCAGCTCCCCGCTCTCTGCTGTGCCCAACCAGTAATTTTCCTGTTGGTTTTTTTATCTTCTAGTCTGAGTGACTCACACGTGCAAAGATGGTTGAACTGGCTAGTGCTAAGACCAAGTTTGTTTCAGCTTCCCTAAGTATGCTACTAGTTAATTTTTTTTTTTTTAAGTGTGAAGAAGCAGCTGAAGTAACTGATTGCAAACTTAAACTTGACCAGCCAAAGGATTATTGGAGTATAGTACAAAATAAGCCTGTGGATTGTGGTTTGGGGGTTTGTTTGTTTTTTTTTTTTTTGTAAGCTTGTAGATACTTGATCCTATAGGGGATGATATTTAAGAATATAACTGCTTTTAATCATATTAAGTGCACTGTGCTAGGGTATCATAGATGTCATTTACAGTGTGTGGTTAACTGAGATATGCAATTTCTATGTGGTGCCATAATAACCATGTGATAAACTGCAGAACTGTGTGATGTTTGCATTTTTATCATGTGGGTTTTGTTGTATATTTTAACCCTGTTCTAAACCATGCCTGGCTGAGTTATTTTGAATACTGAAAATTATTAGCTTAACACTTCTGCTTTTTAGAAAAATAAAACACAACCTGACAAAAATGTTTCCTTTGTTCCTCAACACCATTTTTAGACTGAGAAACAAGCTTGGTAGTCTTTGCTCCTCTGCCACAACGATTTTTAAATCCAAAAGACTGAAAAGTTCAGTACAGCTGAATGCTTATAGGATATGTGTTAATAGCCATTTCCTATGGATTTTCTCCAATCTCTGATGTATGGAGCTCTGTTAGCATTTGCTGGGATGAACTGCATAGCTCTAAATATTTTGCAGTGCTGAACTGTGCATTGAAATAAGCTTACTAGGCATTCTGATAAATCCATGTCCATTCATTTGAGACAAATGCTCAAATGCCTCTGCCCAGTATGTTCCAGTGACTTATAGCTACGGGTCTTTCAACTGAGCAGCCATTTTCATTTTTTAAAGTCATGAAAGGGTTTACAAATGGATAAAATATATTCTCATGATCTTTTCAGTATCTGAGTAAGTTTCTTACGCATGTTTAGTTTCACTTAAGTATATAGTTAAGTTTGGTTCTGCTCTCTTTAGCTGTGTATTAACATGTACGATGTACTAGTAAATGGATGGTTCAAAGACATGCTGCTTAAACTTTAGAAATGCAATGGTATCTGTGTAATCACTGCTAGTTAGAGAATAGCTACCTTTATTTTTTTGGCACTCATTTAGGTTCTGTAGATCTGGAGTAACAGCTGTAATTACCAGCCAGGGGTCCAAACCCTGTCTCAGTGACCCTGGAAGAACTGAGCTCTTGCCAGCAATTGGTCAGCATAGTTTGGTTTTATTTTTCTGTAAAATTTATCTCTTTCTGAATTCATCTTATGCCTGTTTTTATTTAAAAGTACACAAAGGTGGTGGTTATGGTTGTCATTCTCTAATCCTCCCTGACTCTCCTGGGAATCTCCAGCTCCTCTGATGTAAGCTGTGATCCAGTCTGAATAATTAGCGTATCTCCCAGATCAGCCAACACCCTGGCAGAGTATTCAAGAGGTTTCATTCTTGAGGTGGAGACTTCAGACAGACTGGCTGCTTCCTGCATCGTGATTTCTCCTTTATCATCCACACTTTCCCAAAAGCAGGGGAAGGGCTGGGAGAATTGCAGAAACCTCAGGAGAAATTCTCTCCCTTTCTGCTATCAACCTCCCATTGTTCCCATGCAAAGTCTGTGGTTATTTCCAGTCTCTAAGGAAAACCTTTTGTTTCATCAGCTACGTATAAGAAGCACAGCTATGTGTCTTACTAAATTACTGTCTGGAGCTCATTTACCTGGTGAAGGGAATTAATCATTTTCAGAGGAAGGAAAACCACGGGAGGATGGACTCTAATAGGGCAAAATGGCAAAGCCATGATAAACCCCAGACAGTAATTGATTTAGACTTGCTTTAAAGTACTGTCATTGTATTCGATCTGCTCTGTGGGATGGGGTAAGAGTAGGCTGTATCTGAAGTTGTAGGGTTCTTTTTGCTTTTAAGAGTGCAAATGTTTGTATATGTGGAAGGTTTTGTTTTCCATACATGTACTGGTTTTCATAGTGTGACTCCATGGGACCATGGGTCTTGCTGTAGATGGAGAAAGGATGTATATATATGACTGCCTCATGTGAAGTGGAAGCGTCATCTCCTGGCTCTTACGTTTCTGTCATGCACCAACTTTCTAGTGCTTTAGGGATGTTCTGGATCTGCTATTTATGCTCTGAGCAGATGGCCAGTTGTCATGGTTTAACCAGGACACCAGTCTGTGCCCAGATCAGCTGCCTTGCATGCCTGATGTGTCAGGGATACATTACACCTGCTGCGTGCTTGAATTGCATGTGTATGTTGATGATTTGTCAAGGGGTTTTGGACATCCAGGCAGGTGCTCAGCCCTGAGTTCTGTTATCAGGGAGAGGAGATGGAGGCAAGATTTCTTCCTGCTTTGCCCTTTTAGTAAATTTGTCTGGTTATTGCTGTACAAAATTCTGTGGAAGTAGGGCACCCTTGGAGGTGGGGATCAGCTAGTCTACAGGAGGAGCTTCTTTAAGATGAGCTTCTCTGATATCTGCAAAGACAGCTTCATGGATCTGTGGATCACTGACAGCTTTGGAAGAGCTCCTGCACTTTTAGTTTGGCAAGGGATGGCAGCAAGGTGACTACAAGCTAGAGCTCACGTGCTGAGAGTCCCTCAATACCCTTGATACAAAGTAGAGGTTATTTACTCCTGCAGTATTCTGTGTTGTCATAAATAGGTGATGTATAAGCACCTGCTTATGAATGTGAGAAGTAATCATTGCTATTGATTCTTTTTCAGGGTATGAGCATTATAGAGCAGCTAGATCCTGTATCTTTTAGCAATTACTTGAAGAAATACCATAATACAATATGTGGAAGACATCCTATTGGCGTATTATTAAATGTAAGTAACTTCAGATTTGTGGAAAAATCCAACTTTTAGCAAAATGCTGAGATTTGTTTTAAACACAGTATTGCTGGAGTATTCCTTAGTTCTAAAATGGCAAGTCTTGAATTAATTTATTTTTCCAGGTGTTCTCAATTTGGTCTCCAATTTCCATGTCTTGCATACAGACAAATGTAAGCTCTTACAGGGGCTGAGTGTTTTCAGTTCCCTAAGGGAGATGAGGTACCACGTTTCTTTTGAATTTCAATGAAATACAGTCACTCACTTTTTCTTGGCCCTAAATAAACAAAGAAATAAATCCATCTCCCTGAAGAAGTGTGTACGTAGTCTTTTGAGTCAGTACTTACAAACATGCCTATATTTTTTCTGTATTGCTATTAGCTAGCTATTGAGTGCCTTGTGATGGCTGGCAGCGTTTTTGAGTTTTGCAAATATGATGAGAGATTGCTTCTGTAAGTATCAGTGCAGTGCACCGTTAACCCATAAATTAATGGTAATTAGCGTTCAGATTAACCGGTACTTTCTAGTTACCGTGTTCTGCTTTGGTGTTGCAGTGCAGACATAAACCTGGCTTAACTTAGTTGTTTAAATTGGGTCGCAGCTGCTTTACAGCACTGATGGAGTGCTGCAGATTTGTCGTACTGCTTGAGCGAATCTCACTGCATTTTCACTGTAATTCAAATCTGAAGCAGGAAGCATGCTAACCTTTTTAAAAGGGAAAACAATTCACTGGAAATGTAGTCTGTATGGAGAACAGATAGGGGAACCTTTGAAAGCAGAGTCTATAAAAGTTTGTATGAGCAGTGTCAATATGGGGGATGCATGCAGCAAAATTCAGTACTGTGACAAATCTGCAAAAATATCCAACTCTTAACCTCAGATAATGATTATTTTTGCCGTGAATCTGAGCTGAATTCTGTTCAGGCACTCTTGCCAGTTGTCACACTTTAAATAATCTTGGTACATTCTTTTTCCTTAGTGGAAGAAATACAACCTAAAAAGTGTTAATAGTGTTGGCTTTTTGCCTTTTACATTTGTGTGTCTGCATAAATTCCCTATGGAACTGAAAGCGTTGTTTCTAAAGGATCTGTTTTGAAAAGTTATTGAGTATTGCTTTGTAGAACTGCATTGATGTACGTAGTGCAGTGGGGGGAGCGTCAGTGAAGGAAAGGGCACAGAAATGGTTTAGGTCCACACGTTACTCGGAGTTATTATTGTGACACACGGTGCAAGGACACCCGGGGGGAGGGCAGAGGAGTGAGATCTAGAAAATGTCATAATTTCACTGATACCTTTTTTAAACAGGTTTGGTTTTTGTTGTTTTTTTTTTTTCTTTTCTCTCTCTTCAGGCTATCAATGAGCTCCAGAAGAATGGAATGAATATGAGCTTTTCGTTTTTGAATTATGCTCAGTCAAGCCAGTGTCGAAACTGGCAAGACAGCTCAGTGAGTTACGCAGCTGGAGCACTTATGGTCCACTGAACCGCTGAACGCTCAGGGATGGCACCTGCACACACGCTGTATACGGGGTCCCAGCCTAGCCCTTACAAAGATACAGTCCCTGGTCTTTGGGTATACTGAAACCTCAAACTAATAGAACTCTCTTCTTTTCTAGTAGGTGTAGTCCTTCCTTAGTTTCAACTCATTTAAAAAAAATGCTTTCTTGTTTAGGACAATGGAAGGAAGGCTGGTATCAAAACATTTTGTGATTTTTTTTTTTTTTTTTTTTAAAAAAGATAATGGCTATGAAGGCATGGTGGCAGACAGTCCTTACAAATACAACATGTAAAGCATTTACCATATCCTAAATTTGCACTCTTTGCAGACCTGTGCACATGTACTCAGCTTTCAGAATAGTTTTGCAAGTTGTAAACGGAAAAAGGGGTGGAAGCTTTTTAATAAAACAAAAAAAAAGGAAACCAACGCATTTATAAATGATCCTGTATTAGAATATAATAAAACTCCAGTATAGTCAGTTACTACCCGTGATGTACAACAGATATCTTCTATTTTAGTTGCTAATAAAGGGCTACACAAACCAAAATAGTCTGATTTAAACTTATTGCTTTGTGTTCTGTATGTGGCTGCTTGTCATTAACATCCTTTTATCCTCAGTTCTTATGCTTGAGAATTCAGCCATTCTGTAAAATACTTCAGAATGAATTTTATACTTAACATCTGTTATGACTACTTCAGTTACAGATTTTTTAAATCTTAAACCTGCACTATGAGTTCAGCTGTGCAAAAGAATTTTAAAAACCTTTTGTATATTCTAATTCTTTTTATTTTACAATTCTGTATATAGTAGTATCTTTTAGTGTGTGGTACAAATTTGTACCAGAAATACACCTTTTAATGATTTTTATGCTCAGTTTGATTATTGAAGTGAAATAGATGCAGTATTTTTATTTGAAGTGACTTAAAATTATAATTTTCAAGCTACTGCTTGTTTTCAATTCTGAGAGTATCTATCAAGCATTCATAGGCCACAGAAGCCATACAGTGCTAAGCTCAAGCAATTATTCCTCAAAGATTTAATTGGGAGGGGGAGGTAAGGCTTCTTTTTTATTTTTATTTTTTATTCTTTGACTATGAGTAGAATTGTTTCATGTTCTTTAAACATCATCACATCTTACAGAGTTCTTGAATCTTCTTTAGCCAAAATAATGGTGTAATTATTTGAGTTATCATTCCTGGAGACTTCCTTTTGTTCTAATAAGAAATGCAAAGTAGGATGGCAGTACTGGCTCATTATCTAAATGGAGATTTCATTCCCTGGTATTTCACCTGCTGTCAAGCAACCTCCTGGCATGTTCCGCTTTTGTGAGTGGCAGAGGGGAATTTCTGAATTCAATTTAGATTATCTTTGAAAGTTGTGGGAATTGCAGCGTGCAAAGTCTTCACCTGAAAGCATACCAGGCTTCTTGTTTATTCCTGTTAAAACGCCCTTTTGCAAGCAGGCAGTGCTTGCACCACTTCTGTTTCCCTTCTCGCAGCTGGCCACCGCTTTAATGATAACAGGTGAATGCTCCATTTACAAAATGAACTACTTTGCAGAGGTTCCGAATCCATCCCAAACGCCAAACTCCTTTGCATGTCTGTTCTTTTAGTTGCCTTATTGCTCTGCCTTGTTCTTGGAAAGTCTGAGCAGCAGACAGGGAAAACAACTTTCCCATTACTTTTGACAGACCAGCAGGCAGGCTGTGCAGGTAAATCGGAACTGGTAGCCAGTCCTTATAAATACTTGTCTGACTGTGCCTTATTAAAAAAAGTAGTTCGATCATGAAGATTAGTTTGTTTTTTTTAATCTTTGGTGAATACAGGTTTAATTAGGACTCAGGTTTCTTTCAGTCGTATGCCAAGCACTTAACGTCATTATTGAAACACGTAGTTAATTGGAAAAGTTAAGTATATACTTTCTCCCTAAGGTAAACCTAGTAATTAGCTTCTGAGTACAAATGCTTAAGTTACATCTTATGTTTGTAAGATAGTTTTAATAAAAACAAAACATAACTGGAAGAGCTTCAAGGAAATTGGTCAGCCATTTTGCTCAGCACAATGTTATGAAATATCTTACAGTGAAAGCACTTCACATGTAAACTGTGTAATGTATTTCAAAATAAAGTTTCTAATTAAAATGGGGATTTCTGTGCCTACTAATAATAACCAGCAATGACAGCCCACTCAGAGAGAAATTTAAAGCTTTGTGAAATCTGCTCTAATTTAGAAGGATTTGATGTAAAAACCCTGTTTGTTTGAAAGCAGAAAATACCTGACTTCAAAGAACTCAGAATTTATTTTTTGCTCTTTTGGTGGGGTTGGAGGGAGTTGACTTCAGTGCTCAGTTTCCTGGTGTGTCAGTTTAAAACATGTCAGAAGGAAAAGCAAGTAATCTCCTGAAAAGATCTTCACTCAGGACTATAGTTTCATAATTTTAGCTTTACCACACACTTTATTCTCACTTAAATATACATTTGAATATAGCATTTTGGGACAAAGAGTGTCTGGTTTAGACAATATTGAATATTCCCAGTCTTGTTCACTTCTATGGAGGTTTCTTCTATGTGTAGGGTGATGGAGCTTTGACCAATCTTCTGGTGCAATAAATCCAGCCAGGGACATGATTCTCATTTTAAAATTTTGGCATTTTAGAGAGGTATTCAGCGTGTGAAAACGTTGACTGAAATACTCCTTTGTTTTTCTGTTCTCATGTTGTTCACAGAAGAGCTTTATGGATTTTGGTTTTTTAAATACTGTCTTTTAAAAAGTGCTTCTAAAGTACCGTTTACTGAGTTCTTAATTTTCCAGTTTAATGTTTTGACATTGAAATGGAGCAGTAGGTCTTCCACTGCTTCGGGTTTAGGTGAGCAGAAGCAGGAGAAGGCGTGGCCATCAGCAGCATCCCGCTGCGGGGCGGTGAGTGCCTCCGTGGGCGTCGGGAGCCGCTGCGCCCGCTTAACCGGCTCTGGGAACGCTCCGGCGTGCTGCGGGTTACGTGTGGCTGCTTCAGCTCTCAGCCTTCGTCAGTTCATAACGAACTGCTATTTATTTCTGTATTTATTTTAAAAAATCATGACTTGAGTGGCTTTGATCCAATGTTGTCATTTGAACGGAACTCTTACTCCGGTGCAGTTTCCGTTCTTGGAGCCTTTGGAGATGCCAAGTTCTCCCCCGGGCATTTCCAGACCTAGCTCTTGCTCTCGCCGCTTCCTGGTCAGGAGCTCACTGCTGTGTCTCGGGGGACCTGGGTGTTGCTGTGGGCTTCACTTGGGAATTGTGAACTGACATTTCATGCGCTGCATGGGGGGAGGCAGGGGGTTCTGTTTGACGCCCACACACAGAGTCTCCTGGTGCTTTGGCGTGTCATTTTGGTGGCTGGTGTAGGGTTTTTCCATTTCATGTTTGCCCTTTTCCCCTTAATCCCTCAGGAAAAATGCTCTCCCTTGCATCAAAGGAAGCTTTGCTTTCAAATGACATCGGTCACCATGATTTGCAGTTGTTATTTCCTTGGGCTGAGTTCAGTGTGCTGACTAGCATCTGATCCGCGCTCAAAAAATTGTCCAAACTATCAAGTTTGTGGAGAAATGTTTAAAGTCCCTTGCCATAGGTGACCTTTTGCCTTCCTACTTCCATGAGAACTTTTCTGAGGTTAAGCCTTTAAGCTAGCCTATGAAAAGATCTTCGGTGTGAAGAAAAAGGTGAATTTTGGGACCCAGTTTAGTGCACCCCAAAGATGTGAGATGTTTTGGTTCGGGGCCCACAGTGCAGCCAGATGGCCTTTTCAATAGATGGTTGCAAAACATGCTTTGGAATTGGTCTGTAGGAATGAACTGACTTTATTCTTTCAGTAACCCAAAATCTATTGCCTCTATTCTAATTGTCTCGAGAGCTTTTTCTTTGGTTTCAATTTTTTTTTGTTCTTCTTTGATTTTATCTAATTCTGAAAACAATTTGTCCATGCATGGTGCAGACAACTTCCAGATGCCTGGTGTCATTTTGGGATTATCTTATTCCAGCATTAGCTGAAAGCTCTGCATTGGCTTCTTCCTGGCTTGTCTGGTACCTGTTTAGTATGTGCATTCCTCAGCGCTGGGGTCTGAGACATCTCCCATTGCTTATACCCCAGGAATGAAAATGCCGTGGTAGTGATATCTCTAAATTAAGAAAGAGATGTCAGTTTGTTTGCTTGTGTTTTTTTGGTTTGGGTTGGCTGGGAGAGGAGGGGTTGGTAGAGGCTTAGATCTTTTCGGCGAAGGCAGAGAAAAGGGCATAGATGGGGAAGAAAATGTTTGGTTTTGCAATTTATTGTCAGCAGCTGTCCTGCTGTCCCATTTGGGAGCCGACGTGCTGCAAAACACTGCCCGGCGCAGCTGGGGGCTGGTGCAGCGGCGGGCAGCCTCTTGCTGCTGCTTCGAAGAGAAGAGGTGTTGGAGGCGTTTGTCAAGCGTAGCTCAGTTTGTTGAAGCTCAAGGGTGAGACTCCTGTGTTGGTATCTTTGTTGCAGGTGAATAAAGCCGTCTTGGCCTTTACACAGAGGTGACAGATGGAGCCCCACGTCCCCCAGGTCGCAGCAAGGCGCTGTGCGTTTGGTTCTCGGTGGATTTAAGAGAAATAAATAATTATCTTAGCCCTGCGATCTCTGTTGACGTGGATGTAAATATGTATTCTGTAGTTCTGGATACCTTTTTCAAAGCTTGTGAAACCAGAGTTATTTAATTACTCTTTTCAAACAAAAATATATCCTAATTCTAGTGGTTGTATTTAAATCCTGTTAAAAGACTTATCCAGGGCCTCCAATCTGCTGGGAGCGGAGCCGGTAGTGGAACCTCAGGCTTCAGTGATACAGTATCAGCTCTGTACGTGACAAAGACCTAAATGACAAGAGGAATAAAACATTGTGTTAAGCATTAAACTAGGAATTCGCTGAACTTCAACTTCTTGGATTTCTTTTTTCTCTAGTGAGTTTTCAGCCGGCGAGAAGTGCCTTTCCTGAGGCTGCGACTGCAGTTCCACAGGACCGAGCGCAGCAGCCCGGGTGCAGTCCCTGCTTTGGTACAAGGTGTTCACTTACTTTTCTGCTGAGCTCCCACAGCACAGAGCGGAACACTGGCACCGCGGGGCCTGGCTGCAGAGGCTTGACTGGGCTGCTGGGTGCGGGCAGGTAGGGAAAGGCATCCCCTGGCATCTGTCGGCTGATACTTAAACGACTTTTCCCTTTGTCTCCAGGAATTGTCAGAAAGATTCAGAGAGCGAGCCTTTACGCTCTCAGTGTTGAGCTCATGCGTATTTTTTATGATAAAAATCTATTTTCCTTTATGATGGCAGCCGGAAGAGCTGGTGTTACAAATAATCTGTCGGTAGGATGTCTGCCATAACTGGCTGGGCTGGAAACGCTGACTGGTGTCACAGCTGTTTCCAGGGAGAAATCGCACCTTCTGCATTGTAAGAAATGGTTTTCCGTTTGCAGGGCTGCGATGTAACCAAATGCCACTTTCAAGCCATTCTGCAATAAAGTCACTCGGTTATTGTACACAAGTGCCTAGCCCCGGTACGCGCCCGGTGTTTCATCCGTCAGGGAAGCTGCCTGGGTGGCAGGGCAGCGGGAGGAGGCACTGGCATGCGCCCCATGCATTTCCAAGCCAGCTCCAAAGTGCTGGGGTTGTGTTGCAAAACAATTCCTGTAAAGCGGATAATGGATAGGTTGTGGCAGGTGTAAACCTGTACTTTATGGGAACTACAAGAGTATTCTCATGTTCACTTAAAAACCCCAAACCCCAAGAAACCAGGCAATCCCCCAAAACTCAGGGAATGGGTAAGCCTGTTTCTGCAGCGAGTGGGGCAAGCTTTCACCAGGTGGTTAGCCTCCTCACGGGGGCTGGGACAGACCTGGGTTGGGAGGCTGCCTCCTCCCCATCTGCCGTGGGTGCGCTGGGTGCCCAGGGTGTGGTGGATGCCTGGGGTGCTGTGGGTGCCCAGGGTGCGGTGGGTGCCGTGGGTGCCCTCTGTGCGGTGGGTGCCCCCAGCAGGGCTCGCTGGAGCAGGTGCTCCTGGGGGGTCCTCGGCACCCCTGCTCGAGGGAAGGGCCTTTTCTGCTACGCGCGGGTGAAGCCCCTTCGCCCAGCGACCCCCCCGACCCCCCCTTGGCTGGCGCTGCCGGGCGGGCGTCAGCGAGAGCCTCTCGCACCGCCGCCCGCACCCCCGGGGCGGGCAGGGACAATCCAGACTGACAGTGCCCTTGGGGCCCTGGTTTATTGAGCTTTCAAGGGAGAGAGAAATATCTACAAACAGTACCATTTTCACCGTTAAGAAAAGAAAATCTGTAACTTATAATCTACATATATATAAGATAATAATATATAATAATTTTATCTATTAGATCTATTATATATCCATTATATCTATTTTATAGATATATATATATATAATATCTATAAATCATAGAAAGAGATCTTCAGTGTGCTTTTCCAGGGTGGAGTTGATAGTATTGTGATCTAGTGAGTTTATGAAATAATAAGGTTCCACTACTTGCACTGGGCTAAGAAGATTGCAGATATCTTTAATATCTTTGTGGCCTGAGGGCCCTGACAGCGGCTATTAACGAATGCTGGTAACTTTCTACTGAGATACACCATTTGTTAAAATTCCAGAAAGACTCAGAAAACAATAATCATTTTCTACTCTCAGAAATTAATATGGGAGTCAACATACCAAGTTGTTCAAAAACACATGAAGAAAAGAGAACACCAATTGTTTTTGTAATTAATAATTACACAGACAAAACGAATGATTCATTTGAGCATCTAAACACCATGAAATCCAAAGTCTGTTGAGGCTAAAACCCATGCCTACGTAGAGCCAGAATTTCACCCCAGTTCTTTACACCAATATCACACACAATGTAGTCTCTTTGTGTTGTTGTCATTCTGTATTAAAAACTATCTCAAGAAAAGCAGCAAGTCTATAAAACATTCTTACTTTATTTAGTTAACCTCGATAGGTTTGATTTTTAAGGAAAGTAACTGAAATTTTTAATTCAGATGTTTATTAGTTAGAGCTTAAATAATTAATACAGGGGGAAGAAAACTTTTCAGGAGCTTTCACTACCTGCAAACTGTTTGGCAAAATACTCAACATATTTTTGAGATCTGCAGAAACTTTCTCCATGTTTAAGCATATGACTTACTATTGGTTAGCATTAAGACTCCATTGTTTTTTGTGTTCCACATGTACAGGTTTTCCTTTGTCAGTAAAATATTTTCTATGCCAAAATCAGTTTTCTTTGATCTTTTTCCTGGCAAGAGTACTCTTGAATGTTTTTCCCCATGTGCATCTGTAGCATTGAAGATCCATAGCAGGGCAGTTTGCAGCTTTGTAAGACCTAATTGGCCCCACCTACTCTTTAGGTCTGAGTTAACTGTTAGGTGAAGAGAAATTGCTTCTGATGAGATTCACACAAGAAAATGAGCTAAGGACAGTTTGTCTATACCAAACGGCAGGAGATGCTTTGAAGGAAAACAGGGTTTAGTCTATTATTCTAAAGGGGCCATACAGCATCATTGGGTGAGGCCTCTGAATAAATATTTATTAACTCAGGGAATGGGGAAAAAGCATCCTGTGCTTTGTCAGTGCTTTGACCACTGAACTCTGATGCTAGTGGTAGTCATTGTCTTTACATTCTTTCTCTCCCTAGCAGAATGAGAATTATGACAGTCATCTTTTTAACACAGCCTTAATTAAACTGGAAAATAAATGACTAATTTTATTAATCACCGTATGAATGATAATAGTTGTTTTTTTCTTTCTGGGAATGCTAGGTAAGATGTGTTCATTGGTTGACTACATATCTCTTTCACTTTCCTGTCTGGTGTTTGAAATAATTATTATTTGTGCAGAGCTTATTTTTTACTTTAAATTGCATATTTTTCTCCTTTGCAAATTTGAGATAGTCTTTTTCCTATAATTTGAAAGATTTCAATCTTTTATAATAGTTATCTGTGTATTAGATTTTATTTGCTTTTATCTCAACAAAGAAAGATAGACAGAAATGGACTACACGGAAGGAAAAGGTAGAGTTGCTTTTTAAAAAAAAAATTAATAATCAGTAATAGCTGTTAAGGGTCATTTTCAGCTTTCCGGTTACAAACTGGAAAATTACTCTCACGAAAATGAAATGAATGCTAAAAAAGTAGGAACAAAAAAAATCTCCAGGATATAAAGGAGACATGAAAAAGTTAGAATGTGAACAAAAGATAATTTCTTAGGTGTGTAAAAATTTCATTCTAAAATGGAACTTCTGTTGGTCACATTTTATAATAAGATTTGCTCATTTTCATGTGCTTAATATTGAGAAAATACTTAAATAATATTTGGGATTTTCATAAATTTATCTGGTAATTTTCTGGAGAATTCTTAGTGCATTGAGATTTTGTAGGCATGATTTTTTTAAAAAATTCTCTTGGGGATCTGTTGGCAGGTGTGTATGCATGTATGTGTGTGTGCACGAAACGTGACAAGTCTCCTTTAGCTAGGATCTTGAGTTCTACAAACAATGACTTTTTGTTCATCTCTGCTCTTCTGCTTGCCTTTCCTTTCCTTCTTCTGTCAACTAATGGTAGGAGAAGTGTGAAGCTTGTCATGCATACAGACGTTAAGAAATCTTTGCCTAGACTGAAAATAGTTTGGGAGCAACAAAATAAATTGCTAGCAGCAATGCACATAATTAGCAGCAAATATGACTCACATAAAGGGTAAAACTTAGAAATATTGCAAATACATGTATTTCTCCCTACTACTGAATTTCTAGTCCATTACTATTTTCTACTGTGAATTTTTATTCAGGTAATTGAAAAAAGTAGAATTATTATTTTTATATTTTTCATTAAATATAGTGGACATTAAATATCACTAAAAGTATAAGCAAACGTAACATATTTGACAATAATATATTATACCAAGTGTGTTCTAGAATAGATTACCTTTTGCCTAACATAATCCATAACAATCTAACATATAGACAGCAAAATAAAGAGTAGGCTCAACATAACGGAGTTTTATGTAAATTTAAATTTGTACTGCTACATGTTTAATGACACCACAAGCACTCACAGTTCTTTGTTCATGGATGGCTGATGATTCATGTTACTGTGTAAGTATGGAGTACAGAAAAGAGCAAACCTAAGAGCCCTGTGCTGATGTGCAGTCTGACAAGGAGAGAGGCTGAAAACTACCAGCCGTGTTGCAATGTAGTTAATGCTGTTTGGGCTACATGATGAAACACACTTTTCTGCAAGAACAGTTTCAAGAACAGCAGCATGCAAGCCACTTTAATTTTTCTCCCTCTTTTTCTTGGTTTTTTTTGGTTCTTGCCTGTCATTTTTCTTATTATTATTTCAGATTATTTTCCAGGTATATTTTGTGGACAGCAAACTCAACAGGTACATAATAAAACAGTTTGTGTATGAAAACATGTCAATACATGACCTACCAAAACAAGGAACTAGTTTCGTCTTTTTGTAGTCTCACACCTTCCACTGTTCTTCTCTTATTGATGACTGTGAACCTAAGCTTGTGCCATAAAGAAGATGTATGGTTCATATTCTGACTTCTCTTTCTCAGTTTTACATTAAAAAAATATTTTGTACAGATAAAACTTCCACAGTCTCCTTTTTGTAGCAACAAAACTAGAAACCTCTCCAAACTACCTGGTTGTTAACAGGGCTGTTAGAATCCACAAGGAATAAAGAATCCAGTTTGTTTTTCTTTTCTCTCTTTTATTTTTCTTTTCTCTCTCATTTATTTTTTTTTTAAAGGCCTGATTTCATAATTGGCCCCAATTACTAAACTAAATGAATTTACATTGTCCAGAAAGCAAGAAAACTACTTTCTTTTGCTTTAATGTAATTCCTTTAACAAAACAAACAAACAAACAAACAAAAAGACTAGAATAGAAAACAAAACAAAACCACCCAAGCTTTAGTACAGTGAGAAAGAGCCAGTACATGTATACCATGTATATGGTAAAGCTAAAAAATACCTTGGTGGAAAAAGATTTAAATTGTATTGCTAATTTTTGTATCATAAGCATATGAATTATTTATTAAAAAAAACACTAAAAAGTTATTTTGCAAATCTGTGGTGAAGATTTCCCAGCCACAACACAGCCCCATAAACAATTCAGTGTTCTTTGAAACTTTTTACACACAGTAGGAATGAACAACAGCAGATATCGGAATGCAGTGCTGGAATCTCCCAAACTATTGACTTTTTCTACTGACAAAGCAAGGCTTTATTCTGTTGGCAACCAATTATTTTGTGAAGCTCTTTCCTAGCACCCAAAGTTACCATTCTCTTAACTGCACCAAAGTGGAATTGGGCATACTTTGGCTACACATGAAAGTGAATAGTTGAAAGGTGGGGAAACATTTTTAAACAGATCATTTTTTGTAAAAATCTGTTTAACATTCCAGGTAAGGCATTTAACCTGTATGGTTTCTTATATCCCATTCTCTAGTATAATATTCATGTACTTCTGAAGTAATTCACTAAGTTCTTTCAATAACATCTGTTTTAACTAGCATCTCTTGTGCATTTTTCTCTTTATCTTGTCACAGGCAGAAGGTGCACAATGAAGTGCCTTACTTCAGCATGTTTTCTTCTGTGTCTTTGTTTTGGCATGTTTATACACTGCTACATTCAGCAGCTGAGAAAATCCTATGAGGGTCCTTCATTTTATTCTTTTTGCTAGGTAGATGAGGTTTTTCCCAATAATGAAACATTCTGTTGTAATAAAAGAACATAACTGTCAAAGCCCAAACTTTAATTAAACTACAGACATCCAAAAAACTCATGGAATATTTGAAAGTATTGAGAATCACAACTTGTTTTAAAATTCCATATTCTCATGCTTAAAATCTAGAATGAGGAGTGTATATTTTTGCTTTCTCTGAGTAACTTGTCTAGATGAGGAGTCATATTGCACCACAGTGCAGTACTTGCATTTTCCTGATCATAGAAGGATTTTTATCCAAATGAACAGCACTTTTGTAGCAAAGCTGAGAGATTATTAAAGTCTAAGTAGCTGAAGCTATCTCATTGACATTACACTAAGTAGAGTTTACTGGCCATTTAGTGATGGAAATTTTGATTTGGATACTGCTTTGCATGGGTTTAATTGAAACAGGTTTCGTTCACATGTGTGTGAAGGAGCCAGGCATAACCTGAAACACCTGTGAGATGACTCAATGTCTTGGCATTTCCAGAGAGGTCATTGGTATTTACCTTCTTATCTTTTTCAGGTTCGTGATGGAGCAAGAATCTTGGGGTAGAAAGGTAGACTAATGCTGTCAGTTAGTTTGTCATGATGCTATGATGTCTATTTTATGGTCAATGGTGTTATAGATTGGATTGTTTCTTAATGGTAAGATTTTTCATCAGCATCAGTTATGGCTCATATTCTTTGCTAATTCCTCTGGTCAAAATCTACTTTGTGGTCTTCATGCTTGGCTTTGGAATTAGTTTCCCCGTTAACTCACACTGTGTAAGGAAGTAGATTATGAATTGAATGACCCTTAAAAAATGCATTATGATCACAAACTTTAAAATGTTTAAAGTATTTTTAAAATCATGATACATTGTTTCTTGGTCACAGTTGTACTTTTGATAGTCTACATGTTTTTACATTTCCATGGATGAAAAGAAAGCTCCTTAACTGACCAATGTGCATGGGACATGAATTTCTCTCTCACATACCTGGATTTCAATGGCTTTTAAAGACATCACCGTTACCCACTCAGATCTGTTCCATGCTGTTGGCAAAGACCAATTCAGATCAGTCTGTAAAAACCCTGAAACTAGACAAAAGGAAAAACTATGCCAGAAACAGGAGAATTTTTTTTTTCTTGCCTTCTTGCAGTTTTTTGCTTGCACCTGTATATTAAAGATAATTAAAATTATAATTAAATTGTAGTCCAAGAAACTGGTAGCACAGCTAGCTACTCTCAATACAGCTGAATGTCATTTTTCATTTTTTATGGTAATCATGGTAGAGTAAAATTTTCTCTTATACCTTAAGTATTTCAGCAGCAGACTGAATTAAAATGTTTACTCACACCTTATGCCACTTTAGTTGTAAGCAACACTTCAGCTGAATAACATGAGATATAGTGGAAAAAAGAGCAGAATGACTGCTCTTAAGCGATGTTCCCAATCTCAGATTAAAAAAAAAAAAAAATTCCTCTTCAGTTTTCAGGTCTCATATACAACACGACATGAGTAACTGGGATTTCTAAGCAGGTCTTATATCAGCCCTTGAATCACATCTCCAGAAAAAGCACCCTGAAGAAGTATAATAAGACCAGAAGATTCTGGTCCAATCAACCATTTGGTAAGCAGGAACTAAAGCCTGCTCTGCAGATCAGACTGAGACAGAGATAAAAGCTCTTCTTTCCCAGCTGAGGACTTTCAGCTGTACTGAGAAGTGCTAACTATGCTATCAAGCTCTCAGGGTTGTCTTTTATTGGTCTTCAGCTGGCTTTGAACAATTCACATCTAAGCTAAAGGTATGTTCCTGTTCTAAACTTTCTCTCTCTCTCCCCACCAAATGTGTGCAATGAGAGATTTTTAAGGTTACCATGATGATTTTTGAGGCTATGTGTGGAATGGTTTTTTTGTGTGAGAAAACTGAGTTTATGACCGTCTTCTAGTGAAACACAGCAATCAAGTTATGGAAGGTAAAACCCACAGCTGAAACAGGTAAGGAATGTAAAGTGAGGAACTACAGAGGAACCCTTAAAGCTATGATAATATGCAGAGAACCTTTGGGAAATAAGCATGACTGTAATTGTAAAGTACAATTGGAATTATAACTCCAGTTACATTGGAATGTAATTTATTCACACAATATTACATTTCTTTTTTCCAGTCTCAGCCAAGATCCTCTGAACTTTACTTTTGCACTCCTCTCTTAGTTTCTAATGACTTCTTTATCAAGGGAAGACTAGTTGTAACTATTGCAGCTTTTTTTTTTTTTTCTTCCTATGTAACATTTCTAAGACAGGTTCTCCTTTCTCCATCTTCATCTAAAAATCTTATGCAGGCCTTCATTGTGCTGTAGTAGCTGTTGGCAGGCTTTAACAAACAAAGTGCTACATCATCGATATTATTCAAAACAGGGTTACAGGAATCACTTTCCTTTCTTATTGCCTTGACTACATCACATATCTTTGCAACCATTACCTGCTCCTCAGTTTGCACTGCGTGTCTTAAGAGTAAGGCAAATCTTTTCCAAGTTTGTTCTTCACCTCCCTGTATGATCAGTTACTCCTTGAGAGTGCAGTGGTGTCAGTTCCCTCCTTTATCCTGTTCATAGCAAAAGGTTTCATATGTCTCCACGTTACCTTAGTGGGTGACAGCATGTGAGAAAGACCCATCGCAAGACTTACACAGGGGAGGAAGCCAGCTTTCAGATGTGTCTTTATTTTTTATAAGATTGTATTTTCTATTTCTATTTTGAAATAACCTAGAAAATAGTTAGGAGGACTTCCTATGGCAATAAAGAGTATAGTCTCACTGCACTCTTCCTAAGTGTCTTTACCCACTTGATTTATCTCCTAGAAGTTCCGTGTGCTCAAACACCAGATGAAACACAGCCAGCTGACAGAGAGACTGGGCATTTCACACTTTTGGAGTAATTAGTAGATTTGGTTGGCATACCTGGAGCTTAGATAAGCAAACTGTTTTGGAGATCTGATGGTCAAATTCCATTCAGGGGAAACTTAAGTTCATCATTAAATGGCGCATTCAGCACCTTTTACAATTGAAGTTTCTGTAAAATACATCATTATGCTTTTATGCTCTTGATCAAATTTTCCATGCAGTTAAGTTCTACTGAAAGGTGCCCTCTACTGTAGGGAGCATTACCTTATTATGGCAAAGCCCAAAGGACTTGCTCCATCCCAGTTTTTGTGGTTCTTCCATAGTTCTTAATTTTCCATTCTTTAGAGTTTTTCCTTCTTCTTCTTCCATATCATTGACCTCAAAAGTCTACATGCTTAAATAGCAGGAGGCTCCTGTTTGAATTGGTACTACAAAGCACAGGCACTAATTGGCAGCTTCTGCACCATGCAGTAACCTCTGCACTGTGAAACACAATACTTCAGCCACTTAACTCATCTGTGAATCTGGCAACAGAGAAGCTAAGGGCAGCAGGTCAACTAGGACAGTACTATGAGTCTTTCTGTGCTGGGTTTTTGCTTTAATGATTGAAAGGTAGTAGAGAGGATGGGCATGAGGAGCTCAGAGGCCAACAGATCTCCCAAAGTATTCCACAAATTTTTGTAAATCAAATGACTGTGAAGGAGGCCTGTCTGCTACACAGCCTTGCAAACAATTGACTCCTCCGGCCCATGGAACAGGACCAAGGAAAGTGCTGAAAACAACCATCTTGGGTGAACACAGTCAGTGAGCTCAGATCTCCCACGTGCCTGGCAAATGCTTTAGTCAGTAAGTTGTCTGAAAGAGGGGAAAAAGGATGTCATCAGTGACACTCAACTTTATCGATACTTAGAAAAGTGATACTTCCATGCATACAGATGCTGTTATAAAAAATAACATTGCTTGAGTCTGAAGCCGCAGATCCTAGTCTGACCTATGTAGCTTATTGTACAGAGAGTAATGTGCTTTAACTCCAAAGGAAGGAAGAAAAACCTCAAATAATGGAAAAAACCCCATCAGATAGGCCCTTGCTTGAAGAAATTCATACTAGCCAGCCTATGTGGCTGCCTGCTGAATGTGCTCGCTCTTGCAAGCGCTTTCCAAGCTGCTTAGTTTTTGCTCATTCACCTAACTCAAAGCTCAGATTTGTTGTGATAACCAGGTGTATAAGGCTCTGACGGATGATGGATCTTGCCCTCAGCTACAGCCTGATAGTCAGGTAACTGCAATAATGGCTTGTATGCTGAAGATAAATTAAGCCAGGATAAGAATCTGAAATGGCCAAGAAAGGTGACAAAAAGCCACTTGGAATAGTGGCACAGTAGAGGAGGAAGAGTTATTTTATTTTGGCTCTCCTAACCCATGCATTGCACTGTAAGGCCAAGCTCTGGCAACACACCGGTGCGGCACTGGTACTTCCCTTGGACTGTTTTGTTTTTTTTTTTTTGAAATGTTCATGTTGGCAACTCTTCTCAGGTATTTGCCTTCTACTACTGGTGCATCCTCTGTGCATTGACATCTTCCACAATACCTTGTCAACCTACTGTGAAGCCAGCAGGGCAGCAAACGTTGCTGTGCCTGAACCCACTGCGGGCTGTGGCTCCCCCGGAGCTCCCCGGAGCGGCTTCGGGCTTCTGAAGCAACAGCCGGCCCCGCACGGCGGCCCCTCTTTTTGGTATGTGGGAGAAACGTAAGGAGATACTGAAATGTTTCTGTCAAGAAGGCAGCTTGCATCGCTGATACCTGCACACCATCCTCAAACTGGGATGAATCTAATTTCGAACCAACACTCTCAAACCCCCGCTTTCAAACCGTTTCTGGTGCTCATTGACTCGCGACGCCCAGCTCCTCCAAGCAGCCCCGCCAGTGTCCCGTCTCCCCACCCCTCCATCACCGCCCGCCTGGGGCGGCGTGGGCCAGAGCGGGCGGCCGAGGCGACGCACCCCCGAG
>JAVJGI010000035.1:9576005-9606634 GCA_035590275.1 Ibycter americanus | reverse complement strand
GGGCCGGGGCCGCGGGCGCTAGGTGTCAGTGTCGGGCTGCCCGCAGCGCGCCGCCTGGCCTGGGCCCGTCCGTCCTGAGCTGCGCGGCGCCCTCCGACAGCCCCTTCCTCCTCCGACAGCCCCTTCCTCCTCCGACAGCCCCTTCCTCCTCCGACAGCCCCTTCCTTCTCCGACAGCCCCTTCTTCTCTGACAGCCCCTTCACAATGTGGCGTTTAAAAAAGAATTTTAAACATCCTTACAAAAGAGATTGGAGAGCATCACCTGCTGAGTTCTCCCTGCCACAAACTACAGTCAAAAACGGCAACGGCAGCTACGATATACAACTATTTTTGTTGACAAAGCTCAGCGCACAGGCCCGAAGGCAAGCGGTGGCGCTCCCCCAGCCTGTCGGCGCCTCTCGCCCCCTTGGAAGCCCTTGCCGCTTGGCGGGTGGTGCGGGCCAGGCTGCCCGGTGCCTTGGGTGCCTCAGGAAGGGTGTCCGGTGGGGGCCCGGGGGGTTCCGGCTCCGTGGGGCGGCGGGCAGGAGCTCTGCGGGCTGCGGACACGCTCCTGCCGCTGGCAAAGGCCTGGCGGGTTCCCAGCCGGAGCTGCTGCCCCAGCCAAGCGGGGGGCGGCGGGCGGGGGCGAGCTCCCCGTGGCACCCCCTACCCTCGCACGCAGGGCCAGGAGGGTCCCCGCGCCTGGGTGCCATGCTTTGCTTGGGCTTGGCCAGCGGAAGGTGGCCATGCCGGGGGCACCCGCTGAGCCACGTACGTTAGAGCATCCTACCTCGGCACAGATACTCGTTTTTTCAAAGCTTGACAAAATACCTTTGCGTCTGACCCAGCTCTCGCTGAAGGCACTAGGAGATGGATCAGCCTTCACATTCCCAAGGAGATATGGAGCCGCTCAAGGAAGCGGCGAGGGAGCCAGATCTCAGCCGTCGTCACCTGGGGAGAGGCCGTGGAAGGATGCTGCTGGCAGCTCGTGCTGTGGAACAAAACCAGAGATGAAGAAGATGCGCTTAAATTGTATCTGGAGACAAATGTCCACGCTTTCTAATCCCACGCAGAAGTTTCATTTCTCTGATCTGCCAGTAGATTTTACAAGATTATTTTGTTCATTAAAAAAAGGAATAGGAGCCAAGCTGCTGCGCGTCTTTTTTGTCCTTCCCCTCCCCCCCACTTCTTTTTCTCTTAAATACCACTAGGTTTTTAAGGTTTCTTGACATATGAGCTTTTCCATTACTAGAGTTTCTTTTAGCTGAATTAATCTTATCTGAGAGAGAAATCTCAGGCTGGATCAAGCTTATTTTATAACTAAGCAGTGTTCCAAAATGAAGTCAAAAGGTGAGGGACTATAAAGTCGGGCTGTAAAAGACACAAAAAAAAAAAAAAGAAAAAGGCAATGTCCACATTTTTCCAACTGGCTGCAGCTAGAACAGAGTTGGGCCAGCAAAGACATCTTGCAATGGCCAGAGCGAGCAGCTGGGCCAGCATGTGCTGGAAGCGGTGCCTTAGGTTAGGTGATCTGGGCATTGCCAGGCCAAGTCCTGCGCGTTTCCATCTAGGGAAATTTCACCACATCGCTGGGTAACCTATCCCAGCCTTTAGCTGGGCTCACAGTGGAGAAGTTTTTCTTGTGTCTGGAGGCAAAATTTGGCCTGAAACGACTTGACTGTCCATCACAGTGCAGCCTCATGAAGAGAGTGCCTTCATCATCTCTAATTTTCCAGCACTGAAAGGCTGGGATGAAATCCCCCCAAGCCCTCACTTCTTTAGGCTGAACGAACCCAATCCCTTCAGCCTTTCTTCATGTGCCAAGGTCTCCAACTCTATAACGACCGTCTTGGTGCACTCCCCACTCCCACCAACCCTGCTGGGCTACCCCCAGTTTTTCAATGTCCCTCTTGACCTTGGGGGACCAATACCAGACCGAGTGCCCAGGTGTGATGTGGGATAGTTGCACCCCTTTATCAGCTGGCTGCAGTCTTGCTGATACAGCGTAGTTAGGTACCAATACAGTCATTGCTATAGGGTATTTTTCGTCAAGGGATTTCAAAATGCTTTCTAAGGATGTTTCAGGTATAGCTCTCATTTTCTGCCCTCCTGAGATTTTTCAAAGGAGGTCAAAGCTTCTTCAGCCCTCCCATCTACAGATCAGAAGAATTAAGTCTATTATTTTAACGGCCCTCTCTCTTTTGGCATAACAAACAAATACCTTCTACAATGTGTAACTCTAGAAAGAAACTTACAGGGGAGGAAAGACCCCCTCGGAGAGTAAGAGGGATGTGTCAGTGTTACAGATAAATGAAATGCAATGAAATCTTCAGGTTTATCTTACGCATACACCTCATGAAAGGGATTAAACTTTTTCTAAACTGTTCTATAAATGAAACACAATGTTTTCCTTAACTATTTCCCTGAGCAACATAACATAGACACAAAAATAAGCCCTGTCTCTAATCTTGATAATTTTAACAAAAAGCATATTCCAGCTGGGTGACTGCTCCCCCAGATCCCTGGCCACAGGGTTGCGCATTCTGGAGGAGAGTGCACCGGCTGTCTTGCCCAGCTCTGTGCTCGACCAAATGCCAGACCCTTCCCAGCAGGGATATGTGCCTCAGTTTCCTCATCTTTAAAACAGAAACCATGATACTTTACTTCCTTTTGGTAGCAGCAAGAGAGAAATATTAGTGACCTCCAGCACAGCTACCAGGGTCTTTTTCTTGCTGGCAGGCATTTGGCGAGATAGCAGTGTTACATTGTGCAATGTTTGGGAGGTCTGCCATACCATCTCTCATTCAAAGTGCATGCACTTAAATTGCCCTCGGCTGATTTTCTCCAGAGTGCCCATGACAAGCCTCTGGTGTGGTGGCCCACAGCCCCCAGCACGGTCCTACCAGGGCTTTGCTGCTCTTCCTGGGGGGCACTTGAGCTGGGATCTCCTCTCTGCAATTTAATCCCATTTGTCTTCCTATGCCAGCGGACTTGTTAAACTCTCCCATCTCCTTTGCAGCTACTGTTTTTGATTGTGAAAACCTTATTGCATCTCTTCTCAGTTTTCTCTTCCCTGGCAGAAACCGCCCTGATTCTCTCCAGCCTTTCATATGCCATGACTAGTTGCTCTTGCTGCTTCCCTCCAGGCTGCTGGTCAAGGCTTCCTCAAACTGTAGCGTTCCAAATGACTCATTTCTGCTGAGGCCAGACTGGTGCCAGATGGGGGGAGTATCACTTCATGTTTTCACACATCTTGCCGCTGCATGGTGTGACCTAGTATGATGCTCACCTTTCTGTGCAGCAGCAAGGGGCTGTGCCACACGCTAACACCTAAATTCAGCAGAACAGCTGCGCAGACGGGTGTTGCCTTGTCAAATGCCTGCTCATCCAGAAATGCATGCCAGGTTCGCACTTTCTCTTGTCCTTATCAAACTGCCTTCTGTTTTTTAGATAGTTTCTCCAGTCTGGCTAGATCCCTTGGAATTCCTAGGCTGTCTCCTGTGTCCTGGATGTCCTTCCACCCTAGCCATCATCTGCAAATTTAATAATCGTACTCCAGTCTCTCAGTAGCCAAAGCATTAATGAAGATACAGTATGGTACCATAGACTGGCTTCAGTGAAATCCATGCTTGATGCACCCTTCCAGTCTGACCAAGGATTTAGTGACAAAACTGACTTTCTGACTTACTCTTTGAAACAAGTTTTCTAGCCAGTTCTGAACTCCCCTTACGACAGCGTCACGTTGACTCGTCTCCTCCCCTTATAAGCACGCCGTGTGAGAAAATGCCAAAGCTTTACTGTAGTCAAAGCACACCTGTTCCATAGGTAGAAGGATGATTTTCACTTTTATCCTCTCACAGGAGGAACCTGAAATAAGTTTCATATTAGTTCCTCATTAATCTGTTTGCCATCACTAATCTGCTTGGCATTTTTCATTTATTTGCAAGTAGCCTGGTTTGTTCTTACAGTGTTTTTGTGGGCACTGAAATTAAGCCAACTCATCTCCAGTTGTCCCCCCTTGATAAAGCTAGGCACTCTGCCCTTAGTCAATCTTGTGAGACCTTGATCACCCTCCCCAAATTCTCAGGTAACCTCAGCTCTGAGATAGCTTCTGCCAGTGGTGGAAACACCTGAGGTATGTGCCTTTAGGCACTATCAGTTTGAAAACATTTAATTCACCTAGATGGTCTTTTTAGATAAATTTAGATAGCTTACTCTTTTTTCAGTACGCTGAAATCTCAGTCTTTTGATGGCAGTTCTGTGAGCTGTCCAATTGCACTTGACCCTTTCAGTAGGAACAGAAAAAAGAGTATTGAACACTGTCATTGTTGGCATTGCTAGCTTGAAGTGATAGAAACGTGGGAAGGGAGTAAGTACAACGTAGTGCAGAGACTATGCAAATCTCTGCACCTAACAAGCCAAACCCCCTTTTGCGAGTTCCTGCCAGGAAGCTACAACCCTGTGTTGCTAACACCGAAAGGGCAGGCTGAGCTTCTGGAGACCTGGGGGTTTACCGTTTGCCTTTTCCTTATGCCTGAGGATTATGCTCCTACCCCTTGCGGCAGCATCAGCATGCTCTCGGCTGGGCGGACGGCCTCTGCCAGACTCCAGGCACCGCCGTCTGGGTGGCAAAATGGGCTGTGGCTGGAAAGGGAGGCTGGGGGGGACAGTCCCCAAGGCGGGAGGTGGCTGCGGTGGCCTGAGGAGTGCGGCCCCAGCATGGGCTGTCATGGCCAAAGGGCCTCTCCCTCACCCCTTGGTGCGAAGGGGAAGAGGTGCAAGGCTTGGGCTGGGGCTCCCTTGGTGCAAGGCTTGGGCTGGTGGTGGGACAGTGAGGAGGGAAAAAGGATCTCCAGGAGGGAGCCTGCAGGGTAACGGCAATGGCTTATCAGCTAAATGATGCTATTGCTAACTTTTATGCAGGTTCTTGTTCTCAACTCAAAGGGAAAGATACTTTATTCAGGGCTTCACCCTTTCCTGCAACAGTCCCCAATTTGCTTGTGACTTTCCTGTGGCTGTACGATGGCTGTGCTCTCTCTCACGCTCCGATTTTTTTTGCAGCATTTGCAGCAGCATCCCCAGACCAGAGACCCTCAGAAATGTCCCCGAGCTGTAGAAATGGGTTAATCATCCAACAATCTCATTTCCAATTCAGTAAAGTATTATACAAGCAGTCATAAATGCTGATCTTTGAAAACAAGAGCAGCTTCACATGCAATTGTTTAGTTCAATCAATGTACAAAGCAAAAAATTTCTTGGAATGCTACAGTATTGTTATTTTTTTAATACTAAGTGGTCCTTTAATGCGTGTTAATCTCTGACAGATGGCTCTGCCCATCTGGCACTACTGAAGAGTGTAAAAGTCTAATTCATGTGGAAAACTTATTTAAAATTGTATATTCATTAGAAACAACTAAAACAACTGATCTTTTCATCCTGGGAGTGCATGATGGTGCCAAAGCACCACTAATAAATTCCACTGCCAAGAAGTGGGAGAGAGTTTGCAGACAGAACTGATGGCATGAGCAATTTTTCTCCTTTCATAGTTGTGAAATATTTCTAAGGAAAAAAATCCTGTGAACAAAACACAATATTCCTCACAGACGGATTCGCACAGGCTTTGGCTCCTACCTGAAGGAAGGTACTATATCAGCAGCTGCCTTGGTCTCTGGTAGGAGGGAGGGCATCCCTGGTGGAAAGGCAGTGTTGGAGATTCTGGATCTGAGCGTGCCCGGCTCAGCGCAACACCTGAAGGGATGATGATGGGCCACTAGTGCTGCTTCTCCCACCAGACTAACAACTTTGTACTCATCCAGCCTGCTCGGAGAGCCGAGGGCATCAGCTGGAGAAGGCAGCAGGGGAAGCCGAGCGCAGCCCCAGCACAGGGGAGCAGGGCCATGTGCCTGCACTGTGGGAGAAGAGGGAGAAGGAGGACATGGGGACCTTCTAGAAAGTCTGCAGGATGGCTCAAGTAGGGAGGTGAATCCACATGAAACCAGGCTTTATCAGTCCTGCTGCTCAGGGAGCGATGCTACTCGTGCAGGCATCAGCTTCAGAAAAGTTAAAAAGGCAGGAGAGGCCCTGCAACAAACAGGAATCTTTAATAAAACACAGAATGTACCATGTTCAGAGCATGATCCCACTCCCATGGTAGCCTGTGTGGTGAATCCCCTTGGATTTTTGGGGAACTTGAGTGAGTTGCTATGTTGCTCTGGGAATCCGAAATGTTACTTGGATGTGACGTCGTGCTCAGAGAATAAAGCAACACTTTGTCTATGACAAAATAAACATTCATCCGTTATTTTTTCTTCTTTTAACATCATTGAATACTCAGCCTGAGAAGGAATACCATTTTTATATTTGTCCTGGAATAAAAGAACATTATTCTATGTCAGTTCAGAAAAGCTCTTTCTGTTGCATCAGGCAAGATGATTGTCTTACCTTGAACCACGAAGGGGTTGAAGTTTGAGTATTGTTTCATGCTGAAGTAAAAATATTGTTTTGTCCTGAAGATCGGAACAGAGTATTCAGTATTCCTCCAGCAAGCGGATCTATATTTAGAGTGACAATACACAAGGTTTTCTTAGGAATGTTAATTTTTTTTCTACAAAAACACTGTCCTAAAATTAAATCCTTAGACAAGACTGCTTTGCATTAAAAACGTGCTTTCTCTTTTGAGTCTTCCAACTCAGGTTAGCCTCTTAAATCTGTATGGAAAAATCTTAGACGATTTATTAAGAAGGAAACTAATCAGGCTCTTGCTATCTGATAACCACCTATTAAAATGCATAATTTCACTAAACATGTATTTTCAGGTGGCATTTTAATCATGGAGTATCTGACAGCAGAAGCATCATTTCTATTTAAGTTCAACGGGATGGTTTTACAGGCTCTAGAGCACACTTTATTTCCTTTTAAATGCTCTACAGTTATTCCCTGGCGGTGAGAGGGGACGGCTCCAGGCTGCCCTGCCCGAAGCCCAGCCCCACGGTGCGGTGGGTGCTGAGGGGGAGCAGTCAGGGTGCTGGCCTGTGAATCGAGGAGCTGAAAGTGGGTCCGTGCTCCACTGTACTCCGCCTGCACGACTCTCTCTAAACTCCCGGGTGTGTTACGGGGCTACTGACACGAAAGCCAGAACCTGGAGCTCATACTTCTGCTACAGAAGACAGGGGAAGTTTAGCGCCCTTTAAAGAGGATTGGAAACCAGGCATGCTATGGATCAGGGAGCCTCTATGGTTGGCCACCAGGAGACATACTGGGAAAGGTCCAGAGTCAGTGCCCTTCTCCAGACCTCGGGCACACAAACCTGGATCCTGTCTTGAAGGGCTGGTGGTAACATCTTGCCTTTTCAGAACCAAACAAGACTCATTGCATCCTTCCAAAAAAAAAAAAAAAAAGAAAAGAAAGCATTGGTGGTAATGCCTAAATTTTAAATTAGTGGTTTGAACACGTGCTCAGGAAATGAGAGACATGCATTTTAAGCCTTTCTTAGCTGGAGGACATTCAAACTCACATCAGAGAGAATCAGCAAGGAAGAGCCTGTAGCCGAGGGATGAGAGAGTGCACTCAGGGCACAGAGGGCAGGTCTGCTTACACACTGCACTCCGGTCTTTGGATGAAAAGTGAAAATAATTTTGGGAACAGAGATTGGAGCCTCTCTGGCCTTCTGAGTCATACTTCTGCCTGCCTGGTCTCTTCTCCTGTGCTTTGGAGCGCTGCATCTGTCCTGCCTCTGCCCAAGGGAGGTGGCTCCTGACCCTGTGGCAGATACTTAAAATCATTACCTCGGAATAAAACTGCCCTGATAGAAACCTCACAGAGACAAGGCACAGGTGCTCTGTAACTGAGTGAGAGTTACTGAGGTTGGCCATGTGCTCACAGCCTTCATTTTATCTTCATCTACCACCTTTATGGTAGAAACTACTGGCACTTCACCTCCACTGAAACAGGTGTCCTGAGCTCAGCGTCTCTATGTGAAAACACCAGTGGTGGTCCAATCGGCAGGCTTTCGTTCCCCACATACTGGTTTAAAAGCTGACTTGCAGTTCTCCTCTCTGGAAATACCAGCTCAAAAGGGTTGCAAAGCAGTCAGATACTTTAAAAGAGAGTGGCCCCATTGGAAAAGGTCCTGCCTGAAAGTCACGCTGTCAGCTGTTTGCGCCTTCCCAAGCGCAGAGACAGCAGAAATCTTGTGCTGTAGTGGGGACAAACCCCAGTAATGGTTTTCTGTGACCCCCACTGGTCAGGCTGAAAGTGGGACCATCTTTGCTGGTGTGAGCAGCCTAAGCCAATCCCTGGACAGGCACACAGTTTCCTCAAACAACTGAAGGAGAAGAGAATTTCATCCAACAGCTATTTAGAAAGAAATTCACAAGCAGATCTGCCCTTCCGCTGCCAGGGGTGCGCTCTGGGGCACCCAGGCGTTTTATTGCAATTATCATGCTACCAGAGGGTCTCTTAGAGCCCTGACTCCCACAGTCCAGGGAGCACAGGATGATTCCAGAATTGATTAAAAGTAGTAATTCAGTTTCTAGCTGTCATGAGCTAGAGAGAAGCTGGAAATTGTTATGTGGTTTTGATTAAAGGGTTCAAACAAGCAAAAGGTCACGGCTATTTTCTTTCTGAAGGCCATTGTTTTAAAACGAGCCCCTTTATATAAAGGAATGGCCAGATTTGTGGGTTCTGGACATGTGTAGTTGGCAATCCTGTGACTAGGACTACCCTGCATATGCCAGGTCAGTCAGTGTGGTCTTCACCTTATGCACATTTTAGAAATTAGGACCCTGATGTCTATTTGTCAGTCAAACCCCCCCAGATTTGGCTGCACTGGATCTGTTCCAGATATGCTGTTGGGCATTAGTTAGTATTTGCATTGCAGCATCTGATGCTTACCTGTGGTGCCTCTAGCTATAGAAAGGAACCCTTTCCCAGGGGTAGCACTCACAGTCAGGCTTGTCAACATAGGGGCTTGATGTTCATACCACCGCAGGGTATTTTTAAGCTCAGTTCGTTCCTGTAGTTGAAGCCTTTGAAATCTTTGGAAAAACTGCCCAGAACAAGGTATAGGTAAAGGAGAGGCTGCCCAAGTAACAGCTGAACTTCTGTCTTAAGCATTCTGTGCTGACAGGAACTATTTCAGATAGGCTATAAGTAGCACTTCATAGAAATAATGATTTTCCCACAACAGCAGGATTTTTGTACTATCCTTAAGCTCTGCAAGACTAGACATACAGATGTGGGAAAGCAACAGGAAAGTAACAGAGCAACCAGAGCCCTCCATACTCATCCCTCTTACTCCTAATCGTAAAAGGAGTAGGCAAGACTTGTTTTCTCTTCCCTCCCCATTTCTTCCTTTGTGTAGAGAAAGTGAGTTGACTGAGCCAGTCTGATCATGGAGCAGCTGGAAAAAAAAGGGGAAAGTTCATAAAAACTGAATGCATGCTTCTCTCCCTTACAGAAAAGAAATGGATTCGAAGAGTTATGCATTCATGATTCTAAATGTGAGCAAATAACCAATTCTCTGACATAGGTAGCTCATTCCCCCACCCACTACCAATATTTCAGCCAGGAAGGCAGGTCTCGTACCTTGCTCTTTGCCGTTGTGTTTGTGTGTTACTTAGCTGGAAGGCTTGTGCCTTATGCTGTGACTATAGGGGAGTGCAAGCCTTCAGCCGCAGAAACAAATTCTGAGGCTTGAATACAAGCTCAGCTATTGGCAGTACAAAGTGACATTTAATTAACCTAGAAACTGTTACTGTGGAGTTTGTCTGAGCAACAAATGATCAAAGACGATGTCTCTCCCTCATTTTGCTGATCTGGTTTAACTCCCTACATAGGGATGTTTTGCACTCTGAGCATGGAAGGGGGGTGTCCTTCTTTGAAGTTGTTTTCAAGTGCTTTTGGCAAAGCTGGTAAGAAGTGTGATGTTTTCTATCTCCTTCTCTTTGCAACAAAATTACCAGCTGCGGAGGCCAAAGCCTTTCCTTGAGAACTGCAGAAGAGTGCAAAAGGCTGCTCCTCCGGCAGGTGCTGAACCTCTTCCTGAGAAACCTTCTCTGCTTTTATACCGGCTCTTTTAGAATCCAGTTGTAGGCTCTCTTGCTCAAGCACGGCAAGTGGCGGATCAAAGGACATGTTGCCCAAGGGGTCTGCAGTAAGCTGGGACCAGGAACTGGGACCAGAGCTGAGCCTAAGCCGTGGTTTTGATGTTTTGCTGTTGGCAGCACTTTCAGCCCCAGCCAAACCTGGAAGGTTGCTGAGCTGGAGCTTTTGAAGGCTCAACTCCCTGCTTAGCACACTGTTCCCAGAGTGAAAGGCAGCAGGTTTTAAACGGCACTGTGGGTGCCATATATTTTTACTGAGTTAGTTCTCTGTTTCCTGATCCAGAAGGAAGGAGCAGCAGCAGGGAGAAAAGACAAGACCACCCTCTTCAGCAGCGGCACAAACTAATGAAAGTGGTTAAAGTCACACTGTAGCCATGACCTTAGATGACCTGCAGCAAAGACGCAGCTCGTGATTCAGTCCTGAGCAGTGCACATGGTTCGGTAGGTAACTATTTCAGTAGTACTCCATACAAGGGATCATAATGTATTAAATCCAGCCTTCTGGTAGGAACAGAGAAGGCAAAGGCACACACAAACCCTACAATAATGACTTAAATATTTAAAAAAAAAAGATGCAAGTAAAAATGAATAAACCATTTGGTAAGAAATCAAAAGGAAACTGGGGATAATATGCTTATAGGCATCACAGAGGTTGCTTAAGGACACCATTTTAGAAGTTGAGAATAAATGTGTTTCTCTACCAAATAAAACCTCTGAAAGACTCCTGATAAGCCAGAGAGGTCAGCGTGGCTAAACAGCAGAAGCTAACAAAAGTCTTTTTTTTTTTTAAAAAGACAGGTTATTTCAAGCAAGGAGTAAAACATGACGTCTGTCAAGTTAAATGTGAAAACAAAAGAAAGTTGGACCAGATAAAGGATTTTAAAGAGCAAGTCACTAAAGGCAAAAACTAATATTAAATGTTTTTAGACACATCAGAGGTAGGAAATTGTTAGATTATGTAATAAAAGCTCCTCTGCACACCCACAAAGGGGCACAGAGATGGGGGGGGGGCATCCAACGCGCTGCCCAGCTCCTCCCCAGCCCATCACAGGGGCCAGCAGCCCACCAAAGGCCCATCTCCACCTGCCAGAGGAGCACAGAGGCACAAGGGGAACACAGGTTAAGGATCCCCAAGGAAAAAGTGAGAAACCTCCAGGCCCATCCCAGGGCTGTCCAAGGAAGGCTACAGCCTGTGTCCAGGCTTGAAACCCATCACAAGGTGTCATCAGGAGCAGCTCTCCAGATCTGCTCTGGTGGTCACTGCCTGGGGCTGTAGGGCATACTATGGGGTGCTGGGGAAGAGCGGTTTGGAATGGCATGTGACTTATTATGAGATGTTTAGAGGAGGAACCAGAGGTGGGAAAAGGCAGGGATTTAGGTGACTTGGGGTGGTCTGTGTGCAGGTACCTACTGGGAATACCTTTGCAGCCTCACTACTGGTTTCACCTGGGGCATGGAGCCGTGACAGCCTCGCCTCTCTCCAGTGGTCAGAGCCAGCAGGATGGATTTTCCTCTAGCAGAAACCAGGCAGAAGTCTGTGGGACTGATACGATATCAAGGAGTAAAAGGAGCAAGCAAGGCAGGTAACAGGCCATGTCAATAAGGCTGGCAAAAAAGCTTTGGTGTCCACTGCGCTGGACTTTAGCCTTTCTTTAGGGCAAAGAAAAGTCCTAAAACTAAAGAATGCATAAATGAGACTTCAGAGGTGATAATATGAATAATGGCTGGCTGTCAGGGCCAGAGGGTATTCACACCAGAGTTCTGAATATAGCTAGAACTCAGATATAAAGTCATGAAACTACTACTTGGATATATAATCCATCCAGACATAATACCGCAGTGGTGCCACAGGAATGGAAGGTGACAGATGTGACACTAATTTTTAATTCAGGAAACAGATCAGCAATCCTGACTTCCACTCAGGGACATGGCACAGGCCACGACTAGAAGCAGTCACATAGATAAATGTGGGGTGTTGGGAAAGGTCCCACACTGTGTCGAGAAAAGTCATGACATGTTGGATTCCTTTGAAGCTTTTCAAAAAGAATTAAATTGCCAGGGGGTTAGAAAGAAGATAATTTTATGTATTAAAAACTGGTTGAATAACAGCAAACAAAGTTTTCTCAATGGAGAAAAGTCATTAGTGGAATCCCTCAGGAGTCAGTGGTAGAGCCTGTGCTGTTCAGCATATACACGAACAACCAGAAGCGTGTGGGGACTGAGGCAACAGTTTGTTGACTATAAAAGCTGTTCAGATGCACTATGCCCGTCTAAGTTCAGTCAAGGTTTTCAAGGCACATAGTGATTTACAAGCAGATCCTTAACAGTAAAAATGCACAAAGTAATAAAAAGTTCAAGACATAACTGAAATATAACCTGGGTGCAAAACAAATAGCAGCTACAATCTGGATTTATAAATAGTCGCATCTACATAATTTTCAAGTAAAATCACATACAAACCTGATTTTAGTACTATAAATCCGTATTATAAAGAATGCTTATCGTAAATTATCCTGTCTTTTTAAACTGGGGACAGTTGGCCACATGGGCTGGCTGAAATCCGCTATCCGATGTTATCTTAGCTTAAACTGGACAACTTCACAGGCTCCTAGAAATAAATGCTGTAAGGGGACTTTTCAGAACAGTCAGTCCACTGCCCTAAGGCTACATCACGTGGACTTGAACCTTTCCTGACAGTCATGTTTCAAAGACCTGCAGCACGGGGGAACCCAAAGGCTACATTTTGTAACCCTTAATATTGTAATGTTTCCCTTAACGTTTATCTTGAATATCCTTTGCAGTAACTTAAGCCTATTAGTTTTCATTATGAATATGGGAAACAGGTTATTCCTTTCCTTTGTACAGCAACCTTATATGTATTTGAGGACATAAAAGATCTTCCTGACTTCTTCAGTCGTCTTTTCCTTTGGCCTGAAAACCCTGTTCATTCAATCTTTCTTCTTAAGTCATATTTTCTAGATCACTAGTCATTTGTGCTGCTCTTCTCTTGACTTTCTCCATCTGCAGGGATGTAAGCCAAACCAGCACAGGCAATATTCCAGCTGAGTTGTTACCAAGCTCTAAGTAGAGCAGAATGGTCATTGCTTATGTCTTGCAGTCTATAGCCTTGCTTTTACAAGAACAGTATTTGCTTTATTGCCACCAGAACAACACTGTTGATACCGGTTCAGCTTCTTCAATTAGCTTATTAATCCTCTCCAATTGTTTTCTGGAGAATGCTTCACAGCATTACCAGCTATGATTTGTGACTCTAGAGTCCTGTGTACTTTTGATTCATTACCTAGTGTCAGAGCAAACCCAGAAGAGATGCCAAAGAAACCACCTCTGTATGTTTTACATTTTAATAGCGGACCACCAGTGGCTAATCTGTAGTCATGTGTGCAACCAGTTGTGTACTGGCCCTATGGTTTTGTGTAAAACGGTGATTTTGATATTATTGTGTTTAGGCTTTGAAATGGAGTACCTTTAAGGGGTTTTTGAAATGTAGCAAAGAGAGGTACACATATTTTCAGTAATTAAATTTTACTATGCAGGACTGTGAGCTTCCTCATGGATCTACATTAGAAAACCATTCATCTAAACCATGCTTCCCTAAATCATAATGAAAATACCAAATGAAACGGTGCTAAGGAAGGCCTGGCTAAAATCATGGAATGTGGAAACTCTTGCTTTTGCCCTTTACACAAGACACGTTATCCCTGTTACAGAAGGAAAGCAAACTGGCTTAACATTATTTATACTTGACAAACCTACCTTAGCCAACACTTGTCTTCTTTGTCTTCCACATAAAGTTTGTTCAATTCTTTCCATCAAGACTTTTTCAGTGAAAATTTTCTTTGGTCAGTTGATAATTTCCCATCTCCATTCTACACTTTTTAAAGTTATCCACTACGTTTTCCATTTTCTCATCCGCAGGCCACCTTGTTTTCCCTCTGTGGGTTTGCAGAGATTGCATCATTCTGAGATTACTTCCACCAGGTCTTCAGGATCTCAGGCTGAAGTTTATCAGCCTTAGTCCACTTGAAAATGTCTAGATTATCTAAATTATCTGTGTAATTGCTAGCTTATACTTTGCCTGTTTTACAGTGAAAACTTTCTCCTTTGCAGCTGACACTAATTTTTTCAGATACCTGCTTCAGATACTTCCACTCACTCAGATGCAGCTCAAAAATGAAAAGGCCAGAAAGGCAATTTCACAATATTCCTAACCAAGACTCAGTTAAAAAGAGACTATAATAAGTCAGTGAGGGCCAAGCCCTGTCTCATTTCCTAGGCATTATACAATAACTGAACACAGGAGGCAAACGCAGCCTTTACTCCAAAAGCCCCTGGAATACAGACCATCGACTCAGAATCCTCATAACCAAAACACATCCACCATCAACAGAAATCAACCCAGTGGAAGAACCACGTGTGAGTTAGGCAAAAGTTGCATGCTCCAGAGAGAAAACCCAACTTAGAACAAAAGAGGAATGATGAGGTTTCATAGCCAAGCTACACAGTTTGCAGTCTATTTGCCAAATTCTTCAGCTAAAGATGACAGCCAGAGAAGGAACAAAACCCTTCGCTGCTTCATTCCCTAGAGGTTCCTCTATCTTGCCTTAAGCCTCAGGATAAAGGCCTGATGATAACTAAGTGGCAAAACATTTCCCCAAGTCTCTTTCATAAGGCCTGAAAAAAGACACCAGCAGATTTTGTGAAACTCAAGCGGCAAACCACTAGCGCTGGTGCCATCCTGGGAACACAGCTGCTTGAGTCAAGGGTCAATGCGGAGAGAGTCAACTCCGGTCCGATCCTTTCAGGTCCAAAGCTGAGATAATGTGAGGATCTTGATGAGATCTGTGAGTCACCAGTGGACGCAGTTCTGCAAAATGTAGGTCCAAGAAGAATGGATCCCCTAAGGCCTGTGACACTGCCATTTGCCTTCCGTGTCCCACACTTTAGCCCAGAGCAAGGCAGAAGGGAGCTGGTGCAGAAATCTGGGGGGTTCAGGAGCCAAGCCCAGACCACTTACCCCAAACTTTGTCATTCCAGACCTCCTATAAGATTGTTTTTTGCTATTTTGTACTCTTGGTAGTGCCTAAGGTTAGTTACATCAAAAGGGGGTTTTGTTAGCTCTGTGGATCCCAGAGCTTTTCCACATGGTGGCAAAGATCCAGGGCTGTCTAATCCATGTGTTGCTTGCAGAAAATTAATATTCTCTTTCCTTCTTCCCAGCACTGCTTAAATGGAGGAAAAGCCATCCCTCAAAGTGAACCCATCTCATTAGGAGAAAACCCAACAGTACCACAATTCCCTGTTTTCTATAAGGTGACTCTTAGAAGGTCATGGGTGGAAAAGGTTTGAAAGAAGATGCGAGCTATGAAGTATCATTTCAAACTCTTATCTACAGCTCTGTTAGAGTCAATAAAGATAGAAAATAAATTATCTACCATTGCATTAAAATCTGTCCAATGGGCCACAAAGAGATTGGCACTAAAACACTGTGAGTTATACTGTCTTTCCCCTGTGTGGAGATGTCACCAAACATCAGCCAAGACTAAATCACTGAGCTGAGAGGATGCAGTTCCAAATGTTTCCCATGTAACATCTAGTCAAGAGTGTCTCAAACCAGTCCCCCAGAATAAAAGGTCAGTCATTAAACAATTTGCCAAAAGAACAAATTATCCCTATGGAAGAAACATAAACATTAATTAAAGAAAAGATTATGTTGATCAAAAGAGGAACTCAAAACACCAATAAACAACCTGGAATAGCTTCCTGGACAGAAATCAAATCAAGCCAGAGATGCAAGCTCTACACCACAAGTAAGAAAAACTCCCCTTCCCTACTCAGTAAACCTGTCAGTGTAACTGTCTTTACCCAGCTGCACCTCTGGCACAAAACATAAATCTATCATCTCTTGGAACATGCCCTATGAAAAGAGGTGTCTCTCTGAGAAGACATATCTGCAGAGACCCACACTTTGAATTATTCACACGACACTTTGTACAGAGACTAAAAAGGAGCCAGCTGCCAAGCCTCAGACAAGCTACTGAAACTAAAACAGCTGATAGTCGCTAATCCCCAGCATCATCACCGGCCCGACTCACACAGCAGCTATCATTCTCCTGCAGCCTATATCATTTCCAGTTGCCAGGCTTCAGGTACAGAGGCATGTCCCACAAAACATTGATTGGACAAGCAAAACAAAGTGAAATCCAGAAACAAATATCACTCCTATCCCATCTACATATCCATTCAAAAAAATAACTGAGCGTATCCTCCTCAGGACATGGTGAGACCAAGAGCATCCCTGATTCCCTGCTCCCAAGCGTGGAGCTGTAACCCTCTGCCAAGACAGTTGTCACTCAGACAACTCACAGCTCATACAGAAATCAGACACTGAGTGGACACATGTGGAGAATATTTCTTTCACATTGATCACAAGAGAAGTGTCTAAAGCAGCATCCTTGGGCCTTGTTGTGGGCCTAAGTGGGGCTTTAAGATACAGCAAGGTCTCCATCACAGCTCTGGCTGTGGCTGCTGTCTCAGACTTACAGACAGGGACGAGACCTGTTGTGGGGACATCACAGCTTGGGATACCTCCGTGTGTGATTTCCTAGGATATTAAAGTGGCTAAGGCATCCTTTGTTGCACCTGCCTTGCATCCTCTTTTTACTCTGTTATCCTGGAGGAAATAAGTGATGACATGTGAGCTCCCATGCATAGGTGGATCTCCAAGAAATGAGACTAGGCAAGAAGGGCACCGAGTGACCTGTGCCACTAGTTTCAGTACCTGGGAGGGCTTGAATATAGGGTTTCACATCCCTAGGAAAGGCTGAAATTGGTGACGAGCTATAACTGCACTCCATCTGCCTGGAGGCACGTGGGCCCTCACTTACAGTTCCTCAGCGTGGCAGGTGGGTACTGACCCAGGTTCCGGCAGCCTGGGATGAAGCTAGTGCATCTGTCTGGAGATGGAGATGAACTGCAGTCAGTTCTTTGGAATCTGATGTGTGATAGAAGACCTGTTGCTGAGATGATTCAGCTGCGATCAAATTCTGAGCTGCTGAAAGAAAGGAATTCAATAGCAAGATGAATTCTTGCATTTTGAATCTTGTTTTCATTCTAATTTAGGATGAAAAGACAACATTTAAATGAATAAAGAAAATCTAGAATAAAAATTTGGAAGGAAAAAGAAAAATGTATCCAGACATAGAAACCACCTTATAACAGCATTTCTGACATTACAAAAATTGCAATGTAACAATGAAAGGGAAATGAGAAGGCTGAAAATAAATGGAGAGCTGGGCTGCAATCTCCTGTTTTCATTTTAAGTCATTCCAGTGTTATTCTTTTGAAATTTTGTATCAGAATTGATACATTCCCTTTAAAAAAATTGAAATTTCAGTGAAATTAATTTTCCATCTGTTTTGAAAATAGTGGAGGAAATCACAGCCTTTAGCTGGTAATAAGTGATAACAAAAGAGTTCTTACCAATCTGGTCATCAAACTTGCATTTAAAAATATTGCATGGATAAACCAAACTCTTTGGAAGCAATTGATTTGCATTGAGCAAATTCCTGTTCTTGCCAGCTGAAGCCATAATTTGGGTCAGATGTCTGGGCAATTCACAGCTAGGAACAGATGAAGAATTGTTAAGATTTGCTTTGAAACACATGATGGGGTGAATTTCAATTGTCAAAATTCTTGTAAAGTTGAAACAGGGTAGGTTCCTGCTGACTAGATATTCATGAAAAATAGTTAGCAGCAGCAGCAGAATGGAAAAAATATTGGCAAAATGCAAACCAGGCAAAAGCCTGAACAGGAAGCCCAGACCTTGAGTAACATTTTGACACCCAGAGTATGAACCTATCTTCAGTGGGATCTGTTGTCCCCACATTGCAGGCCATGGGCGCTTTCAGAGCAGCCAGCCTTTTACTTTGTAATGCACCAGGAACGTGTCATTGTTCCTTGAAGCAGCACTGTTCCCATGCTAAAAAGAGAGACACGAGTTTTTAGAGACAGTCTGGAGCCTGCAAATGAGAGACGTACAGCCTTTGCTGGAATGTGCGATGACAGCCGAGTGTGGCTTGATTTCGGGCTTGTCTGGGATTTTACAAGGCACCTCAAGTGGTTAGGTACCCGCTTCGCACTGGCATCCATTGGGACTATGGCGTGTTGCTTTCCTACTCTCCTTTCAACATCTTTAATAGTGATGACCAGAAAGACCCAATTCATTATTTTTTTTTGTGGGGGGGGGGGAGGAGGGGGCGGACGATCACATGGACCTGTTTCCTTATGACATGGGAAGGAATATTGTCTTTAAAATATTCTTATCAAAGGCGGGTAAAGCCACATGGGTCTAGGACAGCTCGGCTGCCAGGGTGCCCCAGATGCAGGAGTCCCCAGTGTCTGCTGGTCAGCATGGAGAGCTGTGGTCACTGCGTCATCCCACGTCTGTCCCTCCACCTCAGGCCTGGGCAGCCCTGGGACCCCACATCCCCCTGGAAAGGCCACCCACTGAGAAGCTCACGGGGAGGGAGTCAGCAGGGTTTCCACAGGAGCCAGCAAGTTGTAGGTACATGTATTTCGTGAGTCACGACTCCAGGCAACAGAAATACAAAGCTGAAGTACACCAGCGCATCCTCCCACACAGGTATCCCTGCTGGACTCAGGGCAGACTTTCGCAGAGTTTTCTAAGAATCCGAAAGAAAATACTTTTAAAAGCACTGTAATTTCAGAAACAAACAAAAGATGTAAGGTCATCCTACATTTAACGTCTGCTAGAGCTAGGAAGTCTTCCCAAACCTTACTTCAGCACCCTACTGTACACATCACAGAAATTACTGCAATTAGAAAAATCAAACATCTGTGTGGAGGAGGAGTTTGTTTAACATTTGACTTGTAACGGTGACTGTTATATGCCAGTCTCTCAGGAAATGACAATTTCTTTGACGCTTTTCAAATGAGTGAAGAGCATGGAAAACTACAAAAGGAAACCCTGTTCAGTGCGTACTGACGGTGCTATGGTAAGGAAAAAAAGTCTTCACAAACCTGAAGTAAACCCAAGTTTATTTTTCCAAAGTAAAACTCACTATTACTAGCCACTGTTGTACAAAGCAAAGAAATTCTGCTCTGAAATTGCAATTAAATTTAAAACACATTTGAAATGTGAAATAAAACCAATTTAGATTAATTTTTTGGCACAATGACAGTCCTGGTTTTCATCCAGCTTTTATTATCTTGTGAACATTTCTGCTGCAACATTCCTTTGCCGCTAAATCTGTTTTTCCTTCTTCCATAAAGAAAAACGCAAGAATGTGGTGATGCTTCAACTGATTGTGCTACTGACAGAAATGGAAATTCAGTGACACCATGTTTGAATGTATGTATAACTTGGCCTTTAGGAAATGAAGACAAAGCTTTGAATGTAATTGCGCTAACAAACAAAACACAGCAGGTGCTTAGATCTACTACCATTTGTTCTGATTAAGTTTTGCGCCACGAAAGAGAAAATGATCATTTGCCAACTGATTCACATTTTAAAATTATTAAATCAATGGTAATATGTTTATTCCTACTATGTCTAGTGTACTTTTGTCACCTCTCAAAAGCTTATAATGTAAAATTAACAGCCTACACTGGTGAAGTTATTCAATACAGTAACATCTTATAGAATAGGCTGCTGTGTTTTTAAAACTTAGTTTTGGTAATGTAGAATTAATTTTCAATGTCAACCGTTATGTTTCTTTTTTACACAAAATTCTGGGTCAGAAAATGTTGTTAAAGAACATAGCTGAGAATGTTATCTCGGCTGTTCAAGCAAACACACACACACACACATCTATATAAAATATCTTCTCATCATTTTTCACTGCTAGATTCAAAGTAAAAAAATTCAATTTTTTTTTATCTAAAAAGAAAGGTGCAGAATAAGATGGAGATAATAAGATGGAGTGTATGAAAGGACAAAAAAGGTGTTAAGACTGAAACCAAGAGAACAGGAGATGTCATACAGCAGCCAGACTCAGATAGAGCTGTACAAATAAGTGCTTAGTGGCTTTTCTTTTTCAATAAAACAAAACCGAGGCAAAATAGGATTATTTTTGTAAAAATCTGAATGATGTATTAGTTTGTGCTTTGTAGATTTAAGCAGCTTTAGTATCAATACTACTTCTTCAGATTTTAAATGAAAACATTATTTTCAAATGCATAATTGATTTATATTGACTATTTTTGTCTCTTCATTTGCTTCTCTTTTGTTGAAATGTTGAACTGAACCTGAAAACATGTTTCCATATTTCTTTCCCTGAATTGCCTTAAGCGACACAGTCTACAAAGTACTGGAATAGTCTCTGATGCCAAGATGTTTCAAAACATCTTTGGTTGCATAAATATTGCATCCCCCCACTTTCCACAGCCCCATATTGTAGACATTAAATGGTATGTTAATAGTACTGTTATTTTGAGAACATTGATTTTATCTGTTCTCAGGGTGATTGGCTTTTCAGTAAGTGGAAATCTGAGAAAAATATCTTCTGACCTACAGTACCAGCGTTTGAAGAATGACCATGAATTCTGGAAGAGGGAAAGAAGAATGGAAACTTGTCAGGGCACGGCTTGAAGCGTTTGAGAAATTTCTGCCTTGTGTTACCAATGCATATTGTCTTTCAGAAGTTTCTAAAGGCAAATGCCTACTCAGTGGGTGGCAGAGTAGCAGAAAGCTCTTCCTAGCAGAGCGCAGGAGAGAAGCAGAGGTGACTGCTGAGTGCCTCTGCCAGCTGGGCAAGTGTGTAGAGACACTTTTATCTTTAAAAGCAGGGTGCAGGGGCATTAAATCTGACCTGGTACTTCTTCATGCATCAATTTACAAAAAGCTTCCAACTTTTAATGAATGTTAATAGATTATTATGGCACATTATCAATTTTGAAGCTGCTGTACATGTGTTATTAATATGCTATGGTATTTGTAATTGAACATGACCTCCTGTGACATTAAAAATTTGACTGTCTGTCCCAAAAGACATCCACATGTTTTACGAAGGACGAGTGTGCTTCACTAAACCTTTTAACCAAGAACATGTGCTCAATAAACAAATAGTCTTTATTGATTTCATAAATAGCAAGACAATGTCAACCCTGAGCCAAGCAAACTATTGCACAGCTTACTGAAGTGCTATGGTACGTGTGTAATGGAGAATGGTAGTCATATGCCAGGGGGACCATTACTGGTCTCCTTGTCTCGGGGCTGGGACCAGTGAGACAACTGTCTCTCCCCTCAGCTCTACATGGGATTCCAAAGGATTCCCTGTGCGGGAGCAGCAGCTATGGAGGAACAGGAGCAAAAAGGTGCTGCAATCACGTTCTGCATCTTCCTTCATGTCCTTTTCCTTGCAGAGTCACTGCATAGATATTCTCTTGACAGCTTTTCAATCATCCTCCAGTCTTTTTGGTTCTCATCCTGTAGCGTGTGTCTTGTCTTCCCGTCTTTTAGTCATGTTTGCCATCTCCTGGGAATGACTCATGAGATCAACAAGCATTCCTATATAGGCCATGTCCAGGCAGGGGTTACCAGAACAGAGAAACCACATAGTTACATGGCCTAACAATGTTAGACAACTGCCAGCATAGATAAAATGTTATTTTCCTTTAATTTTTTTCAGTTTTGGAATTTAATTTCTTTTTGCTCTTGCCATTGTGGGGAGTGCCTGAAAATGGAAAGGCATTTTTCCAGTTAAATCTCCTGGCAAACTTCTTGTACCATTGTTATGTGTCCTAATTTAACACTCCTTTGTCAGATGAGTTCTACTGGAGATGTTCTGATGACGGTGATTAGATGATATTATCCTTATTTTTTTGTACAGACTTAATGCTCTTCACTGGTTTTGTCACAACACCTGCTGCATTCCAGGAGTGGGGTTTTTCCCACATACGGTTTATATGCTTTTGATATATTTCAGCATTCTGTGATTGCTGGGAGGAAGCCAATGGGGAGGCACATCTCCATGGAAAGACCCCTCAACAAGTTGTTATGATAGAGTCTGATCCTCCGTAAGTTCCTCCGTGAGCTCTTCAGCACACGCCAGTAACGTTCAGAGAAAATTGGGACACTCAGCCCAGGCTGTGCCAGAACAATATGGTTGGGCTGGCCAAGCCTAGAACGAGCTAAGGCCTTGTGGGATGGCAGAGGCAGGAATAACCGCAGCAGCAGTTGCTCAAGCTTGGAGATACATCAACATGACATTTTTACATATTTTGCTTTAAAGTAACTCCGAAGAAAGCAGCATAGTTCTTTCCAATTATTTTGAGAAAAAATATGGGTTAAGTTGGAAAAAAAGGGATAGTATCAATAAAAGGTTTAGTGGTGGGGTTTTTTTATATTATTTTCCTACAGGAAAAAACAATCCACAGTTACTCCTGTGTTCATTTTCAGTTGCCTATAACGTTTCAGCAGTATCTCTTCTCCATCCAAATGTTCATGTTATAACATAGATGAAGAAAACTAATTTGCTTAAGTAAAATAAGATAAGTATACTGGAAAAGGAGATAAATAGACCCGGCTTGTTTCCACTGTTCCAGAAGCCATGTATAAGTAGCGCCAACAATAACACCTCTGCTATAGGTTGCTGACACTTCCCTATTTTCTTCCTTCATGTATTTTCCCTGCTTGGTGTCTGCCTAAGACTGGTTAAAAGAATAGGTGACATGTTCAGCACTTCTGGGGATATCACTCATATGGGAAACGCAACACATTTCCCTCTGGTTTTAGGAAAACAAAAATATTTTAGCTAAAATATGGTAATTTACAGTAAAATCATTCAAAAATTCATTCTGAAAAAGATATGAGCCTTTCCAAGGATGAGGTGAAGGGAAAATGAATGTCTTTTCCCTCATAGAAAATTCTTAAAACTTGTTTTTTAAATGGAGAAAAAACCTCCACGTTTTACAGCTGTCAGTTTTCACTTGGCAGTGATTTATCCTGGTGCCAATCCCCACTGAAATATAGTGAGATGTGTCCCAGTTTCACGCTTTAGATGACTTGCATGCTTTTCGGAAACTTTTCAAAATTTTCCAGCTAATTCTCCAAACACCTGCCTGTCATGAGTATGGCCCAGTCCCTCCCAGCAGGCTGAACGTATTTGATCTCCACTAAATGGCCGAACAGCCTCCATCCCATGCCTGAAAATTAAGTGGGATCTTTCTCACCCTTCTCATGGAGTTTCCCCAACACCTGCGGTGTGTGACAGCAGTGTGGGTGCCTCCATCCCTCCTCAGCAGGCAGCAGGTCAACACCAAAAGGAACCTGCTACTTGTGACACCAGTTCCATCAACTCAAGCGACAGAGGCACCTTCAGTTACCATGGCTTTGTAAGTCCTAATTGTGCTGATTGCCTTTGTGGCAGCTCAGTTAGTTCCACATGAAAATGTTTGTCTTTTTCCAGTGTTCAGGTTAGAAGTTGATGTTTAAACCACATTTTTTCCCCAAAGGCTTCCAGTCACAGTGTTTTGATTCCGGAGTAATGAACTGGTTCCAGTTCATGTTCTGTCCTATGTGCAGATCAGTCCTCGTTCACTTTTTCGTGCAACCAGAAGTTATCTATTAGCTATGTGCATCAAATAAACATACATAGGCAGATACATACATATACATAGGCTATGTGCATCAACTAAACATACATACAGCTGACATACATAGGCAGGCAGCTGGCTGGTGACTGAACAGCTGGTCTGTGCCTGTCCAAGAAAAGTGGATGTTTCTGTGTCCAGTTCTGTCTTACCGCAAGGAAAAGGCACGGTTTCATACGGGGTCAATACAGCCCGTCCACCAGTCAGTCAGCCACTCGCCCGGTAACAGTAAACAATTAGATACATTCAACAGGACTGATGGGATTTATATTAAAAGCATCATCTAGAAACACATATTTACAATTCCATATGTGTTGAATTGCCTGCATATTTGTAAAAATACATGCTACTTTGATATACAATACAGGAATTCAGAATTTTTTCCTAAGAGAACCTAAAATTTGTCCCAGATTGTTCCTGGATGCGCACTAGTTTAAGTGCTCATTCTAGTTTTAGATATTTCATTTTAGTCCATTTGAATTCATATTCCACTTGTTATTACAATCAGACATTTTTGGAGTTTCTATAAAGCTGTAAGTAGACATTTGCTAAGTTTTAAAAGCGTATGAGTTCTGTATGCTTGCCAATATGTAGAACTTCTAAGTTATGGGACTTGGCATATGGCTTAATGCAGGCAAGGTTGCTTCTCTCCTGTCACAGACACCAAGTGAAAATGTTCTCGGTTTGTTCTTTTTCTTTATGCAGGTCAGCACTTCAGCTATAGTTGTCCTCTAATTCTGCCAGGATCATGTTGATCTTATTCTAATTCTCCTAATAAAGGCTATAAATTGTGATTTTAGCTCTAGTTAATGATAACAACACTTCTAACTTGAACAAATGTGTGTGGATCTCCAAGAGAATGGCAAATGCCACATTTCTGAAACAGAGCCTAGACTCAAGTACTCCCAAATAGCAAGTCCCTGTCTCCAGCTATGGAGGAGATACAACTTGAAGAAGATCTTGCCAGAATACCCCCGAGCAGAGGTCATGTCCCTTCTCTTCCCGTAGCCCATGCCAAGTCTCAGTGTGCTGTTGAGCGGTGTCGATTTTGGACCAGGCTTGTAAGCTCACTGTGAGGGATAGGGACGTGATGAAGGAAAGCCACAGATCCTGCCACTGTGACCCAGGAGGAGGCTTGGCAGCAAGGGCCTCCCTGCTCTGCTCAGGCATTCAGGCTAAGCCAAGCCTCTGGGGATAGCTGTTGGCAATCCCGTTTTACATGGGAGGAAATCCGCTTACAGGGAACAATGTGACTTTAAAGCTATTACTGTAGAAATCCAATTTTTGGTTCACATGCTTCCTCCCTCCTGTTCCTTTCGCTCACCCCACCTTTGCTACACGTCCTTGGGGTTTAGTGAAAGGAATCGGGCAGTGATCCTTACCCAGGGCTCTGCAGCATGGATGCCCAGAGTATGGAATGGCGATGCTGAGTAGAAGGGCCCCTGCAAGAGCTGAGGCAGTTTGTGGTTCCCAAACGGACAGCAGGGTGGGTGGCGTCACTGGGCACCCTCATGAGACACATCAGGAGCACATTAAATAAAACAGCAATCTAAACAGTCAGTGTAAGCTTGACACATCCCTTAGCTACAGCCAATCCTTTAGGCAGGCATGCTCAGCAGCTCCAGAAAGGAAGCAACCAGAAAGCAATCAAATGCTTGACGTACTGAACATAGAGATTTCTCCTTCCTGTACAACAGTCAGAGCAGCTTGGTAAAACACAGGCAAACACTATTACAGCCCCTCCATTACCACTTCTTGTATACCAGGCTTACAAGGACACAAAAGGGAAATGCTGAAACAGAAGAACAACCAAAAGCTGCTTACAACATAAGTCAGAAAAATGACAAACTATTCCTAAAAGAATAAGGCCAGGGGTAAAATAAAAGAATTGCGTTTCACTAGCAGAGTCATAAAATCAGTGTGGCCCACGTTGTTTAAGGTTGTGCCAGAAATATGTCGGCCTCGCAGATGATGAAGTCAGAGATGCTTCACCACTGGTACCGCTAGCTTTGTGCACCAAGGCACACGTATGGGCTGTGCCATGAAGCAGTGCTAATAATGACAAGGTCTTGCAGAGCTGGTGATGCACACTTCTTTCAGTTTAGTTCCTTGTGGTCTATTTTAATCAAGTAGCTCATAGTAGTATTCAGGAAACTCATAGTCCTGAACACACTAGCCTTCTTACAAACCAGGGAATCATGACTTACTAGAGTGTTACAATTGCCATTTCATAAACCAGGGACTGAGGGAAAAAGTGATGGAATAACTTGCTCAAAACTACCCGGGGAGGCAGATCTAAGAAGTGAATATAGATCTCCCAAGTGCTGGGTGAAACACTGAACCACTCCTTCTCCTGCTAAACTGCTATTGTCTGCTCAAGCATATACTTAGGGCAACAGTAAAGTCTGAAGAAACAATATGAGGAAACACATGCCCCCAGGGTCTCCTCTCATATGGTACTGATTAAATCTAATACAAAATGGTAGCCAATGACTAGTATAATATTCCCTTGAATTCCAAGAAAAGGCCATATCCAACCTTTCTTCATGTATGATGAATTTACAGGGGCATGGAGGAAGCATGTAGCAAACAGAGATGAACTGCATGCTAAACAGATGGTATGCTGATTAAAATATGAAACTGACAGACATGTACATTTTTAAAGGCCATAGGGTTTGGTGCTAGTTTACAGTTAAGAAAACAGCCCTTTTGGCTGCATCATGTCACTGGTAACCCTGTACTGAGCACTTCATACCAGCTACTTCACACATTCTGCTTGAATCCACAAACATATTTAATCATACCTTCAGTACATAGATGCTCTGCCCCCACACCACACACCTTTCCTTCCTCACATTTACCCCCTGCAGACCTAGCAGCCACTGCTCTCTGCTCAATCCATGACCAACCCGCCCTGGGTCTCCCCTCCTGTTCCTGCTGGCACTTCAGACGCTGGACTGTAGATCTTTAGCTGTAATGACAGAAATCTAATTGCATTTCCAGATTTTTGTATAAAAGTAACACAAGGGTCTGGGTGCCTTTTATTATCCAGATGGTGGGTTACCCAGATTGTTACCGTAACTGCCAGACACAATTGATTCTCATTCTGCATGATACTTTCATAAGGGTCTAACCATTGCTTATTATATTGACAGAAGTGAAAGTTAGTGGAAATTGGCAAATAATGATTCTCCAGCCAGGCTTTGAGAAGTCACAACACAAGCAACATGTGGTGTCCTGTTACTAGATCAGTGCCAAATAGTAAATGAGCAAAATTAAAACAAACTGTGAGGATAACAAAACACACCAATAAACAATCAGAGGTATAATCAAGGATATCAGCTTCCAGCAGACCAAGTCAAATGAGACTGTTTTTCCAGGCTCTGGATTACACAGTCTTTACTGTCACCACTGCCCTATTTAAACACATTCCATTATTTACAAGTAGGTATATAATCATAAGCATGGAACAATCCACTTGATTACTCAATCACATAAACTTTCTTAAATATTCTAATATCGTATTACCTTTCCAGTTGCTGCGACTCTAACTGAACCACTCAGCGCAGTATGTGAGAAGCTGAACTCCACAGGCTAGGCTGGTAAGCGCACGTGCTGGTAGTTCCCTTGGTGGCTTTGTGCCTCTGTTCACTTTCTCTGGCTTCTGCTGGAGAAACTCATCCATGCTCCATACGACAGGTGGAGTTGGCTGGGTACTGTTAGCACGTCACACTGCTCTGGAGTGCACCTCATTTCTCGGCTGTATCCTGACTTCCTGAACGGCCACAGAAGTGAGCAATGTTCCTGGTGTGAGCAGTACAGCTTTACAAGCTCATGCGTATAACCAGAACAGAAGTGGATTTAATAGATCCAGCAATGGCTTCTTCTTGCTTCTCATAAACTCACTCATTTCAAGGCCAGAAAGAACCTAATTCACCTTAGCTGGTACCTAACAGAGGCCAGCAACTACTCATGTATTGAACACAGTAATTATAGTCACCTGAAGAATACCTCCTGGAAATGCCAGCAGTCTTGCTTGGAAAGCCTTAAGCAATGCAGAATCAACTGCTTCTTTTTGAAAGTTTATTCTATGGTAGTCACCTCAGCTTTAAAAATACATGACTTTTTTTATTGAAGTTGGCGGGTTTTTAATTCCAGGTACTGGCTTTTGTGACACATTTTTCTGATGAGCTAGAGTCCTTTAGCACCACATATTTTATCTCTGCGAAGATACTTTCACATGTATAAAGTCACCTCTCAATCTTAAAAGACAAGTAACCTTAATATATTGCTGTATGATTTTTTTGCAGTCCTAGAGTAATTTTATAGCTTATTTCAGCACTTTCGGAAACAGTCTTTATAATAATGTTAATGGCAGATTTGGAAACACAATTCCCCTTGTAACTGGCACCATCACTTGTAAATACCACATGGATCTAAAAGTATCCAAAATTACTAAGAGGAGGGTGGAAGAGTTGAGAAGGTGAAAACAGAACTCTGCTCTGTTTCACGTCAGGTTGGAAAGGAAGGTCCTCATGTTACAAGGTGTCCCATTAGGTCTCACCAAGAGAAAGCAAATTTATTTGAAACAGTTGTTCACATTTGCTATAGAGAAACAAGTGAGGTGCTCATCCAATGCAGTTTGTGAAGACCAAACTTGCAAAAGATGATAAGAAGTCAAAAATCAGCAGGGAGCTATCCTGCCAGGTAGGAGGGAGGATATCCAGGTTCCACAAGTCAACAGATGGGGCCTCGGTGCCTCCGTGGAAGGTGAGGCTGGAAGGAAAGACACCCATGATTACTTTCTTGCTCAGATAAATGGTTCAAGCAGAAATTTCTTTTTCACTATTTGCACTCTGCTGATTTCACTTATTAAATTGTCAATTGTTCTGCCTCTTTAAAAACATAACAAACAATAACATGTTGATTTTGTGACTATCAGATTTGTTTTAGAAACTGTTAATGGCTTCAGACTGATGTAGAGGAATCTAGTCTTTCATTAGAAATAAATACATTCTGGCAACCTTTGGCTGCACCTACTCCGCTGAATTGGACAATGTCATGCATGGTACTAGAGGGCAACTGTTAAATTGCTAGAATGGTCCTCAGCACAGTTTTGGCCTAAACCAAATAACTCTCAGCTGGGATTACAATGCATGCTTTGGCAGTTAGGGTCGGCAAGGGTCTGTTCCCTATAGACAGCTTGCATGCAAAAGAGATCCAGGAGTCTGCAGACTGCCTGGAATATCACCACTGAAAGATATGATCTGCTCCATTCCTTCCAATGGGCCAGGTCACACTCCAAGCCGTACTTTGAGATTGCAATTCACATGCCAGTATTCTCAGCTGCTTCACTAGTGGTTGTTTCGGTCCTGATTCACATGAGGCTTATGCACTCACCCAGACCAAACAACTGACATATGAGCGATACAGCATTATCATCTTAATTTTATTGCAACTTTAACTGAGGTTTGTTGGAATGCCTTAAATATTAGGATCAGGAGATTACATGAAAACACTAGATTCGAGTCTTGTAATTTTGGCAGAGTAAACAATTGGAATGTAAAGACCTGCAATCTTTCTGTACAATTGTGGCTATATATACTGTGATTATAGTCACAAAATCTGTGGTAAAATGAAAATGCACTGGAAGCACAAACAGATCCATCCAGTTACTGAAATAAATGCGTTAGCAACATTCAAATAGTAAATGGTTCACCTGGCAACTTCCCTATCTCGCTTTAAAAGAAATTGCCACAGAATTTGACAGAATCACAGAACAGTTGAGGTTGGAAGGCACCTCTGAAGGTACTCTGGTCCAACCCCCTGTCTGAACCAGGGTCACCTGGAGCAGGCTGTCCAGGACCATGTCCAGGTGGCTTTGGAATATCTATCTCCGAGGACAGATATATCCACAAACTTTCTGGACAACCTGTGCCAGTGCTCGGTCACCCTCACAGTGAAAAAGTCTTTCTTGATGTTCAGATGGAGCCTCTGGTGTTTCAGTGCGTGCCCATTGCCTTTGGTCCTGTCACTGGGCACCACTGGAAGGTGCCCTGCTCTGTCTTCTTTACATCCTCCCTTCAGATATTACATGCATTGATGAGATCCCCCTGAGCCTTCTCTTCTCCAGGCTGAACAATCCCAGCTCTCTTGGCCTTGCTCTAGTCCCTTAATCACCTCGGTGGCCCTTTGTGGGACTCTCCGCAGTAACTCCATCTCTCTATGACACTGGGGAGCCCAGAGCTCTGGACACAGCACTCCAGATGTGGCCTCACCAGTGCTGAGCAGAGGGAAGGGATCACCTCCCTCCACCTGCCGGCAACACTCCTCGTGCAGCCCAGGATACATACCATCAGCCTTCTTTGCCGCAAGGGCCCGGTTTAGAGCTGACGTGCCATAAAACACTGACAGACAGAACGCTAATACTGCTGTGCTATCACAGTTCTGAGAGTTCAAGATACCGCGTAATGCAAACAGGTGATCATACAGAGATATTCATGACAGTGGTCTTGTGCGTCGCACCAAATTATCCCAAGCAGCCCATTCTGTCTTTCTGTGAGTAAGGGCTTGGGCTATCCTGGTTTGTCGCAGGCTACCTACAGTTTTCTAGTGTCTGAGGATTGCTGCAGTTCAGACTCCAGCCATGGAGTCTCCTTAGATATGGAGAGCCTTCAGGAGGTAATCTGGGTACTGGAATGGCTCAGAGAAGCCAAAGTGGGACTGCTGCCTCAGCACAGAGCAAAAAGCAGAATGAAACAGCACAGCCAGCTAGGAAGGTGGGTGTTTGTTGGTGAAAAAAGAAAACTTTCCATGCCTCCCAGTTACATAAAACAATTGTGTGCTGGTTTAAAAGTAAACCAGCAGGAGAAATGAACCCAACTCAAAAGAGTTTAGAAGTCAGAACTACAATTT
>JAVJGI010000035.1:9546331-9569441 GCA_035590275.1 Ibycter americanus | reverse complement strand
ACGTGGGGGGGAAGGGGCTGACAGCGGCACCCATGGGTGGGTGCCATGGGTGCTGGGTGCTGGGTGCTGGGTGCTGGGTGCCGTGGGTGCCCTGGGTGCTGGGTGCCATGGGTGCCGGGTGCCGGGTGCTGGGTGCCGGGTGCCGTGGGTGCTGAGTGCCGGGTGCCGGGTGCTGAGTGCCGGGTGCTGAGTGCCGGGTGCCCCGGGCGCCGCGTGCCGCGCAGGCGCTGCTGGACCTGGGGGGCTCCCCCAACTACAAGGACCGCCGGGGTCTGACCCCCCTGTACCACACGGCCATGGTGGGGGGCGCCCCCCGCTGCTGCGCGGTTCGCGCAGGGAAAGCCCCAGCCCCCACCGGCTTGCTGTACCCCCGCGCCGGCGGCGGTTCGCCGTGCTCAACTCATCATTCCCGCCTCACTACCGGAGTACCCGTTTTGTCTTTTTTCCCTGTGTTATTTTTTTCCTTTTTAGAAACTTGGTCGCATGGGCGGTCAGTAATGCCTTAACTCTAATTGATTGTGCATTTCCTAACCGGGAGCTCAAAGCCCAAGCCGGGTTTTGAGGCGCCGTCGGTGGTGGCTCTGGAGTGACACAGCTCTGCAAGTGTCACTGGTGCTGCGGCCGGCGGGAGCGGGCTGTGCCGCCAGCCTGGATGTGCCTCCTGACGTACCGCTCTCGGCGTGTTTCACCCCCTGCTCCGCTTCCATTCCCTACGGAGTTCTTTCGCGAGGAGTTTGACTTTTGGTTCTCTGTTCGTGGCAAAAAATGCCTTTTCACAAACGGCACGTGCGTGCGACAGCGTTGTGCCATTACACAGTAAAGACCCCTGTAGCCGGCAAAACTTCTTCTGACTTGATTTGCCCTTTTTTACCTCAATGCCTGTTTCTACTTTTTGTTTTGCTTCCTAGGAATGAAAACAGTCATATAATAATTGATCGGAAATTATTTGCAACTCAACCAAAATAAGTATGTCGAAAATCCAGCTGCAGTATCTCTGCTGACAGTTTAGGGCTAGAAAGCCTGGGCTGTTGTAGATAAATTTAAAGCAGGAAATGGTTTAAAGTTCTAAACAACTATGTTAGAGACATATTAGTTATCGCTAACGTCTTCTTGTCTTTGCTGCACTGTCAGCCGGAGGGCACTACCTGTAACACATATGACTCACAGAAAGCTGATGTATTCATTATATGTAGTCACACTAAATTTAAGGTAATGTGTTCTGCTATTCTCAAGAACTTCTGATTGTTTAAGAAACCCAGAAATCAACGAGCACCACTAAACAAGTGAAAGAAATGTTACCCCACCAGTATGCGTACAGCTTTTGAGCCGGCGGCTTCTTCTTCAGCATTTCTGCTAGGCTTAGGCAGGGGCACTGTGTTTTCATACATTTTCTTTCGCAGATCATTTGGGGGTCTTCTCATCTGTGGCTGGAGTATACTTTTTCCCTTGTAAACGTAAAAGCCCTCATTTTAACCAAGTCTCTATAAACAGTTTTGTTTCTAGTACTACATGTTACTCCAGCACTGTTCTTGCAGTGTGCAGCCTCTTCTCATGCAAGCCGTTCTGAGATTCTACTGAATCGATTAATATTTGAAATGTTGTATGAAATAGTAGTGCCCTATTGGTATGTAAAAGAGCAACAAACATTGCAAATTAGGAGTTTTTCTGGCTGTCGCCTGAGGCTATGGGGACAGGCAAGTTCTTTGAGGGATCTTTGGTAGAATGACCATCAGCCACAGGGTTGTGGTTATAATTAGAGCTTTATTATTACATAAAAATTTTAACAGTCAGCATAACTTATTGTTATCTACAGTTTCAAGCAGTTAGCACGGCTTATTGTTACGCAGAACTTTTAGCAATTAGCATTGCTTACAGTTATACAGAATTTCTAATAATTTGCATAGCTTGCTTATTATTTAGAATTTTTATTTACCTAGACTTTTTAGTCACCTGGACCCTCCGTAGATCGGGTCAAATTCTCAGTAATCGGCATGTGATACACTAATTAATCTAGACTCAGACCTTACCTAAAGGAACACGAGTTACTCGCTCAGTCTTCGGAGGAGGAAGACTACGATGGTGGAGGCATCCCTGCCTGCCAGGGGATCGCAGGGTTTGCTGTCCATCAGCAGTTCCCATCTAAGTCCACTTGCAGCTGCTGGATTTCATAGGCAGCATCTCATGTGCTGTTACACTTCGCTGTTCCCTAATGGGTCCCACCACATCCTGGCGACAATGGTGGTGGGCAAGCGATCTTATCGCAGTGTTGAAAAGGGGTAGAAAGAAGGGGGTGTGATACGTGGTCAGCACGCTTAGGTGTTACGGCGGTTTGCCTTATAAATTGGCATTGGTTATGTTAACCATGTTTCCAGGGGTGAGGAGGGGGTACTGGTCACACTGGGCTAGGACATTTCATCAGCATAGAGTATTTGAAAAGAGGTTCAGTGCTTTGATGTAACAGCCAGACTTTATCTTGATATTCTTTCAACTTACTATCTTTACTAGAAATCATCTAACAACTTTAAATACTTTTGTGATTAAACTTGGCTGCTAGTATAATGAGTAAAACACACAGCTGATCAATAATAAAATCACATTTACTTAATGGACGTAGCCTACCGCAGTTTTTCTGACTTTAAAATTTTGAAGTGAATAAAGCTGTTCCACTTTTAATTATAAATATATTATGTCAGTCTACTTCTACTTTCGCTACTGATCTTCTGACATCTGTATTTAAGTGTTCCTTTATGTTTGTATGGAACAGAGAAAAGCTTCTTCGTGTGCTGTTGCATAATTTAGTGACTTCTTTCTCTCCGCAGGGAAGCTTTTATCATTCCTAATCTTGTCTCATCTATTATACCAAACGTGCATGCGGGAGGGAAGTTCTGATTAGAGGTATGCTCTAAAGGATGATATAGTCTGTAATGGAGAAACATAGATTTTTACCGGACCGCTATGCTAGCCATTCTGCCTTCCTATATGTTAGGACCTGCTGCACTGCTCCAGTGGCTTGTGTTTGACTGAAGCATGTATTTCAGAGTAACTTCAGGTCTTGATCTGAAGGCCCCAGAGGATGAAGAATCCATCATTTTCTGTGGAGAATCCACTGTGTCCTTTGGTAGCGTAGTCTTCTGAGCTCTTTTACTCTCACTTAAACAATGTGTTTAAAATGTCCTGCCTGAATGTGGCTAGCCTTGATTTTTCTCCCAGTGGTGCTTGCTATTTCTTGCTCTGTGCTGACTTAAAGCACTCCTTAGTATCCTTTAGTATTTTCTTACCATGGTATCGCTTACACAGGAATCAGATCATCTTTCAATTTGCCTGTTACAGAGCTGTCAGGTCCTCCACCTGCACCCATGTGATCCAGATAATGTAGGAGCACGTGAACATGTTTCTGATGAGTTAGCTACTGCACGTGATATGGTGTACATGCTGAATTTATGTTTTTATGGTGGATTTGTGCCAGCTGCAGGGGAACAGACATTACCTGATCCGACATAGAGTTAGAGTGGTGCAGACACATGATACTTCGTCCAGCACAGAGCTGGTCAGGATAAAATTACCTTTTCATAAATTTAGGAACAGGTTTAAACCAGAACAATTAATTTGTCCTGCTTTTGGGCATGGTGTCAGGTAGCTGCAACATTTCTTATTTGATCTGAGGTTTCCTAAACCAGATTTATAATGTCACTGAACCGCAGCTGAAGGCCCTCGATGCAAGACATTTTTTGCCCTCAGTGCAAGACATTTTTTCCCCCTCAGTGTTCAGATGATTTCTGTGCCTTTTTTTCTCCTCTTTTCCTATATCCTAGTTAACATGAAGGCATCACTGTTGGATGTAGAATACAATAGAGAGTTGTAGTAGCATGTCTAGAGAAAACATCGCCTCCCTGTTTGCATATGCTACTCTGACGCTTACGGATCGGAGGAGTGCTTTTTGTTCTGGAGTCACACCAGGAAGCCCTCTATTTCCAGGCTACTTTGAGCACCCTGGAGCTGGTGTAATCATAATTTTAGCCAAGATTACAATCTACCACTCCTGAGGAATGGTTTGTGTTTGTACGGCTGTATTTCTTTGATTTTGAAGTAACTTCTCTGCATGGGCTTAGTGCTCGGTAACGCTGTCCTACCCACGCTGATATTCGCCAGCTGTCTAGAATTTTTGCTATGTGCCACCTTTCTCAGGGGTAACTTTATATTTGTTGTTAGGTTGTTGAGGAAGAATACGCCGGGGTGTTGTAAGGACCACTCTGATCCTCTTCTGGAAACTCCCTGGATTAATGTCGATGGCTCCTCATTGACAAGGACCTCGTAAGACCTCTCTGCTGGCCCCGTGAGCCAGGTCTGGCTACTGTCTGGGTACCAACGGCTGCCCAGGGAGCCACCCCTCCCCTAGCGCAGCCCAGTACAGAGATTTGCTGCCCGAGAGGGTGCAAGAGGGAGGTGGATGGAACCAGGAGACCTTCCCACCTTGGCCCAGGAGCAGCAGTCCAGCGGGCCTGGGGTGAACCGTGACAGCAGTACGCTCTCCATCTTCCTCTGCCACCACTAGGCAGCAGCCTCTCTCTTTGTGGCAAGCACAGGATGGTGTGTCCCTGAGGCGTTCATGGAGGGCTGAGAGCAGACTGCTGCCCCCGCCGATGCTGCTGCTGGGGAAGGGAGGGGAGGGGAGGAAGGAATCCCCAGTCCCACCCCCTACCTCTGCCACCCTGACTTAGCCAGCTCTTCATGTCTTAATGTGGACTTTATTACCGCAGCATGGTGTGAATTTAATCAAATTCAAATGCTCTTCAGTGCTACGGCAAGCATCCTATAAAAATCTGAATTTATCACATCTGTTTTAGGTAAGCTCATAGAGCTGCTTCGCTTTCGTAAGGTAGGGCCTGTGATGGTAGGACCTCCAAAACTGGTGGGGTTGGAAGGCAGAGAAAATGAGGAAGAAAGTGGGAAAAGCACTGAATGCCAAGCCTGCCATCTGTATATGCAGTCTCTGCAAGGAGCTGGCCATGAGCTGGAAACGATGAGTGGCATAAGATGCATGTACAGGAATACTTCTTGTGATAAATGTCTTACAAAGTATTTTGCTTTGAAATGTCATTTGTGATACAGCCTTTCCTGCTGGAGGGACTGTGCTGGTTAGGGACTACAGTGAGAATGCCAGCTGAAGCCCTCAGGTGGCGGGGAGAAGCCTGTTTGCTGCAGCCCATTTGGCATTCCACCTTTTTTTTTTCTCTCCACCCCCCACCCACCCCCGACATTTTGCAGTCCAGCTTCAAAAACCAGAGGTGGGAAATAAAATATAAGGCGATGAGAGGAAGCCATCACGATCAAATTCCATATAGACCTTAATGCTGCGTTTCTCTTAGAAGTGAGAAAGAGTGGCGAGGGAGCAGAGGAGATGCCCCCGTACACAGTGGCGGGGGGAAGGTTTGTCTCACTGACCTACGAAGCTAATCCTGAGGATACTGCTGTAAAAGACAGGGTGCTGCATCGGCCCCCCACTCTGTTGCCCATAATAGCCAAGGCACCAGTAATTTCAAGAGGTGTATCAATTTCAAATACCACGTAGAATTAATTTAGTTATTTATTTTCTTCTCTTGCAACTTTGTTCCCAATCAAAAGCATAATCTTTTACTCTGTTAGTGTATATATATAGATTAAAAAAAATTGTTTTTGTTTCTGAAGTGGGTTCAGGTGGATGTGCCAGACATCAAGTAGGCTGCTCTTCCAGACACACCTGGATCCCCAAACCCCTTTGATTGCAGGTGACCCACTTGGTGTGCCTGCGGTTGGGTTTTCTACAAATTGACATCCTTCTAAAAAGATGGGGGAAAGCAGGCTTTCATGGCAAAGGTTTTCATGGAAAAAAGAATGGGCAACCAGGAGCATTTGAACGAAATATCCCTGCGTAATTCTTTCATGCTTCTCTTAAAGGCTAGTTCCCCTCTTTCCAAAACTAAGTTGGGAGGAAAAAAACGCTCTCCTTCTTCCCAGGCTCTGCAACACGTGGCATGTCGTCCCTTTCTAAGCCTACTTGTGCTGCCTGGGTGGGCAGGCAGGTGCAGCACTTACCTGGACATGCTGGTCATTTTTCCATGTAGGTGTGCCTGCTTGTGATCAGTACGAAAGCCAGCTCAAGCCTCCAGAGAAATGCAGGCAGATGCAGACCACAAAGGAGTAAGTCATTTATAAATTAATTTGCTCATGATTTTTAGGGGTATATTTTGTTAGTTCACAAGGAGTTTTAGTTGTGTTTTTTGCAACATGAAGTGGATAAACGGAGAGATTAGATTGAGTTTGAGGTATATCTATATATTTCTAGGTGGTACTCTCCTTGCAAATAGCGAATATAATCAGATCATACAATAACCACCAGATTCAATCCAGAGATTAATTTTTTTTCCTCTATCAAAATAGTTATTTTATCCTTTTGTCTTAGAAAGTCACCATCATTAAGTGTCAATAACTAAAGACATTCTTGTTACTGGCCTCATGAAACCTCTATCATTCACCTCCCGATACACGACATGCAGGTGTTTGACAAGTAACAAATCCTACTCTCTGATTTGCTTCACCTCGATGCTTTGCAATAGAACCTAACCAGATTCCTTTTGGCCTTCACCAGCTACACAGTAATACATTTGCGTCCCCTCTTCTGCTGTTTGGCATTACCAGTAACTGGATCTGGCAGTGATATCCCTAACAGAGGCTGGCCATTCGCTCTGCCTCTTCCGTGTGTTCCTTGCTCCCCAGTCAACAAGTTTAACTTTTTGCAATTCATCCCAGTGAGTTTCAGTAATGCTAATACCTAATTTATTCTCTTCAGTGAAGATAATAGATTCACTGCTATTTTTAGCCAGGTTCCTCAAATTAATGTATGAATAATCAACAAAAATATCTCTTTGTATGCTTTGCCACAGATGTGTAAAATGTTCATGTACCCAGTGCTGGTATGGAGTTTGCTTCTTTGCAGTCTCCTCTAGCTTATTAAATACCTTCCCAATTATGCTCTCAAAATAGCATACTAGCTGATTGCCTTCCTAACTGTTAGCACAAATGATCCTATCTATACATTCCTTTCCCATCGGAAAGTGGGCTAACATTACAGAAACCTATAGGTTTTGCCCAGCCCAAAGCGTATCCACATAATTTTTCCTTTTATCTCTTGGACTGGAAGAATTTCTGCAGAGATAACTTAAGACGTATATTTCTTCACTTCTTTTCAAGACAGCATGCCTGTTGACAGTGTATTTCCATCTGGTCCCATTTAATCTGTGCCATTTTGTCTTTACCAGGCAGCTTTACAATCCTCTATGGTTTTGTATTTATATTCCAGGTTTTCCTCCCAGACAGACATTGTTGTGTGTCATGCTCCTGCTGTCCATTCCCCATCATACCCACCGCTCCTACTGTGCCACCTAGGGCCATAATTCCCTAATCTGGTTGTTCAAGAAGGTTTTGTATGCTTGTGTGCTGCACAGTATTGCAATATATGGTTCCAGACCATTTGTTTTGCAGTCAGTCCACTGGCCTGAGCTCCAACCACAGGGTGTCCATCCTGATCTCCAGAAGCAGAGGGAAGCACAGTGCACGCAGAGCAGGTCACAGAAGTTTTTTCTCTTCCTTCCATCTCTGCTACCTGGAGCAGGGCCATAGCTAAAGCAGTGTTCATGTTTGCTCTGAAACTTCTCTGTCGCTCCTGTCACTGCTAAATGCACAAAGGCTTGGTGGGTGCTCGGTGCCAGCTGCACTCCTGTTCAGACTGCAGTCCTAGGGACCTGAGGTCCCAGCCACGAGGCTGTCAGCAAGACACAAGTAGGACCCTCTGATCTCGCCTATGTGGGGTCTGGTATCTTTTAATATCACTCGATATCCTGGGAGTTTAAAATCTTATAGGAAGATACATTCTGAGCACCAAACTCCGCTGAGCTTTGTTAAGACCGATGGGGATGTAAAGATCTGGATTTGCATTACTGGATTCCTGCTGTTGATATTGGAAAAGCAGGGTTATAAAGGACTATTCTAAGACAGAGAGAAAAAAGATTAAATTATACACAGGAGTTTCAGTAAATGTTTTGACTTAGAAATAATAATGCTTTTACCAAGGAAGGAAGTTACTTGTTTTAATCATGGGATGCTTGTAGTATTCCCTTATTGGGGCTGCTCTTTTAAGTAGGAAATAAAAAGCAAGGGAAAAGAGTTAAGGTTCATTCCGTATGCATAGTGGGAAATTTATTATGGATGTTGCTTCTCAAGGTCCACAAGTCTATTTTTTTTATTTCTTACTGTAAGAGAGGCAGCCATTGGGGGAAGGGCAGTGGGGGGGGTAGCACTTTTTTACTGAGCCAATAAATATAGTTTGACACAAGGACAGTTTTTCACAAGCCCCTTTGTGTATTTAAAAGCCTATACAATTAGGTCATTTCCCAGTTTTGGGTAGCTCAGTTAATAATAAAAATTTATTAAATAACCTCCTAGTAATATGCTTATAAATAAATGTCCGTCCCAGACACTGCACCTATTTCCCTTGGTGTAAGTTATATTCTTGGTATCTACTTCAAAATTAATTTTAGAAGAGAATGATTATGATAAAGACATACTTTGAAACTAAAATCAAGAGAGTATTCTTAAGTTACACACCTTGAAGTGTCATTCGCTCCTTCTAGATGCTGACTTAAATGTGGCAGGCAAGTTGATCAGTAGGGTGATCCTTACTGAAATAATTAAATTGATGTACATATACACCCATCTGAACGTAAGAGCTGTGTTAGTCTTTGCTGACCACTCAGCTGACATTATAGTTATTTTTGGAACATCTCATAGATACAGCAATAGCAATGAAATTATTTTGTAAAAAAAATTTAATACTAAAACTGGGTTAAAATATTTGGTGCAGGAAGATGGGAAAAGTCAACTCATAAGAAGAAAAACTTATATATTTTCCTGTGGATCCAAACTCGTTTTAAGACCCAGCTAAATTCTATCTAGCTGTGAACTTTTGAAACATCAATTGCTACCATACTAATACCTAAGGATGGGCAGAAAGTTTCACCAATCCTAGAAATGTGACCTGCAATAGCAATGAAACAAGGTCACATCTGAATGAGGTTGATTTTGAGCTCCTCCTTCCTTTTCACTCTTTAGAAACATGTAATAGAGCTGCAACACCCACAGTCAACTTTGGCCATGTATAAGCCACCATTTTTCTTATAACTGTGCTAGAATTCACTGGCTTAACCCAACACTTTCCATGCTGGGAGACTGCCTCCCAGAAATGGAGTCTTTGGAAAATGTCATTGTGTCAGGGTTGTCTGCAAAGATATGTGTTGTCTACTAGGGTTTGCCTATCAGAGATATTAAGGAACAGATCGATTCCCCGGCAGGACTATGCTGGAGCAGATCCTGGGGCAGAGTGACACGCTGCAGCACTTTGATGTGCTGGTAAAGATGGGCAGCTTGCCTAGAAAGCCAAATCCCCTTGGGCTAGCCCTTCATGTCATCATTTGGTGTGGGGCGGGAAGGCTCACGGGAGCTCTGAATAAGCTAGCTGGGCTACTCGAAGCAGTCCAATCACACTAGCGCGGTCTCCTGCTAGAGATGCATGTGAAAATACCTCTGGACAGTGTGGTCCAATTCTTTCAGTGACTCCTGTCACACGTCTGGGCCAGGACAATGCATGTCCGTCTATAAAACTTTGGCTGCTCCTGAGAATGATGAAGAAGAGGAAAAAAAGGCTGTATTTACATTGTGCTATTGAGTTCTTTGTGTGTGTTTGCTTCTTTTTAGAACCTTTTTTTTTTAAAAAAAGTGTCATTAAAGCATTCATGTTGGCAGACCTGGCCTGGGTTAAAGTTACTAAAGTGTAGAGATGCATCTCTGGCTGTTCCCAGGAAAAGCAATTTAAACTTGGCGGAGCTGTTTCTGAGAAATGCATTTGTATCTGTTCAAACATAAAGTTTGTCAGCTAACATCTTGAGAGTCTGCCCATGCAGAGCAGTTCCTCTCGTTCATCTGAGGCTGTAAGCAGGACCACCATGTGTGAGCCTGCAATCCAGCCAAGTATTGTCCCGGCCGGCGCTGCAGGGCCAGGGCAGGACTGCTCATGCCGTTCTGGCTGGCAAGGTACTCAACAGGGCAGAAGGGCTCTCCTAGCTGGAGTCCTGGCAGCATGGACTAGAAAAATACAAGTTTTCTCGAATGCAGAGAAATAAAAAACACTGTGTGGCTTACAGTCAGGGCTAGAAGGTGGGAAGACATAAAAAGGTCAGGTGAAAGAGAGTAGCACTGGAAAGGACAAGTAGGAGAACTGTTAAAAACAGCTAGGGCAGGAGGTGGGGAGGGGGTGAGAAGAAATGGAAGGAAAAAGGAGATGATGTGAGAGGGCAATATCCAGGTATCAGGACACTTTCATACTGACACTTTCTATGTGCTGAGTGTTTCACTTAACAACTTTCAGTGTTAGGAAATCTTTTGACACATTTTGGGAGGGAGCAAAGATGACTGTGACTCAGAGTCAGCCTGTGGTAGTACTTTGCCTCAGGGAAAAAAAAGGGAATATTAAGTCCTCTGATCATTTTAATGTGGGCATAAACTCAGGACTTGACCTGGCCATTTCAAATTTTGTTCCTCTCTATGTGTATGTACTGCCATGGATGCCATGAGGTCATACAGGTTCAGGAGAAATTTGGATTACTATCTTTCCAAATATAAGACATTTCAACCAATGTTCTTCAGAATGTGAGCCTAAGGATTTAGAAATTATTATTTTCAGCTTTCACATTTTTCACCATTTTGGAAAAACATCTCTGCAGTGTTTCTGGCCATTTCAGTTATGAAGAGGGCTTTCCCAACACACCACAGACTGAAACTGCTGCAGAGGTTTATTGCTGAATCTTTCAGTTTCTTAGAGCATCTCTTTGTGTAGTAACAAACGAGGAAGAAGATGACCCGGTGATGCACTTCTGAACTCTCTGGACTGCAGTGAAATGGTCCGAAGTCTTCCTAGCATTACCCTGCTGCACGGTGAAACAAGCCTCTCAGCAGAGGCAGGACTTAGAACTGTTTTTGACAGAGGCATCTATAAAACAGAGCTAAAAAGAAAGAAATGTAGCTGACAACCTGTTTTTCTCACGGATATTTTTTTTTTCTTTAGCGACATACAGCTTACAATCTCAAACCACCTCATGTAGCAGAATAAACAACCCAGATGTGTCAAGTCTCATGTGCTGAGGGTGAGACTTCTGCAGCTGCCTGTCACCTCGTGCACCCGTGTCCTTCGGTGTGTGTGGCAGCCTCCCGTAGCCCCAAAGCATCGCTTCTGCTCTGCGACCCCCTCTGCCAGCCGCGGCCGCGTGGGCTGAGCAGCGAAGCAGCCGGCAGCCTGCTCGCTGTGTGTGGGAGCGGTGAGCATGCCGACTCTGACCCTCAACATGTGCTCACGGCTCCCCGAGGGTGGACATGCTCCCCAGCTACAGACTGGCACTGGAAACCCTCCACCACCTGTTATTTTTTATTGTATTATATATTACCTGGCCTGTTCCTCCCTCACGCAAACCAATTGCATGGGGACTTGGGAGAGAAGAAACCCAGGAGTTCTGCACCTCCCCTGATGTCCACAAGCGCCCAGCGTTGCTCTGGAACAAAGAGCCAGCTTCTGCTGCAGCAACTGTGTAAATCAATGGTGTTACATGTCCCAGTTATGCAAAGAGTTTGTGGTTTATTGAAACGTGACACGACGGAGGCAGTGCAAAGCCAACAGAATGTGGAATTAAATGGTACAGGAAGCATGATGCGTTTTCATGTCCAGGTCAACATAAACCATACTAATAATCCTGTGTCGTTGCTGAGTCCTTTCCAGATACAGGATCCAGAAAAGCTGCTGCAGAGGGAACAAAGACCTGTTAGGAAGCCCAAGAGGAGCAATCCTATTGCTAAAGATACCCAGTGATAACTGCAAAGGGAGAGGGACAAAGGTGAAAGCACTACCATGAAAGACAAGCAGAGTGCAGTAGTAGGGCAGCGAGAGGGACAACTGATCAGAAAAAAAACACGTGAAGAGCCATAAAGGAAGGGAGAATCTGAAGAAGGAAGGACAAAGAAAGGAAGTCAGGAAGGCTGGAAGAGCAAAATGGAGACAGAGCAGGAGTTTAGGCATAAAAGAGGAAAAGAAGGAATTACTGGAGTGGAAAAAGCCAGTTAAGAGTATTTTAAAAGACTATTAGCAATGTGTATTGCAACTCTAGTTGCAGCTCTAGAGTCTAGTGTACTTTGGTTGGGTACAATCTCACCAAGATGTAGCTCTGGAAAGGGATAGATTACTACATGCCTGGCTTCCTTTGGTCATTTCTCAGCCCCACGTGGACCATTTATGGGAAAGAATTACACTTCCTCTGAGACATATCCTCTGAAAGTGCAGTTGTAAGAGCATGGGTTTGTGCATCCCTGGATTTTGTACCTTTTTTTCACATAGGTGTGTCCTTTTGTTTGGCTCACGCTCTCAGCCTCTGTGAACGCTTTGAACTCTCTGCTCCAGTGGAGCAGGGAGCTTTTTCAAGTGCATAGTGTAGTGTCTGGTTAAGTTACTCTGGCACACGTTGCAGGCTTTTGGCAGACACCCACAGTTTAGCAATAGGAACAAAGTGATCTGTCTTCATAAATACCAAGTGGTTATTTCTGGAGAAGAGAAGAGATACCTTGCTGAAATACATGCTTTGGCTGGGTAAGCCTTTGACACACCATTGCTTAGATAAAACAACAAACATTTTCATGATCTTTTAAGTACTGCTACCCTTTAGGTACTATCAAGTAGTAGAGGTAATCATGAGGCACCGTGACATCTGCACATTTGTCATCACCACAGTTCATCTAGTCATGTTGACCCTTGTTCTGTTCTCTAATCATCATACAAGTATAAATCTGGACCAAGTTTAGTTAGGGTTTCAGCTGAGAGCGCTGGCCAGGCATTGGGTTCAGTCTGCAGCCTGAGCTAAATGTTTTGCTCGTGCTAGTTTTTTTGCTCAGCTAATTCCAAATCTCGTCCCTGCACCCCAGCTTCTTGTCAGAACCTCTGTCTCACCAAGATAGCGCTGAGTTCTCATTCCCAGGCAGTTCCTGGCCACGTATAGTCCTCAAATTTTCTTCTCATTCCTGACAGACATTTGTCTGGCCTGTCCTTAACAGTTACCATTGGTGAAGATGCCTCCAGCCCTTCATCTAGTATGTTCCAGAGCTCCTCTGTCCTCCCCTGATGGCTGCGCTGCGTTTTCGATATAGCTGTTTAGGCCTGTTACTTCTTTTTGTGTTCCTGGTAGACAAGGAGAATATTTTACTCCTTTCTTCTCTGCAGCAACTTTTCATACAGTTGTACATTGTTATAACGTCTTCCACTGGTTTTCTCTTAGTTAGTTTAAACAACCCCAAGTCCTTCAGTCTTTCTACATGTCACATTTCCTAGACCACAGTTGTTTTTCTCTGGGCTGCTTCCACTTTGTCCTTGTCTTTTGTAAAGTGAAGAGTTCAGCTGGACACAGTATAATTTAAGTTCCTACTAACACCATGCAAAGGCGAAAGATTACTGCAGGTGTCTACAACAGCACTCCCGTTCCCACATTACATTTCAACACTTGCCTTTCTCCCAGCAGCCTGCCAGCATCAGATCGTGCTCCGTTTGCTACCTACCAGCACTCCCTCTGCTACCCAGCCTGTTCTCCAGCTTGTCTTTTACATTTGGTCAGCCTTACCCAAGTGTAGTATTTTGCCATTGTCTTTATTGAACCAAATCTAATGTTTTCAGACTATGAAATCAGTATTTCAGGATTGCTGTAAACTCTAGCTCTCACTTTTGGTGTGCTCAGCATCTCCCAAAGTTGTGCCAGCCACAAACATTAGGAATATTATTTTTCCCCCCCCCGAGTCATATCATTCATGAAAAAAACCCCTGAGTAGTACCAGAGCAGTCTTTTGCAGAACCTCTCTCAAAATACCCTTCTAGTTTGATAGTGATGAACAGTTGTTAACTACCCTGTGATATAATTTATCAATCAGTTTTGCAGCCACTTAAAATAACATCCTCTAAACCAGGAAACCCCAAGTTACTTACAAGGCTGACATGTGAGACAGTGTAAAAAAACTTTCTAAGACATGGGACACTTGCTGCTGCTACCATCCCTCTCCTACAATATATCCGTTTTATGTCAATTCCGTCACTCAACAAAACTATTTTAAGAAAATTGGATTGGCTAAGTTAAATAGAGAAACGAGTCCTGCCTCCTGCTGTTGTGGATATATAGGACCCCCAGTAAAGGCGGCTGTTGCAGGTGTTAGCGTTTGGCCTTTTAGACAGACAGTCCGTTATGCCATACATCCCAGCCTCCAGTACTTGTGTCATGTCTAAGGACAAACTGCGGTTCTGTGTGGGATGGTATTGATTGCAACAGGGATCTGTACAGGGGACACATTTCCTTTGCTCTGTTAGCTTCACTTTACCTTCTTTGGCTATAAAAGAGCAAAATATTTTAAAAACAGATCCCCATCTTTCCAATTAATTTGCCCAGTTTGGCAGGAGATGGCGCGAAAGATATTAACGGCCGGTTCTAGGCTCTTGCTTCAGTTGCCTTTCATTATGGGCATTCAATCAATTTTCCCCAGTGTTTAGTTCAGCTCTCATTTGGGTCTCCTTTCTGCATTACAAACAAAAAAGGAAGAAATAAGTGGTTAGCTAATAGCAAATATAAATAAAATAGTATTTCATAATCAAGAGTATGTAAAACCTGTTTGGTGTTTGTACACCAAAATGGAAACATTTGAGAGACAAAGATGCCAGTATAAGTGTATACTGAGAGTAACTTGCTGGTGGCTTGTGACCTGCTGATGCAGCTTGTTAATGCAGCAGCCCCAACAATGCTGTTCTTGGTTTCCCTTTAGAAAATGCTTAGTAATTGAAGTATAGGGTTTTTTTCCTATACCTGCTAGGGATGGTAGGAAGGATCAATGCTTTTTGTGATTCAGTGCCTCTTTTACCTGTGACAAGGAAGAATTCTCCTTTGTGGGTTCTAACTGGATGCTGGTAATCACTGGGAGATACCGGATTTTTCCAGTGACAGTTTCAAAAATAATGGAAGGAGAACAAGAGGATTAGGGAATTAATTTATAAACAAACTTGCAAAACACTTTTGGAACCTGGCTGCTGTGTAGTGAGTTTAGAAGAGCAAGAATTTTTGCCTTGGAGTTGAGCCTACATGGTTCTTCTTTACTAATTAAAACCAAATACCCATTCTTAATTCTGTTCCTTTTCTTTTCCTTCCTTTTTTCAACCGCTTGTATTTTATTAACTTGTATTGTTTTATAGCACATTTAATAATTTCTATATCAATTTGAAGAGGAATCAGTTTCATCCCTGAACTGTATTTGTCCTTCTTACTTTGCTAATTGAATAGCACGCCTAAAATTTGTAGCAATGAGGCACTACTGACTGGTGCTAGATGGTCAGAATGACTGACTTTAGGTGTTTATAGTGTTGGAACTGGGCATTACATAGTTCAGATGCCTTACATTTATCCAAGGTCAAATGCATCATGTCTTTTTTCAGCAATGGTTAACAGTAATAAACAAGCAACATTCCATTTTTAGCCATTTGCATCGGATACACATGCTTTTGCAAATATGTGTATGTTTTTTCCTGTAATCCCACTTTATTCACATGCAGTTGTAAGCAGCTGAGCTTTTCTGACCTGGCCCCAAGGATTCAACCTGAAGTCTGTGTTTAACTATGTGGCCAGAAGTCAAGCGCAGTTGCTGATTCCTTTTGACTGTCAGTCTTTGATGAAGTTGGCTTCTGCAAGTGCTGTCACCCATGGTGCCAGCCTTCCTGGCATAGCATCACTCTGGAGCTTCACTCGTAAATGCTGGTGTTAAGCAATAGCTTATCTGTTCTACGGAGTTTACTGTAGGGTTTTTAACTTGTTCCATTGGTGTATAATGTTAGATGAGCCGTGAGATATTATGGAACCTTGTAGTTATCATACGGGATTAGAGCAGAGGTCCTTCACGGTCAGCACTCTGTCTTGGCAGAAGCCAATATCAGATCGTTCAAAAGAAAGTGCAGTAAATGGCAGTCAGTCACCCAGGGCAGCTGCCACCTTCTGCCTTTCTTAAATGGAATGTGGTTTATCCCCTGAAATATGAAAATGAATATGCATTCCAAACCTTTAGACTTCTTCTCTATTAAAGGACCTGCCTCTGTCTGTAACTTGTGGTTATCCCCCTTCTCTCAGTCCTACCAAGCTCTTTACTTCAGTGTTGTTTCTATGTTACATTTAACAGAAATTTCTTTTCATTGCATTCAGACTTACTTCCTTTCATTATCATGAAAACTCTGGGTCATAGCTATTCAGCTCTCCCAAATAAATTATTTTCTAATATTGTATGTTGTTTTTTGTCTCTAATATGTCTGTTCTTATTGATCCCCAGTCCAAATTCAGCAGCCCAATGGTTCAGTGTGGCAGTCTCTTCCACACCCCTTCTTATTTTGCCACTGAATCCTACTGCAGTTCTGCTGTCTTTGCCTTAAATCAGTGCTGTCCAGACTTTCTGCTCTCCATCGCCCTTCTTCTCAAGAGCTCCTCAAACCTAGGCATGGTGCCATCTGACTCAGGGCTTCCTCTGTCCTTCGTGCACCCCTCGATCAGATGTGTGCCTGCATCTCTTGCCCAGGAAAGATGAGTCTGGTCCTGCCAGAAATCTTCATCCAACCCTGAACCTGCTGCTAAGAGACCACAAAGAAAAAGTGTCCCTACAAACAGGCTTCAGCTTGGATGAATTTCGTAAGTGAGCCACAAACAGCCCAAGGATTGTAGATTGAGCAAATTTTTTTAGGCAGAATACTTGGTAATGAACCTGACATGGCAGGTTTACTATTGTTTTATACAGCTGAAATGTAGGCTTTTCAGTAATGTGTCTGTCTTGTTCCTTAAATTATAGCCATCAAAAGTTTGTCCAAAGATCTTTGGAGGAACACAGAAGTAGGATGGTTTTGCATGTGGCTTGGAAGGGAGAGCTAATTCTTTGTGTTACTCATAACTAGATAAGTAAATCTGCGCAATTAAAATAAAAAGGGAGTTGTCTTGCTCCCATCACAGTCACTGCACAGTGATTTAAGGCAAGTTTACAAACTGGGCCACGGCCCAGCAAGCGAGTACAGTTATCTGATGGTCTCACACAGTCCCAGTGATGCAGGAACTGGGCAGGGAGCAGCCCCCCGCCCCGGCGAGGGACCCCTGCCCTGCAGCAGGCAGCCACCCCCTGGCACCCACCGCCGCTGCCCACACTCTGTACGCGCACTCGGGCTCCGTGGGCAGCTGTGGCTGCACATCAGCTCCAGCAAAACAGGCTCAGCTCCCGAACTTACAGCCTTCCTTACACCAGGGATGAGATCCAGCCACAGCACAGCAGTCGAGGGATCTGCCGTCTGTCCTGCATCTGCAATGGGTATTGCCAGAGGCTTAACAGCCAGTGCAGCATTCCTGCCTGCTGGCATTGCTGGTATGTGTGTGACCTGGATCATTGCTCAGATTTTGTTCCTGAGGCTGTGCCAGAGCATGTCTTGCTGCGAACACCTTCTTAGCAGAAGGGACAGGGTCCACCCTGCGCAGAACAAGTGGCTGCTCATAGCCTGCTTGTTCTCCTTGTTTAAATATTCCTGACACATTGACCTTTTCAGGCTGCTGCAGAGTCCGTAAGAGTTAAGTGGGGAAGGACAAAGTATCTCCGGGCAGGATGTTTGAGGAGAGGGATATGGGGGGTGAGGAGGCTCTACACTGGTTTGTGATGCTGGGGCATCTGTAGGTGTCAGGAGAAAGGGGGGTTAAAATGCTTCATTTCACTTTTGAAAGTATTTTGGGGTATTTTGTTTTACTTTCCCTTTGAACTGATAGCAAGATTGCCTGCTGCTTTGGAACTGACATTTTAACTGTTTGTTTAAACCCAGTCTGGGATAGCTTAAAAATTTTTAATTGGGCACAGGAGAATTAGGTGCTGGACCGTGCCCTGATGTTGACTATACATGGAGAATAGACTTGACAGTCTTCTCCTGCAAGTATTCAATGAGCATCAGTGTAACACAATTCAAAAACAGTAAAAGTTTAACAATTACCTCAGAGTGCAATCCACAAATAACCTAAAGGATTGGGCTCAAAAAGAGAATGTATATGCAGATTTTACACAGACTCTTCAGCAGCAGATGTCTTTGGGACATGTCATTTGACATCTGTAAGTCTCCAGAATAATGAGAGGCTTTGTGCAGGACATCACAGATACCATGGGTAGAAGTCCATCGTGTTTGTGAACATCTTGAGCCTTCACCTAAGTGGGCAGGTATGCCAAGGGTGCCAGCAGCTCCCTGGCAATGTGATTCCAGTGGCAACCTGTGGCAAAGACTCCTATGCTGTTAACTGTTGGTGCAAATAAAACCAGTTTGAGGTCGGTGTAATCTCCCCAGGTTTGGATGCTAACCTTTTCAACCAGTGCACAATACAGATCGAAGAGAACTCCACTATTTCATAGCAGGGAAGTCCTTTCAGGTCTGACTGCTCTGTAGTTAGTGTAACAGACAGCATGACCAGGATTGGAAGGGATCTCTGGAGACATCTAGCCCAACCCCCTGCTAAGGCAGGGTCACCTACAGCAGGTTGCACAGAGTCACGTCCAGGTGGGTTTTGAATGTCTCCAGAGAAGGAGACCCCACAGCCTCTCTGGGCAGCCTGTGCCAGGGCTCCATCACCCTCAAGGCAGAGAAGTTCTTCCTCATGTTCAGATGGAACTTCTTGTGCTGCAGTTTGTGCCTGTTGCCCCTTGTCCTGTGGCTGGGCACCACTGAGAAGAGCCTGGCTCCATCCTCTTGGCGCTCACACCTTGAGTTTCCAGACTGGAAAATGTGAGCTGCTGCTGTCTGACCTATTGCATCTGGGCTCTGAGGAGAAGACAGAGCAGCAGCATAAAAATCTCCAATTGACAAGCTCTTGGAGGAGGACTGAGAGCCCACTCCTAGTGGATTATGGTAACGTTTGTGAAAAGATTTCCACCTTTTGCGGAAAGAAGAGCAAATCTATAGTTCTCCCCTGTTTGGGTGAGGGTCTCTGGAGTTTTCAAGGAGCTGGACTAATACCTTTAAGATGAAATTTGATGCAATGTCAAATGCTTTTCTCTTCAAAAGCTGTTCTTCTGGAAAATAAATGATGGAGAAGAAGATGAATAATTTATTATTCACTCATTTTAAAAGAAGCTGTTGGCAATGGTTTAGTCAGATGCAGTGCCTTTGGCCAGTAAAGATAATAAAGGAATAAAGGATTAGTCACCAATACTGCACTGAAAGAAAAAGGTCAAGTTTGTCATTGGTCTATATCCAAAAGGCCAGGTTTTGTTATTGTAAAATGGTGGCCTTCAGTCCCCCTTTGAATTTCACCCTGTAAAATAATTCCAGCAGAGATGCAGATTCTTCCATGGAGTATTTAAACCTATTACATGTACTCGCTTTATCTCTGTTGCTTTTTTGAAACCCATCAGGAATAGTTTGTGCACCCCCAAGTAGCTATGTAGTGCAAGCCAACAAGTGCTGTATTAAAACAAAGACTTAGGACATTGTTCAGATACGGAGAACCAAATCTGGCCTCTGGATTTACAGACCCAAGGAGATTTCCGTAGAGAAGTTGCTCCGCAACAAAGATTCTTGGAAGAAATCCTGACTTGGATTTTCAAAACTGCTACGAGGTGGGATTTCAGCAATGCCAGGATTTCACTCCCTCAACAAAGAAAAAGCTGATGCCTCCTGGCTCCCCTGCCATTGCACTTATGCTTTGCATGCAGGTTCTTCCTGTCCTGCATACACCGCATCCACAGCAGACAGGTCTGTGACTGATTTTTGCCCTCCTGTTACTGCAGAACAAGCCACCTTTCAAGGGCCTGTAACCTTTATCCTGCAACGGCAGCATCAGGAAATGCCATGACAACAGTCAACTTTGCTGGGAGCTGAGAAATGCCAGCTCATACTAGAAACTTCTGTTTGCATCAGCTGTAAAAATTAAGAGACTCTCAAACAGGACTGATTTTGACAAAGGATGAACCAATGCAAGTCCCACTCCGATCTGCTGCATAAATTCCCCTCCTAAGCTCACTTTGTGTGGTTTGATATCATTCTCTCTTCTATATGATTCACCTTCTCTGAGTTTCTGTTTGCAAGTTTCCCACTTTTTCTCGTAGCTGTTCAGGTCCAATTCGCCCATAGGACTTCAACAGGCAGGTCGGATTGCTAAAGCTGGCCTCGCCTACTCCTAACTCCAGCATCCCATTCCCAAAGGGCAAACCCAATGATTATTGGTAACATTACTCCAAAGAGCATTTCTTTCCACACTAATAAATACGACAAATGTGATACCACTGTCTGAAAAATATTTTCCATGCCTCTTTGGTTTCACTATATTTAGAAATATTTAGCACTCTGCATCACAACTGTCTTAATTGCTGGAAATCTGTCTTAGCTTGCTTTGGAAAGCAGTGAATACATGAACATGTTGTTGCTTGTACTCTGCTTACTCACTTTCAGACATGCTCAGTATGATTTAATCTTGATTTGTAGCATTATGACATTTTATGCTTTGGCTTGCTTAAGTTGATAGTGGCAACCTGGGAACTGGATTACTTATCAGCAATGTTTATATGTTGGTATGATGAGCACCGTCCAAAGCCTGAGGGCAAAAGAAAGAAATTAAGTGTAAATTTTATCACATACAGAACTTGATTGGCCGGGTAAGAGAATACCTAACAAATATGAATATAACGTCTCCATTTTGCTCTCCCAAGGATGATATGGATTGTCCAAAGTGTCAAGAGGGGTACACTGCCCTGAACCAAAGATATATATGAAAATTAAAACTATACAAGCACAAATTATTTGCTCCTACACAATGATGCTAGCGTTGGCACGGCTTTTTTCTGAGGAGGACCTAGGTGCTGAAGCTGTATGGAAATCTTGGTCCTTAGCATATTCAACTTAGGAGTTTAGCTTTTCTAATTTTAAAGAAAAGTTTGAAGGCATGGAGGAGAGGCAGGGACTGGAGGCAAAGCAGCTCCCCCAGGCAGCCAACAGCATTGCTCTGCCTCTGTGCCGAAATGTCCGAGCCAAGCAGGACAGAGCATAGGCTATATACTGCAGGGGATGAGAGAGCTAGAGGGGTCTCAACACTGCCTTCAACTCCATCTGCCACCGTGGGCTAAAGCCCCCAGGGATCTGCCCTCATAGCAGGATCAGGAATGTCTTCTCGATAACAAAGCTCCTCCACAGTGCTTGTGGCGCCGTAACATTCATTTGGAGAATCGATATTGTAATTGGTGCTGCCCCTTGCTACTTTGGTTTGAAGATCAGTGTGCCCATGTGCCTCCACAGCATCCTTTGCTCGGCCCTCTGCAGCATTACAGCAAGGCCTTAAAACGAAAATGCTGTTTGTGGGCACAAGTTCCTCATTTTACCAACAAGAGAGAAGGAAGGCAGAGACACGTTCCCAAGGTGGCAGTGAATCTGGATGAGATTGCTGACTTCCCACCTTGTGTGCAGTCCTGAAGGACCAGAAAAATATGGGTACCTGCAGTATTTCTTGTTCCCATTAATTGCTGATCTTATTTTGTTGCAGTTGTTTTCCATTTTTTTATCTTTATTGACCATTTTTATATTTCATGTTTTGTTAAAGTGTTTTTTTTTTTTCCTACAGCAGAGAAATTGCAAATACAACATTAACATGAGTAATGTGCTGACTTTGTTTTCTTATCTATCTTAGGACGTTTATTTACCCCTTCTTCACTAGAGGCAGACCTTTCCCACTGCAATTGCTTTTCTTTGGCACGTTATTCTGTATCTATAATGGCTTCCTCCAGGGGTACTACCTGATTTACTGCGCTGAATATCCAAACGATTGGTGCACCGACATCAGATTTACATCAGGTAATTACAGCTGCAGGATTCCCAAGATCTAATCTCCAAGCAATTTGTAAGCATTTTGAATTATGCCCTAATCTTCACTGAACGTGTGAGTCAAATCAGTTGTGATGGAAATCAGCATAAAACCTGCCTGCTGGCCCAGATAAAACAAATAAATGTGCAGTGACTTTTTTTTTTTCCCCTGCTAGGCAGCTACCTTTGAAGGTACAATGTTATGTGTTAGTCTCAAATCACCAGTTTGTTTTACTGACACCGCTCCAGAGCCTCCCACTGCTGTGGGCTGTGGAGGTGCGAGCTCAGACCTCAGCTGCAGGTGGATGCGCCCTGGCTCAGCCAGAAGTGTCCACCCAGCAGCGGCTGTGTGCAAGCACAAACTGTGGCTTTCTCTTCCCTGCCAGGGAGCTTTGCACTTGATGCAGCTATTCCAACCGAGAGAGAAAAGAAGGGCAAGACCCCAGCATAAATGAGGCATTAGAGATAAAGGGCTCTTTTTCCCTTGTGTAAGGCACATGGGAAGATTAGCAATCACACGCAGCCTGGTTGCATGTTAATATGCTTCCTTTATATTCCGTAACTTAATAGCCTAGATTAATTTCATCCTGTAAAATCCCTGCAAGAACAACTGAGCAAGAGCAGCTAGGTGGCATTGCACATTTGGTTCTGCACAGAGGATGTGTTGTAAATGCACACACAGAAGTGAAGATCAACATGGAGGTCTGAGGAAATGTTTGGGATATGACAAATACAAAATAACCAAGGTACTTTCTATACCCTGTTTCAGGCTGTGGATGCAAGTTCAGCCTTTTCAGACAGCATCGCATATCAAAAATCCTGGACATTGTTTAGTAAGAGCTCCCATACCCAAAAAAGAAAACACCGCATCACGTAAAATGCATTATAAATAAAATATGTATTTAAAGAAGGAAAAAACCCAAGGAAATCGGCATTAGCAGTATTTGAAATATTAAATAAAAAACAAACAGTATATTCTTCCCCTACAGACTTGTGCTGGTTTAAAAGTAAACCGGCAGGAGAAATGAACCCAACACATAAAAGAGTTTAGAAGTCAGAACTACAATTTAATAAAAAGATTACAATAGATACACTGATACACAGGAAAATTGGTTT
>JAVJGI010000035.1:9522776-9546231 GCA_035590275.1 Ibycter americanus | reverse complement strand
AGAGGGTATAGAATACACAGTTCCAGTTACACCCACACAGTGATAAACTGGTCCCAGCCACTATAACTAGGACAAGACTCTTACCAACTTTCTGTTGCTACTGGAAGCATTGAGGTTTTATCAGGGCTTAGTCTGTTTCCTATACTTCGTAGCACACACCACCTCTACTTCTTTCCTTGCTTCCTGATCGTTGTCAGAGGTGGTTTGCTCAGTGTCTAACGTGGCATGAAATGTAGGGCACGTCACCTGCAGAGTTTCTCAATCAGATGCCCCTAGTTTTTCAGCTGGACGAACATGGCCGATGAAGCATTCTGACCAGAAGCTGTCAGCATCCTTCAGCGAGTAACTGCTCCATGTGCATGCCCATAGCTCTGTCCAAGCAGCCTCGCTGGTGATGGATTGAGCTGTGCCGAGATGTAGGTCTCTTCCTGGCTCCGGTCATGTGTTCTTTGTGCTTCTCTTTCCCCATCTGTAAAAGGAGAGCAGTGGTACTTGCCTACAGCTCCGTGGTTACCCTGCAGTGATGTCCACAGCCGTGGCTGGCTGCCATCAGCCAGCAGTGTCAGCTGGGTGCTTTGTGTCCCTCCTTGGTGTTCAATAAATGGTGACCATGGCCAGCTGGGAAGTTCAGCTTTTTCTGACACCAACTGAATGTGCTCTGGTCTGGTACTGCGTGCAGCTCTGGGGCCCCCAGCATAAGAAGGACATGGACCTGTTGGGGTGAGTCCAGAGGAGGGCCATGAAGATGGAGCATCTCTCCTCTGAAGACAGGCTGAGAGAGTTGGGATTATTTAGCCTGGAGAAGAGAAGGCTCCGGGCAGACCTTAGAGCAGCTTCCAGTACCTAAAGGAGCCCGCAGGAAAGCTGGAGAGGGACTTTTGACAAGGGCCTATAGTGATAGGACAAGGGGTGATGGCTTTAAGCTGAAAGAGGGTAGGTTTAGATTAGATGTTAGGAAGAAATTCTTTACTGTGAGGGTGGTGAGGCACTGGAGCAGGTTGCCCAAAGCAGCTGTGGCTGCCCCATCCCTGGCAGCATTCCAGGCCAGGCTGGATGGGGCTTGGAGCAGCCTGGTCTAGTGGAAGGTGTCCCTGCCCATGGCAGGGGGTTGGAACCAGGTGATCTTTAAGGTCCTTTCCAACCCAAACCATTCTATGATTCTATGATTCTGTGGTCTCACCAACAAGACAGTGTGCTCAGGATGGTCATTGTTCTGTCTGCAGTTGCTCTCCACACTGAAGCTATCCAATGCAGGTGATCCCAAGTGGACTGTGATCCCACAATTGCCACAGAGATCCAGAGTTATTTGTCACCAGTCACCGATGCTTCTCCTGTTCAGTAGCCTTCTCAGAAGCAGTGCATCTTTGGACTTGAAAAAGAACCCACTCACCTCACATTAGGTCTCCTGTCTGCCTACTCCAAAGATAAACCTCACATACACGCTTCAGTCGGGATAACTAGGCAGAGCTGTCTTTCTAATCCACTTCTTGTTTGTTTCTTAGGCCTCCTCTTATTTCTGCTGGGAATGGGAATCAACATTCACAGTGATCTTCTGCTGCGCCAGCTGAGGAAACCTGGGGAAGTCACTTACAAGATTCCTCAAGGTATATTCTTATCCTGCCCCTCCTCGGAGAAACTAGAGTGGCAGGAGAGGTAACGTTTTCCAACTGAATTCACAGCAAAGCAGCAATAATAGCAGAGATGTCAGTATCACACCGGGACTCGGTTGAGGTGCCCCTCGGAGCTGCGGGGATCAGCGTGAGCTGGCTGCAGACAGTCCACGAGAAGCAACAAGAGTTTCCAGAAAACGTGAGCTGTGAGGAGAGTTTTTAGGCAATGGGCTGGGTAATGCAGAGAAGATTGAGGTGGGACATAGGAAGAGGACTTTAACCTTGTAAAAGGCAGCTGCAAAGAAGGAAATATTTTTCTCCATGCCCAGGAAGAAGAAATAGTGGACTTCTTACACTGCAAAAGGGAGATTTAGGGGAAAAAATAACACCAAGGATGCAACGTGCAGAATTTCCTTTCTGTCTCCTTCAAGGTGGGGCTTGGTGAGGGAGAGTGGCCATGGGCCAGAACGGTGAACCAGGAAATGTCTAGTTCTGTAGAGCAATATGGATGGGGATCCAGGAGTTTCCTGGTTTTGGTCTTGACTCCTTCTGCTGGCTTGTTATGGATGGTGATATGTCTCCTCCAGAGTTTCTCACCTGCAATACTTACCTACCTCTTGTAGATGTTGTGATTCGCCAAGATGCAAAACTGACACCCAGAGTTTGCATTCCCCAAAGGTAGTGGAGTTGCAAAATATTTTCAGGGCCTGAAGGGAATTGACTAATGTTAATAATTTAAACTTAAATCTAATAATGGGCTTTCTTAAGTCGTTTTCCAAGTGAAAATAAATGATTGTGAAAGTGCTGGAAGCCTCTGGGTGAGAATCCCCTTTGATTCTTGTACAAGAGCCTTGTACAAGACCCTCCTTCAGCATGGCTCCACTGACTTCAGGGCAGTGGGTTTAGGTTGCTGTTATGGGCTCTGAATAAGAAAGATAGTGCATTCTGCTGCTGACTTTGTGGGAAAGAACTTTCCATGTGCATGAGTTGACTGTAAAAATTCCATATTTTGCCTGTCGATGCAGGGGGACTGTTCACCTATGTTTCTGGAGCCAACTACTTTGGAGAAATTGTGGAATGGTTTGGTTTTGCCATAGCAACCTGGTCCCTACCAGCCTTCGCCTTTGCCTTTTTTACCCTTTGCTGTATTGGGCCACGCGCTTATCACCATCACAGGTACCAAACTATTTTTTGCTGCTTGCTCTCGGAGTGCAGTCTGCAAAATGCCAGGGAGGAGCAGAGGAGCAGGGCCAGGAGTCAAGATAAAATTGGAATTTGATACCATGTACAAGAAGGTTTTGTGATGGGGTGAAAGTAACGCAGTCGGCTGGAGCCCCTGTTGGGTCAAGTCGTTTAACCTGACACACGTTACATCGCTGCGTCCGCTGTGTTACAGCCTCTTTTTACTGAGCTTTGTAAACGTGAACCTTTCCTAAGGGTTCCCTTGTAACCTCTGCAGTGCTTTGGAGCAGGTATGGTCCCCTGCTCTGAATTCCTGAAGTTTCTACTCTAGATCTGTTAGAACCTTAACAGTGTTATCAGCTTTTGCTTAATTAAATAACCTGGTGTAAAGAGTTTTGGGATGCTCTTTTGCAGAGTAACGCACAGAGGGGACAAAGCAAGGCAGTTTGGAGGAGTTTTAAGGTTCCTCAGCTGAGCTGTATTGAAACTGGTTTCCTTGTACGTATGCAGGTTCACTCTCTCGCTTATTTTCTTTCAGGTACTATCTCAAGACATTTACGGACTATCCAAAATCAAGAAAAGCCTTGATTCCTTTTGTTTTTTAACGATTGAAATATGGACTCTGTGTTCTGTTTTTATAGGGCTTTTTTCAATTTCTGGTTTTAATGTTAGGTCTGACTGTAATTAATTGTACAAATGATAACCTGGGGTTGTAACAGGCAAAAAGGTAATTTGGGACTGAAGTTCTTGTTTTTAATTACAGGGGAAATTGCAGGTAGTTGTGGGCAAAGGGACTCCCCAGACATTGTGTGCATTTGTTAGTGGAGTTCTACCTATGGGAAACGGATATATAACTGCACTGGCATCAGAGAAAAAGCATTGGCTAAAAACTGGTGCAGAAAAGTGGAAAGTAAGCCCATGACTTCAGAGGAGGTCTTCAGCAGCCACTGCAATTCATAGCACTCCTGCAGCTGCTTCTCCCTGCCTCCATGCCGTAGCACACATGCCCTCATTCTGCTGGCACTGCCCAAGGTGTTGCCACACACCAGAGTAGGGGTCTCCTTTGCCAGGAAAATTACTCAGCCCATTATTTTTCATCTAAAAGCCAGCTTAGCTCCCAGAAGCATAATGCAACAAGAGGATACTTGTGCCAACACAAGGCTGGGAGCAGTGTGCCATGGCACAGAGGCAATGCAAACTGCATGGAGATGGGAGTATCTTATGCTGGCACTCACAAGCACAATGTCTGTGTTCCTTCCTTAAGCAATACTCTCCTTACTGTCAGATGATTAATCTTCAGCCATCAGTTTGGGCTTTTTTAATGTATTTTGTTAAAGCAATTGCAGCTCCATTAGGATTTTTTTTCTCTTGCAAATCCAGAGCTCTTTTCAGAATAAAAATTTGTCCACTCAACACCACTCAATTGTTATTCATAAAAAGACTTGAGATGATGATGTAAGACAAAAAGTACAACAAATAAAAAGCTCTGTGTTGAAGAAAATGTTCTCCAACACTGGCAGTACATTTTGTCTACGGAGAACATTTTCAGATACTCGTATTAGGAAATAATACAGAGATATTACTGAATTTTGACAAAAACACATGATGTCTCTTCTTAATTGCAGCATATAGTTGGGAATTTTCCCAAAATTGTCATTAACCCCAATAGGAAGAGATGTCCCCATGGATGCTGACAGTTTTAGATACCCTTTAAAGCATAAAATCCTGCTAAGAATTATGCTGAGTAGCTGGAAAGAAAAAGACCAGACTGCACATACTAAACATACTACCTGCTGCTGAAGTAACCTGATTGACTGTACACAATTTTCTCCAAAACACAATAAAATTTATGTAAAACACAGAGCTGTGGTAGCCTGGAACTTACTGTTTGCAGAAGCAAGTCTCTGTGATGTTGCTTACCAAGTCCTGCTCACACTGGCTTCCTCCTTCATGCCAAACCCTCCCTTCTTTGCTCTTATTATTAATTGTCTTCATTACCGCAGAGCAGAGCAGCCAGCTGGGGCTGGGTCCCATTGCACCGGTCCCTGCACAGCGCATGGGAGAGCCGGACCCTTTGCCATGCGTAGGCAAATATAAGGGAGGCACGAAATAAGGTGCAAGCAGAATTGTCACTGCATGTGCCGCTAGTTTCACATCAGCACTACAAACATCTTTTCCTTTTGTTTCCTTATTTAAATCCTCCATGTGGAAACACGCTGGGAAGGGGGTTGCTGGGTGTGAGGTCAGGGACAGAAAGGCTGGAGGCAGCGAAGGTAGCAGGTGGGAGGCGATGGCCTCTTCCCCAGGGAGTGGATGCTGAGCGTGAGCAGCGGCCGTGCTCCCCAGAGCTCCCCGCCTCAGCAGCCCCTCCTTGACTATCCCTCCTTGTGCTTTTTTCCCCCCAAAGCATTCCAAGTGATGAGAGAGCAAATAGCCTGTGGGTGCCAGTGTTCCTGGCTGCTGTCTCCATCTATTTCCGAGCTGGGGGAGAGCAGGGACCAAGGTCTGCCTGCCCCTTTGGACCAAACAGGGCTTGTGCAGACTTCCCTGGCCCTCCTACCTACCCCTCCCCTCAGAACAGGGCTATTCCCTGCATTTATTTTGTCTTGCTTAATGTTTGCACCAGCTGAACCGTTATTGCCACTGTCAGTTCCAGGCCTGGATATCCACTGCAAGGAGCCAGACCTGGATCGGGGCAGGAGAACTGGGGATGGCCCAAAGTGGGGATGGCCTGCCCGCAGGCTGGGCGTCCCCCAGCCTGGCACCCCTGCACTGGCCGAGCACAGGGTGCCTCGAGTTGCTGGATGCCTTGCAGGAGCAACTCCATCCTCTCCGTCATGGGCCTCAGACGTGTCACGTGGAAAAGGGCTGCAAGCAGGAAAGGAGCCCATCTTCCTTCTGCCCCCTCCTGTGGCATTTTTGGAGAGCAGGAATGACACATCTGCTTTAAGCCCTCTATGAGCAACAACTGGAGTTAATCATGATGCAGAGGAGACACAGGCTGTCCCCATGTCGAGTTCCCCCATGGGGCTGGTGGCTGCTGCCCGCCCTGCAGGGACACCAGCCTGTCCCGCTGTGCACGGGAATGCCCCAGGGCAGCACACCTGGGGCCGCAATGCTCCTGAGAAATTTCTTTCATCACCCTTTATTTTTATAAGGAAAAGTACGTTCGCTTTGCCCTGGGAGAAAAAACACAGCGGACATTTGCATATCCCTCTGCTCAAGCTTCTGGAGGCTATGTACACATATAATTTCAGAGTTGACTGAAAAATGTTTTGAAAAGCAACACTTTTCTGACTTTCTTTGCAACATCCTTTTGTCCTGCCAAAATCTAACAGAAGTGTCCTCTGCTGGTAATAATTTAAAATAGTAGCTGATTCCTTTTCTCCCCATTTTGCAATGCTGTTTTTCTGTTTGGTTTCCTCCCATCATTCACATTTTAGTTTTCATTTATCTTTGAGGAACATTGATGCTTGGGTGCTGTTCCCCTGGAGAGGGCATTCCTCTGGACAGCTCTCAGTGTCGCTGCTCTGCTAGAAAGACCTCTCTTATATGCAGCTGATAACTCAGCCTTCATCCCCCCTGGCAGCCTGCTGGGAAAATTAATCCTTTATCCCCAGGACTCTGGTTAATTTAATTATTTTTGTATTGTTCGAGTGCTTTTTCCAAAAGCTGACTTTCCATAAACATGGGCTATACTGCTGTGGTAGTACACAAATGGCTTAATCATGCATCCGACAGTTTCTTCTGTGAAACGTGTTTTCTGCATCTAAGTGATCAGACAGACCACTTACTGATACCAGAATTTAGATATCTAATCTCTTCTGACAACCGAAAGCAGAATTAAACGCTGGGAGGCAATGAGGAGAACAATGGCACTTGCCAGCCCTCATTCCCATCTCGGTGTGCCACACACACTCCAGCCTCCGCCTGGCTTTAGTCCATGCTTCAGATGAGGCGTCACTCAAGACAGTAGAAAACTGGCTCCAGGCAATGTTGGGCATTTGTAGCTATTGTTTTAAAGTACGTATTTTACATAATATATTTACACAAAAGGCAAAAAAAACGCCAAATTTTGTCCCTTGAGTGACTATCTTTAGGAAAAGCACTTGTTTGGGACCTGCACTCCTGCTCCTATTGCTCTCCTGGAACACGAAACCTCTTATGCTTGGCCAGGAGCTCTGAATGTTTCTCCAGAAATGCCAAACCACGGCGTGTCCTGGAACAACAAACACGGAGGAACTCTCCCTAGGTAGGCAGAGTGCTCTAATGGCTTGGCCTCAAGAATATCTGTTTTGTACTCGTGATGGTGTCAGTGACTGACCGATGAACTTCAGGTTACTCACCACTTCGGGTTTTGGTTTTTTTCCTTTGTATTGCTTTTCTCTGAAAATGGTCTTGAAGGCCAGGATTTGTTTTCATAGTAGTTGGCAAAGCAGCCCCAAGCTCAGCTGAGGTCTGTAGATACCACTATAACACAAATAAGATACAGCCTGTTGCATATTCTCGGGAGGCAGAGTTGTTGTAAAATTGCCAAATACTCTAAAGACATATAAGATATCCAAAGGCACTGAAATGCACCCTAAGGAGATTTTTCTGCGAGATTTCATCACAGAAAAAGGCTAATACATGTCACCCACTGAACCTTAGGATCATTTGCTGACAACAGAGGGATTGCCTGTTTGTATTTGATTCACTTGTCTGCTTTTTTTTTTTTTTAAAAAAAAAGAATTATAAAAATTCTTTTTAATGCAAATCAATGTAGGGTCTCACTTCAATCCAAGCATAGTCCTGGAAGCCTGATATCCTCTCTTCTGCCACCTCTGGGGTCCTCCTGAACCAGCCTAATTTCTCAGAGCAGGCTTTTCCAGACATCTCCTCTCAAACCCACACGCTGCTGTCCCTGCAGGAATGATGTGATCTAGAAAACACAATCAACTGATACTAATTCAGGGCCAGGGCCTGCCGGTTCCCCGTACCATACTCTGTGAGTAAAGGCACTGATGGCCACTGAGCTGCTGAAGAATATGCCATTATTCGCTACAGAGGCAGCAAGTTTGTTCTCTATGGGAACACACTTGGTGGGCAGACATGGCGTGCCTAATGGTAACACCTAGAAAAGTAAAGGAAGACATTCAGGTCTGGTTCTCACAGAATCACAGCATGGCCAGGGTCGGAAGGGAGCTCTGGAGACCATCTAGTCCAACCCCCTGCTAAGGCAGGGTCACCTACGGCAGGTTGCACAGGGTCACATCCAGGTGGGTTTTGAATGTCTCCAGAGGAGACTCCACAGCCTCTCTGGGCAGCCTGTGCCAGGGCTCCGTCACCCTCAAGGCAGAGAAGTTCTTCCTCATATTCAGATGGAACTTCTTGTGCTGCAGTTTGTGCCTGTTGCCCCATGTCCTGTGACTGGGCACCCCTGAGAAGAGCCTGGCCCCGTCCTCCTGGCACTTGCCCTTCCGATATTCTAGTTTATGTTACTGCGAGTTACAAATGCCTTCCCGGTGAACATGTCTTTAGTGCTGTTAAGTCTAAAAGGTAAAGGAAAAAGACACAGTTTCCAGAAGTTCATTAAGTTAGTTCCTTTGCATATTCAGAAGAGAACAGACTGAGCTGAAGTGATGCAAGGTTTGCAATAATCCCACTGTCACGCCTTTCCGCTGGGTGCCGAGGCCTCTCCCCCGCAGCAGAGTCAGTGGAGACAGGAGCTCCTGCTGGCAGTGATTCACAGCACTCAAGCTGGAAGCCTACAATCCCACACAGGAGACAGGGATGCTAGCAGTACACCCCAGTGAGCCCCCATCCATCCATTCAGCGCACATGCATTGCTTACGGCCAGGCACGAGGCAGCTGTGTCCGGGCACTCGGACCTGCAGCATCATTCCCAGATCCTCCGTTATTCTATCCGAACACTTGTCACGTCAGCTCCAGGACTGCAGGCACCTGCCGGGTTGCTTTCCAGTCTACTTCCCTCCTTTTCCCAAGTCTGCCATGTGAGATTACACATGACATGGTCAAAGCCACGCTTCCCTACCACACCGAATGCACCATGTCTGCTCGGGCTGGATGTTTTTTCAGCCTGCAGCGCTGCTGCTGCGAGGAAAGACCCTTCACACACGTACGGGGATGTGCTGCGTTTTTACGCTGCGTGGTGAAAGATGAGGAGGCTGCTGAGGTCTAAATGGGCTGACAGCAGCCTTGCTCGGGCCTGAGCCCAGTCTGGGTGAGGGGGTTTCCCCTGCCCGGCTGAGCGGTGAGCGGGAGAGCTGCTCCAGGAGGCCCCGGTGCCCCCGCGCTGTGCCCACCAGCCCTGGGGAGTGGGCCACGGGCTGCCCCTGCCCACAGGGCGCTGGGTGTCGCACCCAGGGAAGGGGAACTCAGCTCTCCGCTCACCCCAGGAGAGCTCCCCTCCATGCTCTGCATCCTCATCTTCCTCATCCTCATCCCCCCTAGCAGGGACCGGCACAGCTCGGGACGTTACACCAAAGTCCTCCTCGCCCAGTGCAGCCAGGTACACGCACAGCCCTGAGTGAATCTGGTTTCAGTGATGGGAACTCCTGAAATGACTCCCGTCCCTCCGGCAAGAGAGCAGCTCACAGATGATTTGGAAATTTGCCTCTGCCAAAACAGTCCCTCTGCTGTTTGACCAGAAAATCTGTGTTTCAGACCTCCGCAGGAGCAGAAAACTTGTCCCTTCACCAGTCACAAACTCAGAAGGCACGCAGGCAGAGGAAAGCAAGGAAATGCTGTTCACAGTGGATTTCCAGAGATGTGGGAAGCTGGCTCCGGCAGGCCTGCAGACAATTTCAAAACACCAGCAAACATCACTCTGGGGATAAAAATCTAGTTTGGAGGAATTAAAATACATTTGCATCAACGGAGCTGCCAGATCTAAATCCTGTCTTCCCACTGCTGGGAATTTATGACTGGCACTCTGGTAGTAAATAGAGAAACGTGTATTTCAGCACTGAATGCACTAATCCTGGTTCCGTGTGGTGGGGTGAAACCTTGCCCCCGCGCGTCCTGGCAGCCTCGCACACCGAGAAACGTGTCTGGAGGTGTTCACTGAGCTATGCCAGGCGGTCCCCTTCGTGTGACACAGCTCCAGCTTTGCCGCCAGCGAGCCAGCGCCCCAGCCCCAGTGCCTATCAGCCTATCTGTAGACAAAGTCATACATAGCAAAGCGTGGTGGCCGTCCCAAAACTGAGACGGGTGCCCTGGAGCTGTGCTAACAGCATTGGGCTGAACTCAGGCTTGGCACTGGTTCTTTGCAGCACGTGAAATGGCGAAATTCTCCCTGACCTCAGCGAGGCTCTGGTTTCACCTGCGTCTTCTCTGTTCAGATGGCCTGTAGCCAGTGATTTCCAGCACTGTTCCTACCCAGCACCCAGCCATGTGTTAGCCATAGCAACCCAGGGAAGCTTCTTTTCCTGAAGCGCTGTTGCCGTTTTCCCTCGTTTCTGACGGAGACGCTGATTCACAGGTATTTCAGAAGTTCTTATCTCCCTAGGTCTTGGGCTTTCAATGCATTACTACAAGGGAGAGTAGAATAGACAGAGTTTGTACCCCTATGCCTTTCCCTTTTTATTTTTTTGGTTATCAGAGTAAGACTTTCCAGTCCGGTTTAGCCTCCAGCTCAGGTAGACACTGCCACTGCTGCAGCCCAGCTGGGTGTATCTGCCCTTCTGGCCGGCTGGAGGCCAACCCACACAACTCTGCCTCCCGTAGCATCCCGTGATGGCAAAACCTTGTGCCAGTTGGTCCCATTTGATTAACTTACAGTTGGCATTGGTTTTCCCTTGTTCATGTGCCAAGAACAACCTCCTTGAAGAGTTTCTTCTCCTTCAATCACCTCCAAGGTTTCTGAAGTCTTCTGAGATGTGTGGTGTGTTGTTTGGGGCTGTGTCAGCAAGTCCAGCGTCAGTCTTCAGAGCTCACCTGAGCTGGCATTCCCTGAGCTGTGGCATGGCTCTGTGGGGTTGATGCCCTGCCATCTCTTGCCACCCCTCTTGGGCTTCTCCCCTGCTACCTTTAAAAATGGCCTCAGCATTTGCCCTCCATTTGGAGAATCTGAGCTTCGGGCTCTCTGGGACACTGCAGTTGGGATTTTACCACCCTGGGAGTTGCAAGCCTATACCCTGCATACTTCCATTTTGCACCTACCCAGCGTGCAGCCTACAATCTCAGGTGGCAAATAAAAGCCAGTGGAGGAAAGAAAACTAACGGAGTTTCCTGCTCTAAAAACAAATGAAGTTGGAAGAGACCAGAAGAGAGCTGAATTTGCACCCTTCAGCAGGTCACGGAGGAGGTGAAAACAGGCGCAACTTCCTTGTAGCCCTTGGGAGGGACAAAAGGGTTGGCTCCTGGACTAGGGCAAGGGGTCCATGGCAGGATGGGCTTGCTTGGGAGGCCAGCCCAGGTCAAACAAGGAGCTCCATGTAAGGGTCAATGACAGTAAGAGACAGGAAAGCTACATGTGCATGGCTGGGAAGGTCACTGGGGACTTTGTGGAGGGAGTTCAGGATGGTGTGAAGGCAACAGTGAGGCCAGTGCTCCCTGCCCAGAGAAGTCACCCCCAAACTTAGCTTTTCAGGCTAAGGATGAAGGAGCACCTGTAACATCAGCTGTGACGGGTAGCAGCGGTCAGCTCTGCGCGTTCAGGGCGTCATCCTTGCTCTGAGCATGGTGTTACATTCCCTGAAGAGGGATGATGCTGGGCTGTGAGTCCCCTGGGACCCTCCGTTGGCCAGGGCTCTGTTTAGACCCAGTCTGTCTCTGACTTATCCCAGACTGGATATATGGCTCCTGGCTAGAAAGGCTACCAAGAAAAAGTTACCTAATTTGGCTTCCTTTATAAGATAAGGTGGCTTCTGATGCTGCCCCAAACTTACCCATTTGTCTAAATTTCCACTGTTCTTGTAATCCAGACATCATCTGGTTATACCTAACTAATCTTTATCATTAATTTGCAAACATTATTTAGTGAAATGTATCCACAGCTTTTGACCAAGCCCTGGCTTTATGGGGCAGCCAGTGCCATAGCAGTGTGTTTCCTGAGTTTCTCTAGCTGTGATCACATCTCTTCTGAGGTCTACTGACACTGCATCATGGCTGCTGCTCAGAGGACATGCTGAGCTCCCCACCAGCCCCAGCCATCCCTGCTCCCCTGGGTGAAGCAGCGACTGGGAACTGAGTAAACCAGAATTTGAGTAAATCGAAGGAATGGTTTTGATTATGCCAAATGTCCTGGGCAACAGATGCGTTACAGAGAGGGAAAGATATTAACTGGAGTGGTGGGTCTGCCTGGGCACCCCCCCAGGAGGGTAGCAAGCCTGTGATCGTTTCTGATGAGAGCACCACACTTCTACCTTTTGCCTGGGGTTTTCTGCTGTGCTTAAATTCTGAGAGGAGAAACAGCCAAGGAGGGATGAGTCACGGCCATGCTGCAGACCAGGCGATGACTCAGAGGCGGAGCTGGCTCACAAGCCTGCTGCAGCTTGTATCACAGGGCTGGCGTGGTTGACTCAGGCAGTGGTGGGGCTGGAGAGGCTCCCAGCACACTCTCCTCACTAGCAGTCCTGACAAAAGATGCAGTGACTTCTTCTTGGCACCTGTTAGCACATTCTCTGCCAAAAAATGTCCCAAATGTTCACCTGCTTCCATCTGACTTAATCTTCCCTGAACATGAGTGACCAGGCTTAGTCACGGGGTTGCAGGCAAGGGCTCAAACTCTGCCTTTATGTGACAGCACCAGAGCCTACTGCAAATGCCTGGCCTAACACATCCAGCAGCTACATTTAACTTGTTTCACATCTGTATGACACTGGGGACTCATCACAGACCTGTGGTTGATTAATGCACCATGATGACCACCCATGACACCTGCTCGAGGGATCTCTGTGGCACTTGAAAGAAAGCCTCTTGTGGAGGCTTTGTCCAGCTCGGAGAACTGCTCAGCTTTAGCAGCTGATCCTTGCAAGAAGCAGTTCTTGGTACCACCCTCCAGCCAGAGCTGTCACAGGGAAGCTGTTGCGTGAGCCAGCTGCATGCTTGCTCTCCTGAGGTGGATGCAACACCCTCCTCATCCTGCTGGAGACAGTCCTTCTGCATGAAAACCTGTTGCCCAGCTGCTATCCTGGGAAATGACAGGAAGGGCTAAGAAACATATCTAGAAGGGCTCAAAGAGTAAAGCGGACCTCTTCCCCTGGAAAAAAAATACATGCACCCAAGGTAGGACACGGATTCATTCCCCACCTCTCTTCCTTGAGTTGAGGAAGGTAACAGAAGCAATGATGGAGTGGAAATGGCAAAAGCAAAGGTGCTTTGGGCCCGTTCCTCTCTGAGTAGCAAGGAGCAAAGAAGGCGGGTGGCTGGCAGAGCAGCTCATGAATAGCACATTGGTGAGCTGGGCCAAGTGCTGCGTGTTGCCTTCTCTTGATGCTGGGTTTGAAACCCTTTGGTTGCCTTTTATTTCTCTTTGCCGGAAGGATGTCTCAATTGCAGCAAAGTGTGTTTTGCTGGCGTTTTTGTCCCTCAGCCCGAGGAGATGTCGACAGTCTCACTTCCTACCAACTGCAGTGCTTCAATTGCTTAATGCAGAGTGCTGCCAGGTTAGTAGTTTCTCAGACAGAGCATGGCAAGTTTCTAACCTCTCATTCAAATGATTTGATGAAAATATCATGATCGTTTTATTGCTATAGCCATGAACATCAGATGCTGTGCAAGTTTCAGTCCAAACAGCCTAAAACCCCATTTACTTCAATAAAGTTACCATGACTAATTTGTATCTTTCCATTTGAGAATGTGTTCACACATGTAGGGAATTAACTATTTTCAGATAAAATTACTTATTACCAGTAAATGACTATTATTTTGACTTACACTAACAGTTGCTAATAAGGCAAGATGGGGAGGGAGAGGAACACGTGTCTGTACCAGCTGTTGTTTCAATCTTATCCAAAAAGCATGAAGAAGTTGTTGGCAGTCATCACAAAAAGATTTTCTTTATTCTTCTTCAAGCACAAGTATAACAGCTGTTGCCTCTGGCAAGTGTAATTTTTGGCCTATTGATGCTCATCCTATACAGAATTTTATAACAGACCAAACAAAACAAAAAAACAAAATGGTGAGAGTTGTGCAATGAATCGAATTTATCTCCTATGGTTGGCACCCAAATAAGAAAAGAGAATAAACTGATCACATGAAGATGTGATGGCCCTGAAACCAGACCTGTCCCTTTCACTAACCTAGGAAGAAGGGCAGCAGCAGAAGAAATTATCACCGCTTGTCACTCGGTGGGGCACTGCTTCACATTTCCCACAAGTCCTTTTCTGTTGTTGTATCAACAACTGCAATCCTTCTCCTTCTTGGTAGCAAGTCGCTTTCTTGATAGGAATTTTATTTATTTCTTCTACATTGAGCCATGAGAAAATGCCCACCTTGTGACAATTAAATGGCACGGCAGGGCTCCCCTGCGTGTGGCTGCTTGCCTGCTCTGCGCTCTGCTGCTGGCAGGCGCTTGCAAGCTCTGTCCGGTTCAGAAATACGATGTCTCCTTACCTGAGCTGATGAAGTAGATGGAAACACATCATTTTGGTCGTGCACAACTTTTTCTTATAATTATTCATTGTCGTGGCCACAAGAACAGTTTTCTCAGGGGAAGCTCTGTCAAGGCAGCCTGGATAGTACAGCAATGAGCAACCCATACAGCCCTAGCCCTACAGGGCAGCTAAACCGTTGATGAGCAAACCAAATCACTATTACTGTGTATTACAGGAAAAAAAATCACCTTCTCAGTACAGGTAACCCCTGTGTTCTGATTATTCTTCTTTCTTTGCAGCCAAGCAGTTACGTTCTTCAGCACCACCCCTGACTTCCCTCAGTTGGCTGTGGGGTTTTAACACCGTATGTAACCTCCACTGTTCAGTTGCTTGTTTCTCTCCTTCTCATTCTGAGGACCTCACCTTTGTCCCTCTGTCTCACCGGCACGTTGCACTAGATCCTAGTATTGTCCAAGTACAGCTCCAGGCTGAGGTGAAACTATTTGGATCAGCTCAGTGCAAAATAGTCTTAAAAGAGATTGACCAGTATGAAGGACTTTGAATTCCCTTACTGAAAATCCAGCGGGTTAACCACAACAGAACTCTGAAGTACATAATTCTAAGTGCATGCCCAGGGATCCAGTGTATCAGTCTCCAGGGTTACATTTCTTGAGTTACATCAGTACTTTTTTTCTGGCAGACCTAATAGGCAACACAAGCAAAAGCAAATTCTAAACCTAATCCTACTTCACAAAGAGCTGATGTTGATTAATAAAGCAGAAGGTGCAGAGCAGCTAGAATCTATCACATATGCAAGGAGCTGGAATAATTTGTGATGCTTTGGGACAAACCACATTCACTCAGAAGGGCAGGGGGCTGGCAAGGAGGACTCCCACTCCCACGGTTTAATGCCAGCTGAAGTGAGAGGCGCTCAGCTACCAAGCATACTATAGCAGTATAATTTGTCATTTGACTAAAAATCATGATCTTGATGTGGAAATGACTAGGTAAAGTCCATTGATTCGTTCTCATGCAGAAAGAGGTATTAGAATACTGAATTAGCCTCTTGGAGCTTGAAGAGTCTATACATCTTTACTCTCCAAAGCCAGGGCCAAGTCACAGTGATTATTTTTAGGTAGAGTTCTCTGTTGAAATGAAGGGCGAATGTGGACTGGAAGTCAATGGTGCCATCTGGCCCTTCGGTGGGTCCTTGTATGCTGTTAGCTTTGCAAAATGCAAGGAAGGTGCTGTTAATCATCCAGCACGAGCAGCTGCTGCTGGAGCTGTTCCTTGGCTGAAGTGCTGCTCAGCCAGGGGCCAGCAATTCCTCCAAAGCATATTTAATTTAGCAGTGTAATTTTCTGAGCATGTTTCTTAAGAGCCAGCAGCCACTGGTATGAATAAATACACAGATCCACCTGCTACCCTGTCTGGAGCAGGCCTGCTTGAACGAGTGATGGCAGGAACTGGGATACCTGGCTAACCTTTCTGGCTCAGCCTTCGACCTGGTGCATGAATTTTGGCAAGGCATCTCTCATTATAATTGTTTCCGTTCCAGTCTGTCAAGTTGCAAGCACTTTGTGAGACAGGCTGAGTATAATCCTGTCTTTATACGAAGCCTAGTGAAACAGGACTTTGATCTCTGCCAGCGCACCTGGATCAAACCTGTTGAACTTAGTTCTTTTAGCTAGGTACATTAAAAAAACCAAACCACAGAAACATAAGGGCTCAGCAGCCCGTTTGCCAGCAGCAGAAGAGCTAGGGGAACACTGAAGTGACTGGGAGACTGCAAAGAAATCTGGGATCTCCTCTAGGACTGTAGCACCAGTCACATAGTGAAACCAGGTGAAACTTGCTTTCAGTGAGATCCTCGACTGGAGCCCTCTCCCTGACTGGTGCTGGTTTAGACGCTGCTGTAATATAAATGATTGTATCATTTATATTACATACATGTAATATATATAATATTACATTATGTTTTTATATATATATAAATATACATTATATATGTGTGTGTGTATATATATACACAATATATAATCATACAACTTGCTCACCGTTAGTTGTGGATCACGCAAGCAGTGACGCGTCTAACAGGACACCTGTACTGGCTTTTCTTCCTTGCTCTAGAAATCCCTGCTAGCCTTTACATGTTCACTCCTTTTCTGAATCCTGTGAAACTCTGGATGGAAATCACCCTCCACGGGAGGAAGCTAAATGCTGTGTAGTTAGCTGGCAGCAGGGTGCCAGGCAGGGTGCTGGGGCACGGCCAGCCCCATGCAGACGTGCTGTATGTGGTGGCACCCAGGAGGAGGAGCTGGCTCTGCTGGAGGTGCTGGCGGCAGGGAGGCAGCACCCTGCCCTGAGTCCCTGTTGAGCTATTGTAATAATCCTTCGATTCATCCACTGTTTGAGGCTTAGAGTGCAAGGAGAGGGCAAAGAAACAAGAAAATAAATTACTTCTTTGCCAGCGTTTTTTCAGGGAACCCCATGTTTTTCCCACTGGCTGATGCCGAAAGCCATACATACAACCTGTAGCAGAAAGGTTTGCTAGCAGAAGGGAGGAAACAGTAAATACACCTGTTTGTTTTCCTCACTGAAAAGAAATACTTTCTTACAAACAGCAAAGGAACAGCAACACAAGTTGGCAAACAAACTCATTTTCAATGCTCCTTGTAGGACATCAACATTCATTTTGCTCCTGAAAGCTGCACTGACCCGTGTAATTGGCATGGTACAAGCTGCTGGTGCAGTTTCTAGTGGAGATAATCCAGCTGATCCCTGCTTCAGGTGGTGTGTTTCAGTGGAGCTGGTGCCACACACAAGCTGGGGCTCTCTGGCAGGTCAAAGACTCCTCCCCAGAAAGGCCCTGTCAGCCTCAGGCAAAGCAGTGAAGTCTGATGCAGGTCAGGCAGTGCCAGTGGTGGGAGCTGCCCTGACCGTGCCAGGGATGTGAACCCCTCACAAACCAACCCACGCATACGGGCAGGAGGGCGAAGCATGGGGTACTGAGCTCCACAGCCTCCCTCGGAGCCCTGCTGGGCACTGCCCCATGCCTGAGGCTGCCCGGGGAGACCCTCAAGCTGGTGGCACTCAGTTCATTTCCATTATGCCACTTTCAGAATAATATTTTCTAGCTTTCAAATGGGGGAGTAGGAGAAGCTAAAAGGACTATTTATTCACAGGGAATCTTTGTTCCAGCAGCTAATGAGCAGATTCAGCAGACTGAGTGATGTCTCCTCCTCTGAATTGCTCACACCAGAGGTCACAGTGGCTCTTTCAAGGGCACCGGCTTTGTGTTCGCTGTCTCTGTACACAAGAGGATGGATAACCTTTATTTTTCAGTACTCCTTGGTTAAACCCAACAAGGCGCTGATCGCTTTCTGCAAGGCGCCAAGCACCCATTGACAAATGACACTGTCTTAGCACCTCTCAGGAGGTGATCAGCATCTGGCAGAATAAAAGGCTGCAGGGCTGAGCTACCCAGACAGCCCACACAGCAATAAATTAGATATCACAGTTGCTGTGCTGGCAGATGTATTAGTAGCTCATGCTCAGCAGTGTTTCTCACAGCTAGGCACATTGACATTAAACCTTACCTGCACAGGGAAATGACTCTTTCTTTCAAGTATTTTCAAGACCCGGTCTGTTGCAGATGGTCTGAGCAAACCTGGAAACCCTGCGCTCCCCTGCACATGGCTGTAAGGAGCTTCTATAATTTGCTTTGTCTGCTTAGAGAGGAACTGACAGCTACTGCACGCTTTTTAAAAATCTGTACTTGACAGTCATTTCAACATATATGACCACATTCCCTATGAAAAGAAGCCAGTCTGATTTATGTTCCTTTTTCGCGTTGTATTTTCCAGCATTCAAATTGTTGCTATGTAAGTTCAGATTTGATTGCCTCCAAGTTTTCTAGTCCACACCTTTTGGTATTTTGACCTAAGTTTACACATGGAGACTATAACCACCAAAGAAAGTGCCTAATATCAACAATCTCAAATTGATCCCTTCCCAGCTCAAGTAGTGTTAAATTAGGGCACTCCAAATTTGAACACGGTATAAACCACCTTACACATGCAGTATTTGCACAGTAGTAATGAACTGTAATCAGCAGAGTGATTTTGATGCCAATGAAACAACCTCCATCTTATTTATTGGAGTGTTTTTATTTTAGACCTCAGAAAGCATCTGCAGGCTAGTTTGCAGCACCTCAGCAAAGCAACCCGCTTCTCAGTTCCACTGCACCTCCTGTTCCTATTGTACTGCCATAAACTGAGTTAAAAAATCTCTCTGTCCTAGAAATCACAGGGAAACTGTATTTCAATGTTAGATTTTAAGATCTTACTCTTTACAATTAATTTCTTTCTATCCAAATGTGCAAACTCATTATTCCTTTGCCTCAGTATGATGGGGGGTTGTCAGAGCCATAAGAGAGACCAGAAATGCAACCTCAGATTTGAATAGATTCTCTTTTTTATTTCACGGGAAAAGCTTGATTTTGGACTAATGACTGTAGAGAAATTGTAGAGGGTTAATTAACATTGATAATATACAGCTGTGGGCTTGTTTCAGGGGCGGTGGGTTGGCTGATGTGGATAATGTACACCTGTGGCTTGTTCCTGCTAAGTAGCTAAATAGCACTGAGGAGCCTGGAAGAAAGGAGCACCTGGTGAAGAGAGTCAGTGGATGAAGAGGAGACCTGGAATGTAGGAGAGACAAGGAGAGGCACCTGGGAGAAGCAGAGAGAAGAGGGGGGCCTGGATGAGGAGCCTGGAGAAGGAAGAACCAGATACAGCAGAGAGGCGAGAAGCAGGGTGGACTGGCCTGAAGAGGATGAAGAAACAGCATGGACAACAGATGAACTTTTGGAACCTTGTGTGAGACTGATGGTGGTGCCGAGGCATGAAAGGCCTGGTATGGGATGGTAAAAGCCTTGTTGCAGCTTGATAGTTTGGTAATGCTGCAACAAATGACTATTGAGATCTATCTGCAAAACTGTAGGCATGAAAACCATCACTCTTAAACAGTACATTTAATTCAGCCATGTCGCACGTGTGCTGTGCAGGAACTTCTATTCCTTTCCTGTGTAAAGGTCTATCTGTTGTCTACACTGTCAAGTATAAACCCCAGTTTGCTCCAGATGTGCAATGCAGACCATGTGCCACTAATGGAATGTGAATGCCCCACTTTGATGGGTACTTTTGTTGTGTGACTTCATGTTGCACAATGAGGGACATCAGTTATCAGAAAGTCTGGGCAAGGGCAATGCTGCTTGAGAATTTGGGAATTTGTGTGGTCAGCTAACAAAAAACTGAAAAGAAACAAACTGCCTGCTCTGAAGTAACTGGTGTGGGGTATATCCACGTTAGCACTGCTTACCCATAGTTTGTTTTGGTATGTTGATCATTTGAGATGCATCGAAGCAACCACCTACCAGCAAGAGCCTAAAAACAAAGATAAAAGGAAGGGTAAGCAAATGTGGGCCATGAACTTCCCTATCAAGAGGTGTGATATATAATTAGAGGCTCCTGAGTCTAGGGAGTTATTTTGCCTTTCGTTTCATGATCTGTGTGGATAATTGGAAAGTCTTAGAGCAGTCTAACAAGCGCAACATATGGGAGAAGCTCGCTTTAAGGAGATTTAATTGGCTACACATTAAACAAGGTGTAGCAGCAGCAGCTTCTCAACCCTTGATGAACAGCTCCTGATGGCTGGGAGGAATCGCTCTATCTAAAAGTGCAACACCCTTCCCTGCAATTTGTCTAGGTTCCCTCTAATATGAGAGGGAGACCCAGGCACCCCAGTGGGACATTCCTGCTGACCCACCCAGGTGCCTCTCCTGTGATGGACAAACAAGGTCTCCTGAAGTGCATACTCTTTTCCCCAGCTCCAGAAGGAGCCCACAGGACTTCTTTAATTTATGGGCAGTACTGCTGTAGATGGGAGGGTGTAAGGCCCAGGGCACTACAGGGCTGTAAGTGAGGGAAATCTGGCTTATGGATCAGTCAGCACAGCTGAAGAAAAACAGCCTTTTGGGCAGACATAAACTAGATACTCATCTTTCATACAGCTGAAGTTAGATGAGATAAATCCTGGTACAATGACCAGTTTGTTTCTAGAAGCAATCATCTCCTTGAAGGTACATTTGCATTCCTTCTCAGCCTTGCTATTGACAGAACAATATTAATTTTTGGCTAGCATGAAGGTTATTGCATTGTGAAGAAATGCATGTGCGTGAGGAGAAAAGACTTGCTTATGTGGGTGATGTAAAATATTTGAAATCCCTCATTTCCTTACTTCTAAAAGACTGCTTTTTGTAGATTTTAGGTAGATGGAATGGTGTCCCTAAATTATAAAATTAAAAGCCTGAATGGCATTAGTCAAGCCACTAATATTACTCAGAGCTTCACACCTCCCTGAGGCCAGACCTTACAGCGTTTGTCTTCTCTCTGTTGTTCAGGTAGGAACACGTGTACGCGAACTTAGTGCTAGAGCAAAGACAGGTCTTTTCAGGGCCACAGCTCCCACCACACTTGCTGCCCATGGTACGTCCCCTGCTGCCACGCACAGTGCAGGGGTGACAGAGGATCAGACCCAAAAACCACTTTCCTGTCCCAACTCCATTTAAGGGAAGAAAAGTAACATTTTAAATCAGTGAGAGAAAGGTGTCTAGGCTTCAAACAATTACCCCAACGCGGGGGGGGAAGAAAGAAGAAAAAAAACCCCAAACTTTGTAATATATGACTTTGTAATGCATAAAATTTGGCTGGAAGTAGCTCTGACAATCAAGCTGTACATTTTCTACAGATGAAACTGAGATGTGACCAATAGAGTGTGCTGCTCAAGAAAGCAGTTTTCAGGGTCTCCTAAGGTCCCTTTTCCTGCTTGAACGGAAATGTGGATACTTTTTTCCCCACTTTTTTTTTTTTTATGGCCGCATGACTCTCCAGCAACTCCAGTTCCAACCACCATTTAATTTTCTTGTTCTCTGGGAAATTCTGGAGTGCCTGTCTTTATATTAAATTATTGCCGCTCTAGTGGAGAATAGAAAAGATCCCGATACACTATTTTTGGTTCATTAAGTTTCTAATTACATTGGTTTTGATATTGAAAAGTATTAATTAAAGCTTTTAATGTGTAATATTAGTAATGCCCTACAATTGAATTAATACCATTTTAAAGGAAAAATAGGAAATATTTTTCCCAGTGAAATATATAATACAATTAAAGGTTGAGAATATTTATAAATTACTTAAGAGTAAAAAATGTACAGAACTAATTGCTAGTATCTCATAACCAGGCATTCTGAATCTAGAAAATTAAATTAAGATCAGTCTTTTAAAAACCATGAAACAGATTCAATAAAAAATTCTCAGTTGAAAGAATTCACAATGAAGCTTCTCAAACAGCCCAAACTCCTGTCTGTTGTGTCTGAGGCTTTTTAATATTTGGCTTTAAAGACATCGAATATGCTTTCAAAATAAATTCCTCCTATGTAATTACTGAAAGGCAGTATTTAATTCTTGTTTTTAAACTTGTATCCTTGTAATTATATGTTTGGATAAGTATAAGCACATCTCTGAGCATCCTGCGTTTATAAACAGTCCTGTGCTTGAAAACAATTATTACACCACTGCACTGTTTTCTTTTTTGCTTCACCTTTACATCCCTGATATATGCTTACAGTCTGAACTTCACTTTAACACAGGGCTTTCTTCATCTAAGGATTTGCTTAATTTTGGTACAGCTTACCAAAAATTTCAGACTGTGAGCACCAACTAAGAAGTGCTTGTAAAGGATGCTACTGTGTGCTCTTCACAATGGTTTGAAAAAAATATCAAACATGCATCATTTTCCATTTTAGCTTTTTGAGGCAGATTTGCAGCTACTCGAGTGCAACACAAAGGCAAAAGTGGATGCCAACTGGATACACAGGAGCAACAGCCGCACCACAGTGCCAGGGCGGCACAAAGCAGCAGACCATGCTAGTGAGTCTCACCCGTAATTAGATATCGACGTATTGACTTGGAAGCAAGGTTGTGCTCTCCAGGACGCCAGCAGGGAGCCTGAGCCCCACCTCCAGCTCCCTGTAATTCAAAAACCACTTTTGGGCTCTTCCCCCAGCTCTCCCAGAGAAGGTCTGCCTCAGTGGGGAAGGCAGCGGTCTTTTTTAGTCAGGCAGAGAGGTCTGCCTCAGGGGGGAAGGCCCTTCCCTGCACCCAGCACCGTGCTGCAGGCTGCCCAGTTGCGCAGGGAGGGTGCATGGCCAGGGCCAGGTGCCCCCATGGGTGCATCAGCACCCGGCGCCCAGGCACCTGCAGCTGTACCGCAGCCGACAGTGACCGGCTGAGGGAGCGCCCAGGTCTTGGCACCCCATTTCGGGGCTGCTGCACTGCTGCCGCTGTGACTCCACTTGGTCCTTACCCAACCCTAACAATGGCAGTCATTCACTTGGCTAAATAAGAACATTATCTTTCAAATATCGCCTGTCCAATAGGTTTCTGAACACTCTTAACTGCATGAGACCCAACGACATCTTGTATGCCAAGCAGCTTGATCTTTCCAGCCTAGCTCCACATTTTCAATTTGCATGCAATGTGTGTACAATTCCAGTCGCAGCATCTCCCCTCTTCACTGCATCTTCCTTCCTGGCTATTTGTGCAGGATCTCACTGCTTTCTTCCAGTGTTTTGACTTTGGACCCCCTGCCCCGACTGTCTCACATCCATTTCCACTTAATCTCTCTCCAGTTCCGTACTGGTGCTACAGATGCAGAGCTGTCTCCCTTGGTTTTGTCCTCTTCTCTTCTGCTTACTCCTGGTTCCACTCACTGTCATCTCCTTAATTGCCTCACTCTCATTTTCTCTCTAATTATTCACCCTTCCCTGACTCTTTATCACTGCAGTGAATGCATCTGTTAATCCTCTTATTGTTTACAACCAACCAAACCCTCCCCAGCCCCTCACCCCTCCAAAAACTATTTTTTATACTTTTGTCTTTCTTTTAAACAACATTGTGACAGCTGCCCCTGGCTGGAGGGCAGGTGCCCGCCCCAGCTGGGCAGGGGCACAAGATGGAAGGGAAGGCCGGTGGGTCGAGATAGGGACAGGGAGAGACCGCT
>JAVJGI010000035.1:9471014-9517008 GCA_035590275.1 Ibycter americanus | reverse complement strand
GGCGGTGGCGGGCTGGGTGCCGTGGGGGGCGCTGGGTGCCGTGGAGGGCACGGCAGGCAGCTGCCATGGGGGGCGCGGGGTGCCAGGGGGGGCGCGGCGGGCTGGGTGCCATGGGGGGTGCAGAGCGCTGCAGCAGCCCCACACGTCTGGTGCGGGGTCTCTTGCCCTTTGCGTGAGCCCTGCGTCACGCAGCAAAGTTGCTGACTTACACAAAGGCGCTTGCTTTCTTCCTTAATAATCCATGATTCCAAGTCTGGAGCTTCTGCCGGTAGAAAGCAGTGTGGTGTCGAGTCGTTCGGGTCTAGTAATTGCTTCCTGATCAGGTTTGGCAAAATTATGGGAATGTAGGGGCTTAATTCCGTTGAGAGTGCCGGAGGCCGTTGGGGGTGGGCGGCTGTGTGTGGCAGTTCAGGTGCTGCCTTCGGCCCAGCAGCCAGGCTGGCGGTGTGGGTCTGGGCTGTCAGCTGGCACATGCGCTTGGGCACACAGTACCGGACCCTGTTCTGCTGAGGACAGCTCCTCATTTGCTTACTGCATCAGCTGCAGTTTTCCTGTATTGATTTGCCAGGGTTTTGCTTTTCTGAGACAGTGAAATGAACTTCATTGGTCTTCTATTAATTTTGTGTCTTCTACCTAGTAAGCTGGCGGGTGTAGTTTTAGAAAAATAACGGTGACGAGACTTTGCTGGTGTGGTATGGTTTTACTTGTGTGGCGGAGAGAATACTTAAATGGGTAGGAGAGAGTCTCCAAAAACCTGGGCCTGGTGCATGTGTCACAATGGTTTTGCAGCTCAGCACATCAGGTTGCTACATGTGAAAGAACGTTCCAGACTTAGATATTCCAAAGCTGCCTGGATATGTTCCTGGGCAGCCAGCTCTAGGTGACCCCTGCTTGATGATCTCCAGTGATTCGGAACGTCTTTGGAGTTAGTGGCCTACTGGTGTGTTATGCTGGTAATGAAGTGTTAACAACTGTAAAAGTAAAGGGTTTTTTAGCTCTCCTTGCAAACGGGGTGTGTAGTTTCATGCATGTATGAGCTGGCATAGCGGCTCGCTGCCACAAAATGAAGACGGACAAGTGCCCTCTCCTTCCCAAGGCATTGTCCTGTCTCCTTCCTTGTGCCAGCTTTTATGCTTGCTGGTTCTCCCTGCAAGCCAGTTTAGCTCTCTAACCTGCTGGAAAACGATCTACTTCTCTGGATTAGTTTGCTGTTGGCATAGACAGTGTTCTCCCTTCAAGCCGGATTGACCAGCTGAATATTTTAAAATAGGCTGCTTTTGGGGGGGTGGGGTGTTGATCGTTCAGTGTTTTCATTAATGATCTGGATGATGGGGCAGAGTGTACCCTCAGCAAGCTGACGGATGATACAAGAGCAGGAAGAGTGACTCATGCTGCCATCCAGAGGGTCTTCAACAGGCTGAAGAAATGGGCTGACAGGACCCTTGTGCAGTTCAGCAAGTGGAAGTGCTGAGTCCTGCACCTGGGAAGGATCAGCCCTGTGCACCAGTATATGCTGGGGCTGCCCAGCTGGAAAGCAGCTGGACAGAAAAGACCCTGGGCGTCCTGGTGAACACCAAGTTGACCGCTAGCCAGCAGTGTGCCCTTGTGGTGAAGGTGGCTGAGGCTCCCCACTCTCAAAAGAGAGAGGTGGAGGTACTGAAGAGTGTGTAGCCAAGGGCCACAAAGATGGTTAGAGGGGACTGGAGTACCAGCTGTCTGAGGCAAGGCTGGGAGAGCTGGGACTGTTCAGCGTGGAGAAGAGGAGGCTCAGGGGGAATCTCATCAATGCATACAAACACCTGAAGGGAGGGGGAAGAGAAGACAAAGCCAGGCACTTTCCAGTGGTGCCCAGTGACAGGACCGGAGGCAATGGGCATGCACTGAAACATGTAAAAGGTGCTGTTTACTGACCCAATGTGTCTGTATTAGTAGTTGATATGATGGGTTACTCATAAAACATATTCATGAGATCATTGCAGTTATACTAAGCCAGAATGCTGGTCACATTGTGGGGCTTTTTACTCTGGAGCCCCTGGATGCAGTGCAAAAGCTCATCCTGCTGTCACTTTGAAATGATGACAAGTACCAAAAAGCAAACACAACAAAACTACTGCAGATACCTTGTCCCACTTGGAACTTGATCGATGCTGGTTGTGAACGCTGTCGGAGTGGTCAGCCTGGCTGGCTGGCGCAGTGTTCTGCAATACTGGCTTTGCATGGCAACATATTTTTCAAAACATGGACTTGTGCTTAGTGCAGGACCCTGACTTACACTTGCTGTGTTTCACACGCTCGTTTGCATGCTGGCAGAAGCTACTGAAACGTGTTCTCACATTGAGCGCTTGTGACTTGAACTGTAGTAGATTCCAGTGCCCAGGTTTTAGAGCATAATCTGGCTCCACAGAAGTAACAATTCCTACAGATTGCATTTATGTATAAACATTTCCCTTTAATGACTTGGTGTTGCTCCCAGAGCCTAGTCTTCAAAACTCGCTGTAACCTCCTGTGCTGTAAGGAAAAGAGGTTATTAGTGCGTGCTGAACAAAACAGGGATACAACATTACTTGCAGGAGAACCTGTATGGTGCGGTTAATGCAGTAGTCTTTGTGTGTGCATTTAAGTGGCTGCTGTACTGGTTTGTAGCGTAGGGTGAGGGTTCTGTTTGATGCCTGAGTTGGTCAGCATGGGTAACATGCAGGAATAGTGAACTATGTAGGGTATCTTCCTTTTGAGACCGTGAAGAAAGTGCTATTTGAACGAAGTAGTTTGATCTCTTGTCTTCTGGAGGCTTTTTCAATAACCTGTAGAACTTGCAAAATATAGTTACTTGAAGTAGTTTGTATTTCCATGTGTGTGGAGCACCTCTTCGATCTTGTAAATCGCTTCAGCTCTTCAGTTTTTCCACAAAAACATCTATCTTGACATAGTGAAATGTGAACTCTTTGTGGAGCGCCTGCAGAAGTGTGGAAACTGAGAGGCCTAGATGTTTCTGTAAAATACTGCAGAGGTGTGAAAAGGACAGGCAATAGGAAGGAAGGGACTGGAATAAGGAATATAAGGATTTAAGTACAGAAACAAATTAATATTTTGAAGTGCTCTGTAATGCTTACATCCTAAGTGTATGGAAAACTACTTTCTCATTGATGAGCTATGAAACTGTATTGCTTGTTATGTGAAAATATCAACCGTACATTTTCTGGAAGAATTGGAGAATGAAGGTGGTTAAGAACTTAGTATTCCTTAATGCTCAAAACAAACATGCAAAAAGTGAATGAGACATAAACTGTGTGTGAAATCTACTAGAAGACAATTGACAATAAATAATAAGGGAGAGGACAAATGGAAACTTATGGCTCTTACTGAGAAGCTTTTCAACATGATTTTTCTCAGATCACATCTTACTAACCTATGTGAGTAGACTTGAACTCAGTGTATTGGGTTTTTTTTCCTGTTATTCATCTTGTCAGTACCTCTGTGTCCCTTGTTGGTGACCTCATAGGCCTCAGAAAAGCAAAGGATTCTCCTTTTGCTCTGCTATGAGATCAAAAACTGTCCTGAGTGCCATTGTTTTTTAAAGGAAAAGGGCTACAGGCTATGTATACGAGATTTTTTTTTCACTGTCTACTGCTGAAACTTCTGTCACTCAGAAATATTTATGGCTGATGTGAGTCTGTTTTTTGCCCTTTTTTTTTTCTTTTTTTCTTTATTTACAGTGAAGAATGCGAGACCTAACGGCTCAGGTAACGAGCAGTCTGCTGCAGTTTCCAGAGGTGACTATTCAGGCACTTGGGGAAGATGAGATAACCCTAGATTCTGTGCTGTGCGGGAAGTTTTCTGGAGGTGAGCATTTTTCTTTATATTTGGCCTTGGTATAAAGTTGTTACCCCCTGGAGCTTACCTGAAACGTAGGGTCATAGTACAACAACCTGCACCAATCTTATGCTATTAAAATAATTGCCTTAAGCTTGCTGAATTAGTGAGCCCTCCTCAATTTTTAATGAAAGAAAAGACAGCTTTCAGGAAAGTAGTAGCGTTGTTTTGGGCTGTGTTTACTTGTACCAGCTCAAGCTCTATGACCACTATAATGTCATGTGCAGAAAGAATTCTTCTACAGTGTTACAGAGGCAACCCCCCCTGCTTTTTCTTTCCTAGTCTGAATAAAAACAGAAGAGAGGATAGCACTGTTAAGCACTGCAGCCATAGTTCCAAAGTATTTAATAGGCTGCCAATGAGTACCCAGTGAGAGTTGCTGAAAGTGGCTAAGCAGATTAGGTAGTTGACTCTCTGGGTGATCTGCAAGTAGAGCTGGGTGCCTTTCTGGTTGTCTGGGCTTCTGTTAAGACCAGGTAGAATCTGTCTGCCTAAGTGCAGTAATTGAGCTAATTCTTCCTTTGAGCTTGAAGTAGTTCAGTGAAACAAAATGTGTTAAATTCTTCCTGTAATCAGCACGTGTAAAAGTTTAAATTTACGTGTGCAGTGCCTGTTTCAAGATAATTTTTTGTTGAAGTCCAAATCCCTGCCCAAAGTAGGCAATTAAAGTAAAATTAATAAACTAGAAATGAATTGGTTTGTATTTGAAGTATGCTGCAAGACTTATGTTCCCCGTATGTATTTTGATGATTTCTAGCAATACCAAGCTGAACAGGGTATGAAGACTCTAGCTTAATATGTTGTAATCTTTATCACAGACAAGCGAAATTCTTCAGTGCAGGAATGACAAGTAAAATTGCAAAATAAGAAAGTTGTTAATTTTAAGAGGTATTGCTTGAGGATTTCTGTGGGTGATTTTAAATAATAGACAGAATTAATAAGTCAGTCTTTGTCTGTTAGGTACTTCTCTTGAAGGAAAGGGGCAGTGACAGTGACTGTTCAGTTTTTTTCAATCTTCTGTTGAAAACTTGCTTTGGTCAGCATTCTTTTCTCTCACAGGGAGAAATGGCCAGGCGTGGTTGGTGTGTGGTCCTCAGCTTGAGGTAGTGAACTCTGTGACAGGAGAGCGGCTCTCTGCTTATCGTTTCAATGGAGTAAATGAACAGCCTCCCACTGTTCGTGCAGTAAAGGAGTTTTCCTGGCAGAAGAGAACAGGACTACTGGTTGGGTTGGAAGAAGCAGAGGGAAGCGTTCTCTGTCTGTACGACCTTGGAATATCGAGAGTGGTTAAAGCAGTTGTTCTTCCAGGAAGGGTATGTACCTCTTAATTGGAGAAATGAAGGTTTTGTATTGTTAGGTGCTGCATAATCCTGTTTTAGGAAAAGCTGTGGAGTGTCTCGTTGTAGGAGGTACTTTTCCTGTTCTGCATTAACATCCTGTGGCTTCAGAGGATCCACTCAGTCCAAGCCTTGTTGTAAGCTCTTGGGCTTAATGGTACCATTACCTTTTGAGTTTACTGATTGTAAAACAAGTTGTCTTGTTTTATTGTAGAGCACATAGTTACCTAATTCTCCACTTCCACAAAAAGGCATTGAAAAATAATTTTTTTTGGCCAGAGTGAAAAAGAAAAACACCCCACTCTTTAAAATGTCTGGAACATCACACATTTCCTAAATGGCTGATTTCTGCCAGAGTACTGTCTTTAAAGTATCTCCAGCCTCTATAGTTGTGCTGTCAATGACTTGGACATATTCCCATGAATCTCAGATTAGCAAGTGTTGTGGTTTAACCCTGGCTGGTAACTTAAGTACCACACAGCCACTTGCTCACTCCCCCCTCACCCAGAGGGATGGGGAGGAGAGTTGGAAAGGAATGTAAAACTCAAGGGTTGAGATAAGAACAACTTAATAATTGAAATAGAATAAAAATGAAAGAAGAATAATAACAGTTATGACAATAACAGAACGAAAAGAAGGAGGGAAAGAATAAAATCCAGAGGGAAAGGAAGAAAGAAACGTGGTGCGCAATGCAACTGCTCACCGCCCACCGACCGATGCCCAGTCAGTCCCGAGCAGATCTGCCCCTCCCCGGCCAACCCCCAGGTATATATACCAGGCATGATGTCCCATGGTATGGAATACCTCTTTGGCTAGTTCAGGTCAGCTGCCCTGGCTGTGCCCCCTCTTAATTCCTTGTGCCCTTCCAGCCTTTTCGCTTACAAGTCCTGAGAAACTTAAAAGTCTCACATCAAAGGCAAAACACAGCACTGTACTAGCTTCTAGAAGACTCGTAATATTCTAAAATTCTAAAATTAATTCCATCCCAGCTGAAACCAGGACAGCAAGCAGGTGACTTTTGAGCAGAACACATTTTCATCATGACTTAGGGTAGGAAAAAAGTTATCTGACAGGTGGTAGAAAGGTTGGCTTTCAATCTGCAGTCCTTGAATCTCTGCTCATTTAATACTGTGTTTGTGTAGATGGGATACAGTGGTGTGATGTCACTAATTTTTCCTGTTGTCTATAACCCGTAAACTCAAATGATGTAATGTCCCCTAGTCTCATTATCTTAATGTAAGCGAGAATCAGCATAAGTTAATAGAACATCAAGATGCACTGTATTTTTATCATCTTAGAATCTGCAAAAAATAAACGCTTACTTATTAGCTTTCTGCAATGGGATTTGGTTTGACTTGCTAGAGTGCAGGTGGATTTTTGTTTTTGTAATCCTATGGAGGGGTTACTAGTAGTAAGCATTTGTATTGTGGTAATTTCTGAAGAAGTGATTCAGGTTAGTGCTCCACTCTGTTAGTTTGCCTGTCATCTTGATAAATCTTAAAGAGTTTTAGATAGAAAGACAAGCTGTGTGCTGACGTAAGTGTATAATCAATGAGTAAATTATGTTTGTGAAAAATAACGTAGCTTTTTAAGGTTTTATTTATTAAATCTAAGTAAGCTGGAATAGGAAAAGGAAGGTTAAGAAGAGTCATTTCACATAAAATGTGTTTTTACAGAAGTGTTTTGAAATGGAATGTAGCTTTAAACATCAGTTACATTAGGGTGTTTTTCTATATCACAAAAAAGAAAAGGTTCAAGAGAAAATAGGAAGCCTTGGGGGGAAAAGTTGGCTGAGTGATGAACGTTATGAATTTTGGAATGAAGCCAAAGCTTATCTGAATTTTTGCTTTTATGTCCTGAATACTTTTGCTTACAAGCACGTTTGGTCTGTTGATTTCATTTTGCTTTCTATCTTTTTGCTGTCAGATTAGTTAGATCAACGTAGACAGGACATGGGTATCGCTAGTTGTACCGTTAACTCATAAGTTGTGAGGGAGAGTAAGGGTAAGCAAAACCAAGTAGATAAAACTTGCGCTTGGCCACTCACCGTATGTTCTGAATTTATTTTGTAATTCATACTTGCATATTATGTAATGTATAACTTGCGGGTTTTTTAATCTTCCTAAATGTTTCTCTGATTTTCACAGTGATTAGTTTTAAAAGTAAAATGTGGATCTGTTCTTAACATCAGTTTCCATAGTTTTTGTCATTATTGGTTTAGGGCTTTAATGAGCACCTTAATTTACGGATTATTTTCTGTGTTGGTATATCTTTTGTGGACAACTAAGTTGTACAGGTTAACCCTGACTTAGAGTAACTCAGGTCCAAGGTGTCAAGCCATTAGTGTGTTAATACAGGGTATTTACAGCGACTGTATGACTGCCTTTTAGTGTAATAGATGTGTAGTCATTCAGAGAGCAAAAGAATGAATCAAAAAAACCAAACTCAGAAGCTTAGAAAGAATTTTGGCATAATTTTCATTTTTTGTGGGAGCATCTCTCATTGCCCTCTGGATATACATGTGAAATGCAGCAGAAAACAGAAAACGTTAATAGAGTATTATTTGAATTGGGTTCTAGTAAAAGCAAATCTGAGTTAAAAACATTAATTATATTAAATTGCTGTATAATGGTTGTATGTTTCAGAACCATTGAACGGTGTTTTCACAAATTTTCCTGGTTTGTATGAGGCAGAAGGGTAGCATTCAGATTCAGTGAGCTGAGAAAAGTTTTCTTTGTTCATTCCCAGAATGAGTTGGCAGTAGTCTAGGAGAATATGAAAAGTCAGTGCATACCGCAGTGGAAAAATACACATTTTCAGGAGCTTCTACGTGGAAAAGTGAAGTGTTAAAAGTGGGAAACATTTTAGGAAGACCATGCAAAAATGGAAAATATTAATTTGGAGCCAGTTGTACAATGAAAAAAAAACCTTAAAGAAAAGGAATTTAGAAGCAACACTTGAACTTTGGCGATTTCTGCTGCAAGATATGTACAGTATTTCTGCTTTCCTCGTAACGGTCATCAAGACTTGGGGCAGCAAGAATTTGAATAATCAAAATGCTTTTGATAGTCCTTTGAGTAGCAGAGAAGATTGGAAATTTAATTCAATTTATAGGAAATCTGAATCATAATAGAGTTGTCTAAATTACGATAGGCGCTTCTAAGATTAGAATTGTTGTGGCCAAGATGAAAGGTAAATTCTGTAGTAGATTGCTAGTCAGTGTAGTCATAGAATGGTTTGGGTTGGAAGGGACCTTAAAGATCATCTGGTTCCAACCCCTTTGCCATGGGTAGGGACACCTTCCACTAGGCCAGGTTGCTCAAAGCCGCATCCAACCTGGCTTGATAAGGTAGAGGAGAAAACTTCGGAGCTTATGGATTTGGTTATTTTTTTGCCACCTCTGAGGGTAAAAAAACCCAACTAAATAACAAAATGGACTACCTTGTGATGCTCACTGTTTTGTTTTATTTCCATGTAAAACTTGTTATTGATTTAAAGCTTCCTGTTTGTTGTGTTGTGTTTTGTAAGAAGGCTAAATGTAGCCTATGTTCTTTCATTGCATGGCTTTAGTGCAGGAGTCTTCCAAGTGCTTCTGTCTGTGCTATAGCAGTTAGCATTATCCCTGGGATGTGTGGCAGGTGCTGAAAGGTCTGTCTTCACCCTGTAATAAAGTTGCATGCAGATTGCTTCGCATGTTAAAGAGCAGTGTGCACTTCTTCCTTTGTTGGAGTTAGCTTTTTATCTAACAAGCTGCTGGGTTTTGCCATTGTTTTAGGCTGGCTTTTAAAATTTTTGTGAACATTCATAAAAGTGCTGGTGTGCATTTAAAACTTTTTTTTTACTTTATCTGGTTGTTATTTTGTCTTTCTTACCTAAGTCCCCAAAATATGATGCAGTTTCTTGCATATAACTGATTTTCTCTGTTTTCTTAGTTAATGATTTCTAAGGAGGAAATGGAAATTGGTAAGCTGTAATAATAGAATGCACCATTTTAAGCTGAAGTTAATTCAGCTAAATAACTGCAGGAAATCTAGTAAATGAAAAGCAGTAACAGATTTTTGTACAGGGATTTTGTTTTTCTTTCTTGTTACAATTGGAAACAATGCTTTGTTTTTAAGCCTTATGACCCTGTATTTACTTTCTTGTTTCTGACGGGCTAATTCTGGCTTCACTTTTGCATGATTTCTCTTTCACTTGTCAAACCACTTAAGTATTAACTTGTAGTTTTCCTGTAGGTAACTGCTATAGAACCCATAACTAATCACGGAGGAGCCAGTGTGAGCACTCAGCACCTACATCCGAGTCTGCGATGGCTCTTTGGAGTTGCAGCAGTGGCTACAGATGTTGGTCATCTGCTTCTGGTTGACCTTTGTTTGGATGATTTATCTTGCAGTCAGAATGAGCTAGAAGCATCAGGTAAGCTTGCAGTTTTAAAACTTGAATTTAAAAGTAAGAAAACTGTCTTTGCAATAAACAATATGCATCCCACTTTGAAGATACAAGTATGCAGACATTGATGACTGCTGGTTACAGATGGTGGTTTGACATCATACAGTCCTGAACTGATTAAAAATGGGAGTGGTTTGATACTCCCTGATGTTATAAATGCCCCTCTGCCACCACGATCTCTGTGACACTAGGATTCTTGCCAGTGAGGTGTAGTAATTTTACCATCTGAGTCAGTGCAGCTGCCAGATTTACCTTATTTACTCCTGATTTACTGAGTCCAAGAAGAATTTGTCTATGAAGGTTACACTTTTACCTGGTTTTGAAATACAAGAACACCTATCCAATCAAGAGAGTTCTTAGGTTCTTGAATGTATATACAAAATAGAAATAGCAAAAAATGAGTTGCATTAGTAGGTATTTTTCCTGGGATGGTAGAATTAGATTGTACATGTTGTCACGTCAGTGTTTAGAGTGCAACCTCAGTGGAATAACACATCCATCTGTTGTGTGGTTTTGTGTGTGTAGATCTAGAAGTTGTCACTAGAATTCCTGCTGAAGTTCCACAACGAAGAGAAACTGTGACCAGAGAAGGGAGGCATCTCTGTTTTCAATTCCAAAATCCTTCAGGAACTGCAATAACAACCCTGTGCTACATAAGCAGAAGCAATCAGCTCGTTGTGGGTTTTTCTGATGGCTACCTGTCGCTATGGAATATGAAAACTTTGAAGAGGGAGTAAGTAGGCCTTAATACTTGGCATGTAGGGGTCTCCATTTTTTGCTTAAGGAAGTATGTTAATTTAAAGAGAACTTTTTCAGGGACTGAAATACTTTTGAGTATAATCCTGGAATGTTTAGAAATCCTTTTCTGAAATAACTGGTAAGTCATATGTGGATTAAGTGGACCACCTTCTCCCCAGTGGGCTGGGATTATTTCCCTTATTGTGCCTGTGGATTGTGGAATTGTGGAGAGTATGCTTCTTTGGGTTATGTCAGGCAGTTAGGGTGTGATAGAGCTGTTGTTTTTGAGACAGTTTGTTCTTTCAGAAGTATTCAATGAGACAAGGAAGCGTGTGTATTTTGGTGAAACAGATTTTGGAAAATATTTTTCAGAACCAGTTACTTAAGGCTTCAGTATGTTAATGTGATTTTGGTGATAATGTTCTTTATAAAGAGCGTCCAGGATGAAACTGGTGAGACGTGAAAAATCACTAGCTGATCTGTGCCTGAAAATACATTCTTTCCTACATTTCAGCCTTGCCCGAAATAGGGGATTGACCTATTCCAAGGCAACGATGCATGTGAATGAAAGTTTGCTTGGAAGACTTGGGAGATGAGAATAAGGGACATGTGATTTAGAAGCAATAGAAAAATTAAGAGATGATTTTAAGTATGCCAAAGAGCAATCTCACTTGAAATGTTTGACCAAATTGAGATAGGAATTCACTTAAGCAAATCTGCAGTGATTCATCAGCAACTATTGGATGTTTTATACACAGCAGAGGAATAATTAGGTGGCAAGAAGAGACTGTGAAGTTACAGATAAGGTTCAGAAGTGTGGAAGAAGAATGCTTTACATAGTCCAAGTAGAGAAATGAAAAACTACTTCTGTTTGGTGCTGCTTTAAATTTGTTCAGAAGATATGCTGCATTTTATGTTCAACATTGAAGTAGGCTACAAGACTAGGAACAATCTTTTGCCTGGCAGCTGAGGTAATAATTCCTGTCCTCAGACAGAGGAGGATATAAACCCAGGTTACTGCATATGAAGGACAGTAATTTCCTCACCTCTTGACTGTTGCATAAAAAGTAGTCACTTCCTGGACTCACTTGTTGGAGATGGAAGTATGACCTGTACTTTTGAGGACAAGCGTGTCAGGTGTTCTTTTCTCAGAAGATGCTTCTACCTTTCTACAAACAGTTAGGGCCAGTAATCTTACCTTTTTTCCTTTTTTTGTTTTTGTTTTTTGTCGTTTGGGTTTTTTTTGTGAACCTGTAGGTACCACTCTCAGCTTGAAGGAGGAAGGATTCCTGTCTATGCTGTTACTTTTCAAGAGCCTGAGAATGATCCTCGCAATTGTTGCTATTTGTGGGCTGTTCAGTCTACACAACAAAGGTGAATAAAAACTTACTCTAAGCCACTGATTATTTTTTTTAATACAAATATATTTGTTCACATACAATTGATACATATATATTTGTTTTGTTTATTTAGCTGTGCAGGAGATTCTCTCAGGTATGGAAGTTGTTAAGCTTACAATGCAAATTTTACAGGCTTTAACAGACGTGAAGAGGAACCTGCTAGTTCCTACCTGGTGTTTCTTGATGGCTGCTTCAGTCTGGATCTAATAAAATGATACTGAGGACTCTAAAGCAGCTTTGTAATCAAATTTCATAATTTATACCTTTTTCAGTGAAGGTGATGTTGTGAGTTTACATCTGTTGCAGTTAGCGTTTGGTGACAGAAAACGCTTGGCATCAGGACAAGTCATGTATGAGGTAAGATTTGCATGTATGTGAAAAGATGAAAATAGTAATTTTCTCTAAGCGAGCATCAGTTGAGTTGGTAGGCCTAGTATTTACCATCAAACTGCAGAGATGACCAGAAAAAAAATGTTTTGCTTAGTCTTCTTGGGCATGGCCCTTGTCGATACTTTTTGAAAATGTGTCATACAGTTCTGTACTGCAGTGTTGCATGTTCCAACTAGATTCACCTGCCGAGAGCCCGTATAAATTCAATTCCTGAAGAGGAAGCAGCTTTTACAAATAAAATTATTCTTAATTTAAACATCAAATGAATGGCACGTAGGAAGAGAAGACAGGGCTTTGAATAGCTTTTTTTAACCAAACTGCAGACTTGAATAAGCTTTTCTCTGTCTCCCTTTCTTAAAATACAGTCACGTATATCTTTATTCTTTTCTGATCTTCATTTTATATTCTTGTTTTTCTTTTGAGCTCTGTCAGTTTGATTTCAAATGAAAGGTGCCTGCAGTGTCGATCCTGAAACTTAGCAGCAGTAACCATAACTCTTGCTATTTTTTGGCTGTGTTCCCTACGAAATCTACTCTTAGAAGCCAGGAAAATATGTCAATACAGTAAAGAATGGTATGATTTGTTCAGAACAGTATACATAATTTTTTAGAACTGGCTCCAGAGATGTTATGTTTAAAATATAGATCAGGTATCCTTATACCTCAGGTATCTATAATAGATAGAAGACGCATCTGTATAATCCATAATTCTATATAGCAGTATACTTGAAATGCTTCCAAAATCTTTTTGAGTGGAAAGGAGTCTTAATTCAGAGCAAGTTTTCACTCCTGTTTTGATACTTTCTTTTGCATGTTCTCAATAAGTGTGGAATGAAATAGGGGTGAGTCTGGTATCGTGGTACTGCCTTTACAGGGACTCTGTGCTTTGATTATTTTTTTCAATGAGTTTAAATTCTGACCTTTTTCCTTATGTATAGGAAAGGTCCTTCCTCATTTTTAAGTGCTGCTTTTGAACAGATAAGAGTTAGGTGTTTGGAAAAGATGGTGCTTCTTTAAAATGCATTATCTATCATAGTGACAAAGTAGAAATATCTTTCAGTGGTTCAGTGTGTTCTAAATATGGATGTCATCTCTTTATCTTTGTTGATGTGCTGTTATTTTATGACATAAATGTACAGTGCTCTAAAGAAACAGAGCACTCTGGGTTTTTTAATTTTATAACGGCTTTCACTGCTGCATCTCTTGTAGTGCTGTCAGCACTTTGGCAGGTTGATAGGAGAAAGTTTTTCCAGTTTCATTTTTGAATTTCTGCTTTGTTTTATCCTCTTTTAAAAGAAGTTAATTGTAGCCACAGTCTTACAGTGGCAAAGACAATACCTTGTACTGTGTGCTGCTTTGTAAAAAAAGCAGCTGCCTATATCCATTTCTCTCATGGCTACTTTGGTCTGTCTCAACACTTCAGTGTTAAAATGTGGGACCTTTAACTATTGGGCAATTCTTTGCCTTGGTCATCTTATTTTCCTGAACAAGATCTGATTGATGAAGGTCAGTTTTTACCTCAGAGGTTTCATAAGTTTCATCAGCCTTTAAAAACAGGTCTCCTAGAAATTCCAGTTAACACTTTTAAAAAAGCACAGGAAGGTATTAATGTTAGTGTGTTTGTGACCTGAGAAAGTTGTGGTGTAGTTAACATAAGACTTTTAACCCTCTACAGACTATGCAACCAGTAATACATTCAGAGGCTTATAAGAGGTGTAGGGCATCGGTCTCTGGATTTGAGATATTTTACTCTCTTGTTTTTGCTTCCCTGGGATGAGTGTTGTGGAAAACTGAAACAGGAACCAATTACAAGGTAGTTGAAGAGAGAACTAAACAGCTGGACCCTCTAGGGAGAAAAGACAGGTTCTTCAGCTAGCTTCCAGATGAGTCACTTGGACATGTAGTTTCATACCACGACCTGATAACACCTACTGCCAAAAAAACCCAAACCCCAAACCAGCTGCCAACCCCTGCAAAAAGCTCCAAAGATGCATTAGGACAGGACCTGTGGTCTACAGTGGACATTTTTAGGCTCTGATTACTTCATTGTCATCACAGATTGATCAGTACTACAAGGCTCTCTTAAGTCAAGTTTCTTGTCTGTCTTCAGTGGCAGGAAGTTTAAGAGTTGTTACCATTTGCCAGAACAAGTTTGAGTAAACAAGGAGGAATCTGCTCTTGATCCTTGTGCACTGAATGGAGTTCATAGGAGCTTGAAAGACTTGTCTACTACAGCAGTGCTTTACATTCCAGGAATCAGACTTGAGGCTATGAAACAGTGCATCTTTGACTTTGTATCATGGTAAAAAGTCACAAATAGGACTTTTGGAACATGTGGCACTGTGTTTTTGTAAACGTGTCAAACTTGTGTCTCTCTTGCCTTCAAGGCTGGTTTAAGTCTCCTCAATTAATTAAACACAAAGGTATGTTTAAGTTGTGCTTTCAAAGATCTTTTTCTTGTACCATCTCAGCAGTTCCTAAATCTAGTGCATCAAATCGTGGTTGTGGAGCATGTCTTCACTTTGTCCTACACAGTGCCTGCACATGGACTTCCATATCAGAGCCTGACCAGTGCATCTCATTTGAAAAATGTCTTCATATTTTACTGGTTGATAAAGTCCTTACTTAATAGTTTCCATACAATGGAGTTTCTTAACTTAGATTTGCTTGCCCTCCAGTGCGGGAGATTTAAAATACACTGTTTTGCTTCAGGAGGTGTCTTAGACAGGAAGTGTTTAATATTATTTTCCCCTTCCCCTCTGCACCAACTTTGTGGGGGACTGGCTCTTCAATATTTTTGTGTGTGTGATTATTCATTCTACAATAAAAAATAGATCCTTTGCTTAGGCTTCATGTTCGTTTTTCAAAGAGATGGTTTTGTTTTTTCCTATCTGCTCAGCACAGATCTGTTATTTCCCAAGTTACTTTATGAAACAGAATGGTCTGTGCATGCTTCAGAGCAAATTTTAGCTAGGGAAATGCTAGATTTTGAAAATGTGCAGAGCATTTACAACCAAACTTGTCTGTTATGATTTGACACTTAATTCTCTTGCATGTCAGATGTAGTTTCTGTTTGCCATCCAAAATAAGCTCATGGGAAATATGCAGTATAATATGTGTATTATGTTAGATATAGACATTCTTTCATATTTAGATACAATGTATGTTTTTATCTCAAAATAACCTTTTTTATCTTTTCTTTTTTTTCTCAGGGTTTGGAATACTGTGATGAAAGGTACAGTTTAGATCTCACAGGTGGAATCTTTCCCTTGAGAGGGCAGACCAGCAATACTAAATTACTCAGCTGTCAGACTGTAGAAAAATTTCACAACCACGTTGACAGAGAGGATAGCATTAATGAAGGTTTGTTCTGGTGTCGGTGTTTGGTTATTCTAAAGTATATGTATGGTGGGGACATCTGTGTAACGCTGGTCAGTCATTTTATTACTCCAGCTGCCTTCTTTGAACAGTAAGATCTTCCCTCCATTGTTTAGGAATGTTACCTGAATTATATTTTCCCCTGTTCAAAGCTATGACTGCATCGGCATCCAGTTATCTGGACGAGGGGATCGAGTGCACCCTCAGCAAGTTCCCAGATGACACCAGGCTGGGGGGGAGTGTTGACCTGCTGGAGGGCAGGGGGCTCTGCAGGGGGGTCTGGGCAGGCTGGGCCGATGGTGTGAGGTTCCACAGGGCTCAGTGCCGGGCCCTGCCCGTGGGTCACACCAGCCCCCCGCAGCGCTGCCGGCTGGGGCAGGGGGCTGGGAACTGCCCGGCGGGAAAGGGCCTGGGGGGGCTGGTCCAGAGCCGGCTGGGCATGAGCCAGCTGTGTGCCCAGGGGGCCAAGGGAGCCAACAGCACCTGAGCTTGTGTCAGAAACTGTGGCCAGCAGGACTAGGGAAGCAGAGTATAATGTTGTGAATGTTTTGTGTTAAAATCTTTATTCCAATTTCCTGTTTGTTGGGTTTGGGGTTTTTGAATTAATGTATTTTGTGTGATGATAGTGTTCTTTCATTCTGAATATGCTGGAAAGGAGCTATTCTTAAAACTTGTAATTGAGTCAAATTTGGGAATTAATAATGCCTGCTGAGTGATAAAAGTGTACGTGATAAATACTTGTATGCTTTCTAAAAGTAGCAGTGTATGTGTTCCTAGCATATTCCTCTTTTTCCTAAACTATTCACCTAGCTCAGCATCTTGAACAACTCCTAATGTATGGGAGACTTAATTAGCTGATAATTGTCTAGTTGATTTGACTTAGAACTGATACCATTTGAACAAGAAAAAGGGGCAGTGTGATTGAAACCTGTTTGCTATTCTGTACATTTTCTTTATTATTCTGAGTAAGCGTTGCATTTCATGAGTGATATAACAGAGTAAAGCCAAAATAGAAAGTGGTGTTTTAAAAATATGAGACATACCATATTTTCTACAAATGAGAAATAATATCTTGTCTCTTACAGTAATATCACCTGACACCAGTGTATCAATCTTCAGTTGGCAAGTGAATACATACGGTCAGGGAAAGCCATCTACTTATTTGGGTGTATTTGACATTAATCGCTGGTATCATGCTCAAATGCCAGATTCACTAAGGTAGATTTTTTCATTAAGTTCTTTTCAATATCCCTACAAATAATTCATCTGAAAGTTGGCGTTTAGCTTATGCGCTTGTTTTCTTTAAGGCCAGAAGAATTCCTTCATGATTGTCCCTATTTTGCATTGTGGTCACTGGATACTGTAGTAAGTGTGACTTCTCCAAACCTCATCTTGGATATTCTGGTACATGAGCGGAGTCTAAGTCGAGGAGTTCCTCCTTCTTACCCACCACCTGAGCAGTTTTTTAATCCAAGCACCTATAGCTTTGGTAGGTATTTCACTGCTTTTAATAGTGATAAGCCTAAACTGAGGTCAAATGCCATTTCTTGATTCTCTTCTTTGTTGTTTGTTACTTACAAACCAAATGAAACCCCAAACCCCTGCAAACCCAACTTGGGTTGTGTTGTACTAACAAGGTATTCAATATTGTGAAACATACCTGACAGTTAATGAGTTCTGGGTTTTGGTGCTTTTGTAGTGTAGCCTGTGAAGTAGTAATGGTTATAAAATGAAATTATTTTGAACTGAAGCCAATGCGTAGCACCTTGGTAGCGCCAGAGGTGAAATTTCTACATGCAGTAATTATTTTTTAAAAAAAAGCTTGTAAGTGAAGAACGTGGGAACTGTGTTACAAGTTTCCAGATACTGCTATTTAAACAATGTAAACTGCTCATAACTGTGAGAGTATGGAATATTGTGAAATGTTCATTGTTTCCGTAGATGGTACATGCTTGCTGAACTCCGGAGTTGTTCATATGACTTGCACTGGCTTCCAGAAGGAGGTGATCTTTTACTGTGTCTTTGTTGAGAATGTCAAGAGAGATACTTTTTTGAAGTTTTCTATTGCACTGCTTTCAGTGTCAGAGACCATTTTATGCTCATTCTGCTCATCCACATGCATAATTGCAATTATATCCTGCCACTTTTGTGCAAATAGTAATGTTTTAGGTCCACTCTTGGGACTGTAAATCTACCATTGTCTCCTGCGTAAGGCACAATCAGCAACTGAATGTCTAGAAAGTTATACAGCAGTGGTCTTGGAGCAAGAACAAAAATGTAGAAGTCAGGGAAAGCTGTTATTTCTTTATTGCTCTCCAGTCAAACTGCCTACATAGTCTGGAGTTAGGGTTTTGATCCCTGATTAACTTGAAAAAGGAGGACAGAATGGAGAAAATGAAAAGCTATTTATCTGTTTCAGAAGAAATGAATTTTTGTTTCTCCCATATTTGGCCAAATTATAACTTCTAAGCCACTGCGCAGCTTGTGACAAATGATGTTGACTTAAGTTTCAGCTCTCTAAATATTTTCAATGTAAATCAGCTTCTGCACAAACAAGTGTAGAAAGGATCTTCCAAAGTGTGTGATTTCAAGTTGTGTCTTAGTTTTAGCTTATATAGAATATATTTTGTGTTGGTGTTCAGGGGAAAAGAAAGGCCTGTGTGTTGACAGAGAAGCTAGAAAATAATTAAGCATTGCGAGGGCTGATACTTTATTTTACAGGATTTGTTTTTATAAACTGTAACTGTTAGTTTGGCTGCCATCTTTATGTCTTTACTATGACTTTACTCTGTCTTTACTATGACTTTACTCTGTCTTTACTATAGACTTTGCTATAGATACTATAGTATCTGTATAGTATACTGTAGTGTATATATATGTAGTATGCTATAGACTTTACTAAAGGTTTTACATAGTCTTTACTATGACTATATAATAATGCTTACTCAGCTTGCTAACCTAAAGCATGTTACTGATGCTAGCTTTCTGACAGTTTAAGGGAACATTTAGATTATTGCTCTTAGTGATTATCTTTAGTGATTGAATAATAATACTGTCTTAATCTGTCATTTCTGACTGATGTTTCAGACCTTGAATTTTTTAAGGAAGTCTGGTCCTTCAATAAGCGAAGTCATTCATGACAGCTACAACAGGTGTCTTGTAGCTGGCTTGCTGTCTCCAAGACTAGTTGATGTCCAGCCATCCAGTTTGAGTCAGGTGAGTTTATATCAGGGAATGAAGGGGGAAAGGCATCCGTGTTGTCTGACAGGGCTATAGAGGCTACAAGACATGATAATCATCTGATTTTCTAGTTATTTGCAAGTTGCATTGAAATGTAGGTGTTCACTTTAGGTAGCAGAAGTAGTAGCGTTTTTAGATCCGAACTACTGAGTTTGATTGGTAACAGCCCTAATAGAGCTGTCTTTAGAGACCCATTCCCTTATTTCCATGCTACAGGTACGCACAAGGAAGCATGCAGTCAGTGCTGGTCACGTGCAACATAAAGTATCTTTCCCTCAGAACAACCTTTGTCCCCATCAGTTTCTCAAGGCGTGAGGTTTCGTGCAGTAGCTGACAATGGGGTCATCTTGCTTGGATGTGAGCTATTGCAAACACCAGCTTGCTGCACTGTACATGATCATTTGCCTCCAAGGAAGTGGGCTGTGGTAACAACTACCGTTGCCAGCTCCACTTGACAATTTCATCACTGCTTCCCCTCATTTTCTCTTCATCAGTAGGGTCTTCTGCATCCTCTCATAGCAGATCTTCACCTCTGTAGCCTTTGCATTGTGCTACAGTAGCCCAATTTACTCCTCTTAGTCTGCCCTCTTGTTGCTGCAAGACCTTAATCACCTTTATCTCATGACACCCACCACCTCCTATCTGCTTTATCCCACCACAGCGACTTCACCTGCCTCGGTTAAAGGTTTTCCATTTGCAGTGCACCAACCTTTCTCTCTCGTCTGAAGGGTTTCACGAGAGATGGAGCCTCTGTGATGAGCAGCCCATCTTCACCCAGGCAGGATCTAAGCTAAACGGTCAGCTAGTCATCATACAGCAGAGCAACCAGGAGGAAGGAGAGAGCGGTCTTCCCACTGCCCTCATCTTCCTGTCTACTGGATTCTTCACCACATTTGTGGAAGTCCGTTAGGGCGAACAATAGTTCTGCACAGTGTGGTAGCTAAAATACATTTCTTGGCAAGTTGACCTAGCTGGTAGACTGCTTATTTTGCAAGCCTGAGGTAGACTCTTACGTTCAAATTTGATCTTCTGCTATCAACTCCAGCTTGGAAATAACTTGGGAAATAAGAAATTTTTGAATAATAACTTTTGCTGAATTGTGACCATATGGTTCAGAGACTTCCTGTGCATTTGAGCAGGGATTTCTTTCAAATGTTATGAAGACAAATTTCAGAATTAGGGTCAAGAAGCTTGTTTTGGTTTTGTTTGCCAGTGTAAGTAGTATTTGGTGAATTTCCTTGTCTGAGACCTGTTCTCAGAAAAAGATGGAAATAGCACACCTGTATTTTGATATGTAAAAATGGCTTTGAATGTAATGATTTTACCTAGAAGGGAAAGATACTTTTGAATGTGTTTAAAAAACCAACCAACAAACAAAAAACCAAAAAGAAAAAAAGTAAAATTTTATGAAGGATCATTTCACTTGAGAGAAGTATCAGAACACCGGCTGAAATAAGCTACTATTGGCTGTCACCTGCCTGTGCATACCTGTTTGTTATCCTTCTCAAGGACTGCTGCTGCATTAGAAAACAGTGTTTGAACAACCTAAAATTTAAACCTCTTAGAATTTAAATGTTTCACTTCTTTTCTGTTATTTTAGAAAGTTATAACTTCATGTTTTGGGTGTCAGAACTGCTTCATGTCTTCATAGTCCAGAAAGGTGCTTGACCTCAGCTTCACTGTTTCCACACAAACAGGGTATTGGTTCTGTCCCCTTCATGCATTGCTGGTGGCAGATGCCCGTGCACAAAATGCAGAATTGGTGTTAGCAGAGGGTGTTACTGCAGATAGTTAATTGGAACTTGGAAAATTAAGACTACAGTGCAGAGGCATGCAAACAAGGGTTAGAATTAGCTTTGAGTAAGTTGAAATGTCAGGAAAAGTGAATGTGTTCCTCAGACCGAGCACTCCAGCCTGTGGCTAGAATCAAGAAAAGGAATGTGGGATTAGTTGCATGTGTACTAATTGGCTTTGTAATGTCTGGATAAGTATGCAGTTAGAAGCAAACATTTACTGTTGGTGGTTCAGATAGTGCAAGTATGTAAGATTCTCATTTTATTTCGTCTGTTACATTTAGGAGGAGCAGTTAGAAGCGGTATTGTCAGCTGCTGTCCAGTCTGGTTCTTTAGAACTTCTGACTGGATGCATTAAGCATTGGACATCTGAAGGTAATCCTGCTTACGTTGGTTTTGTGTTACATGTTTTTTAGTTTGAAACTGTTGATTCATTTCTTTTTTGTTTCCTTTTTTTAAAGAGCAGCCAAGTTCTGCTGCTAATTTACGGTTTGTTCTTGAGTGGACATGGAATAAAGTGATCCACACAAAAGAGGAATTTGACCAGATATGTGAGTACTGGTGTAGTCATTCAGCAAACATAAAATCATTCTTTCTAATTGAGCTTACCCAGTCATCTGCTGGTATACAACATTGCACGTGGTTCTTTAAGTACACTTTGAAATTCTGAAATTTCTCTGCAGGCTAATGATTTCGTATTTGTTCTTGAACAGGTGTTCCACTGTTTGATGGCTCTTGCAACTTCATTGACCCACAGACGCTACAGTCTTTACAGCACTGCCAGTTGCTTTTGAGCAACCTTAGCACAGTCTTAACCTGTTTTCTAACAGAAGCACAAGAGCTTACTGAGAAAGGTTTGTAATAGCATTACTAAATCTTTGGTATGTTTTATTAAGATTTAGGATTATGCTTAGGTTTTAATTGTGGAAACATGAGCTTTTGTTGTTTTGATGATTACAAGACAGTCAAATTTAGCTGGGAGAAGGGGCTTAAATCTGAGAGGTTGGGTTCAGGGAAATAGTTTGTTGTGGAGTTCGTGTAGGTGGGCAGGGGAGGCTACATTCAGCAAGAAGCTATGTAGGCAACTGGGTTGAAATTACAGCAATTGAATGTGGTGATGCTGAACGCTATTCTTTTTAATTCTTAGCTGGTAATTTATAATCACATGCAAATACTGTATTGCGAATTAGTAGAAAACATAAAGGAAGCATAAATGAGTACCTTGTAAAGTAAGTTACTTGAGTTTCTATAGCTTTTTATATTATAAATTGTTCTTGGTATATTGAGGAAAAAAATTACCCCTTTGTTATAGTAAAAATCTCTGCTATGTGAAAAACAAATGTCTTACTCATTAGTGTGTTTAATAGTTCAGGCTTTTTTTTTTAATTGTTATTATAATTATTATTTTAACCGTTAGTGAATCCAGTTCTTTGGAGAGGTTAGTTTTTGTTTGGTGGTGATTGTGAGTTTTTTGTTCAAATAAGAAAGTGATACAGAGTGAGAAATGCAAAGACAAAGATTTCTACCATGTTATTTTTATACTTTCTATTTAGTCTGAGGTAGGGAGTTTTGTAAAAATGAGAAGTTGCATTACCAAAATAATCCTGTGCCTTTTTTCAGGTTTTGCAGACTTGACAAATAAGCAAGTGGTAACTAGCCTCATTTCTTTGTATGCACAAGTGGTCATCTGGTTCTGTCGATCCAGTCTCCTTCCAGAGGGTTTAGGTAAGCGTAAACTGTTAATACATGTGTAACAAGGAGACTGTCTGGTAAGTGATTCCTGTGTACACATGCTTAGACAGTAAGTCATGTTGGTTCAGTGACAGTGTATGCTGAAGTTCTGTTGGTGAAACTGAGATTCTACTGGTTTTTCAAATAGATGGTGTAGAATAATGCAAGCAGTTTTTCCTGGATGTTTTTTTAGAAGGAACAATAAGCCTCTTGACTTCAAGGAGCTGCTTGTGTCCCCAGCACAAGTATACTTGTGATTTCGATCAAATAACTGTTAAAAAATAAATACTGGAATGCTTGCTTCTACAATAAAAGCATTACCTGCATGTTTTGTTGAACTTCTTGTTTATTGCTTGAGGAAAAAACACACCTTGGAAATACTTCTTTATTTGGGTGGATTATAAATTCTGTTGTCAGCCGTAATTGTCTTACAGATGCTCACCTGACATGTTGAGAAAAACATTCCCTTTGAGAATTGTTGGGTTTTTTTTATAGTGAACTTCAGCTTACACTACATGTTCTGAATGCTGCATCAACTGTAAACTTGAAAGGGCGCTTGAGGCAAGAAGAAATTGAGTCTTGTGTCTTACATCTCTTTTAGCAAAGGCAGAAATGGGATTGGCTTCTTTCAAGGTCTGAGGCTTCTTGATGCTTAGCTTGTATGATCTTCTGTCTTTTTAGTCAAGAATTTTAGTTTAAAATGTGATATTACTTCTTTAACTTGCTTTTACTTTATTGCCTGTAGATGATGCTATGCATTTGTCTAGACCTTTCTACAATTATCCTCTGATTCAGAGCTACTATACTGGTCATCGACAGAAACTTGAGCGTTTCTCAAGGTAAGCCTTACAGGAAAACTCTAGAACACTTCCACTGCAAATTTAGCAGAAGTGAAAGGCTTTTTTATTAATAATGCTGTGTTTGCTATGCTTAATGCATTTGCCAGCAGTACTCCTGACTTCAGTGATGCATGTGTTCTCTTGCACACAGAGGTTACTTTCCTGTGTTAAAATGTTTGTATATGCTTCTGCTTAGTACCATTTGTTGATACTGTAATTTTTTTGGTAGCATCCTTGATTTACTGGCTAATTGGTATAATTTGTTACTACTGAAAAACATCGTGTGATTAATTAAAGTCCCTTCCAGACATACACACTCTTTACAGGGCTAACTTACCAGCATATAGGTGATATGCCTTGGATTAGATGATAATAAATTTTTCTTTGGAAATTATACTGAAAACTAAATAAAGACCTGAAGAAGCTTAGGCTATGGCACTGTGAACAAGGTGCTGCAAGATGAGTTAGGGTGGAAGCTGCAGTGTATTAGGTATTGACTTTTAAAGTTCATCTTACATAGTTTACTTCTCAAGTAACTTACAGGCTTGTGTGTTCCTTAGAAGCATACAACCTCTGGTGTGCTTGTTCTGCTTTTTATCATCAGCATGTCAAAGGGTAGTGTCACAGCAGAAGACTGTGATGGACTTTTGAAGAAAGTTCAGCCATCTGTAATTGCACTGTACAGAAACATAAATGCTGCTGAAGAGCATACTAAAATTCACCTGTATGCTCAGCTTTCTGAAAATAACTTTTTCAGGAACAAAAGTGAGATGCTGAGAACAAACTCTGACATTTCCATTATGATGTCTCAGAGCCATGTATTGAAACACTCCAATTTGAGACTTTAGTTTCATGATAAAGAATAGACCTGCTGTTTTGAGAATGTTCGGTTTCCTCTGTTAGACAGTATGAGAGTGGTTATTTCTGAGACTTAAAAACCTTTGTTTACGCTTCCTTGTTGTTACAACAAAAAAGAAAATCTGAAAACGAAAGGGTCATTGCAACTTTTCCCTTAATAAGAGAACTTTCAGGATTTCTATTTTTAAGTCCTTTAATAATTGAATGTCATCAAACTACCTTCATCTGACTCACATTTCTTTTATGTGCATTCCAAGTCATAATCATGCCTTTGTATGTTTGTTACTTTCTTTGACTCATGGGAGCTTTTTTTTTTTGTTTTGACTGGAGGAAATCTGTTACTGTGAGAGGCTGAAATTAGTGTTGTAAAATCCAAATCCTTGCTACCTTTTGTTCCAGAGGAAAATGGGATTCTGACTGCTTGATGATTGATGGAATGGTTTCCCAGTTAGGAGACCAGGTTGAGAAGTTGTGGCGGAGAGATGAAGGAGGAACAGGGAAATATCCACCTGCTAGTTTACATGTGAGTGTTATGTTCACTGAAAACAACAACAAAACTCCACAAAACCCCACCCAAAAGCCAGTGATTTATGAAAGACGGGAGTTTTAAACAAATTTTTAATTTTTACATTTTAGGCACTGCTGGATCTCTATTTGCTAGAAAGCATTGAAGAAAGCTACAAACATGCGATTGTATCCTTTCTAGTTGTTTGTATTACACCTTCAGTGTACGCACATAAATATTCTTAAATGTTTGTCACGTGTGTGTTTAATAGCCTCCTTTAATTTATGCTTCAAACACAATGCAAGTCACAGCATTTTGTTTAGAATGAAGTTGTAGACAGAAGCATTGTTTTATTTTTGTACTGTGGATTTGTTATGATTTCTTGTTTATGTTTTGTTGCAGTCCTTTCTGATATTTGAAAACAGATTTACTAATAAGTGTTAAAGATAAAGAACACCCTTAATTTTTCTCAAAATCTAGCACTGTTTTTAATTTTTTTAAAGCACCTATATCTGTAGGTGCACTAAAACGCGCTGCTTCAGAGCGAAAGGGTTTCTAACAGTGGTTCACCAATACCTGATTTTTGCTGAAATCATCCATTTTCCAGAACAGCTAACAGTGCTTGCTTTTGTTTTGTTAAAAATGCAGGCACGCAGAATAATAAACACAAAAGTCATTGGGCAGAAACTTAATTTTTAAGCTGCTAAAATATACAGAATTGCTTTTGTTGTTTGTTGCCTAACCCCAGAGGGGAGCCTGGAGACCAAGCGGTTTTAAAACTGCTGTACCCCAGAGCTGTCTTCCGAGAGCGTGTCCCCAGAAATGGATGTAAGAAAGAGAAAATGACACTACCACTGAGTGGTCCGCATACTGGTTTGAGTCTGGTCTTAGTCATTCAGAGCTAAGTTGTATTGTAAGGCCACCATAATTGACATTGTTTTGGAAATTGACATGTTCTGGAAATGAGGAAAAAACCCAAGTATAGAATTTGGTTGCTTTAATAACTAAGCATTGGATGTTCAAATGTTTTGAGTGTCCAACTGGTAGCTCCACTGACCAAAGTGGGAGCCTGAGTTTATAACTGAGGTATTTCAATAGCTAAAATTAACCTTTTTGAATACCTTACAGAAATCAAAGTATCTGTAATCTGGCTCTTTATTCAGAATGCAATTTTGTGGTTAGGGCCTGACTGTCTTCAGGTTATAGTAGCTTAAAATGGCAGGACTAGTAAATCCGTATTTCCTGCTTCCTACCATTTTTATATTCTTCTTTCATTATGTTTTTCTACATGTAAGTGATAAATTTTTGGTCTTAGAAATTTATTAGCCTTAATTAGATACTTGATATCAGACAATCTACCTGCTGCTAGACATCATGCATTCCTTTCCAAATAAAACAGAAACTTCAATCGACTCCTTCCCAACAGCCTTTGCTATCCCTTGGGGTCTTGTTAAGCTTATTCAAGGTTTCTGGCTTCTAGATCACAATGATTATGAAGTAAGTATGTTGCAGTTAGACATAGATTACATTACAAAGCTGTAATCTGTAAAACGATTTTAAAAAGTTGGTGCTTGGATAATAACAGGTGCTAAAACATTAGAAGCTTTTTTGTAATACTGCTGCAATATCTTCAGCAGTAAGTTACGATTTGAAATTTTGTTCTCATTACTTTGACACGAAATTGATTAAAACAGAAATCTGTGTTAATAATGCTTGATATTTGAATTTTCAAAGCCATCCATTTAGGTTGTTTCAGCAGACTGGTTGAGCACTTTCTCAAAAACAGTGTTTTAGGAGCCTTTAATATTAAAACTATGATCATAGCAGCAAGATTTGAGATGGAAGACTGGAAAAGGGACTTTTCAACCTAATTCATGTTCTTTCTGATGCTGAGGGTTGTTCTTTGCCTATCACGATGTTAATATAATCTATTTGGGAGAACAACTATTATTTAGTAATGGATTTATAAAAAGTATGTTTGTATACGGGTGTATGCTTAACCTAGAAAAGTGAATTACTCCTTTTCAAATGCTCACTTTGGTCTGTATGGCTAATGGAATTTTTTTCTCTGCAAACAGTTAAGATTTTTTTATCTACATGTCCTATACCAAGTATTTCATTAGGTAGTCATATCAGTTTTTAACACACATTCACCCTTACTTAAGAAACTCTGGAATATTTTTTTTTTTCGCATGTGTGTATGTATGTGTCGTAATAAACCTGATCTCTAACTTCTACAGAATGCACTGGCCCTGCTCTTTCATCCAGCTACAATGAAAACTGCATCGTGGCAACACATGAGAATTATTCAATGCCTCATGTGCCAAGGAGAGCATAGGCGAGCCCTCACATACATACAGATGATGAAGCCATCAATGTCAAGCAGTAGTGAAGTGCGGCTTTTCCTCACGGTGTTGTTGTCCAATAGGTAAAGAAATATATCCCACCATTTTGGAATTCAAATATTGCAAAAAGTGGAGAACAAATAATACAAAACATGATCCCCTAAATTTCCTTTAAACTTTGCCTACAATAATTTGGGGGCGTCTTTTTGCTTGTACTGTTAATATTCCTTTACATCTCAAAAAATTAATTACAGGTGCATGGTGGAGGCTTGGGGTCTGTTGCAGCAACACACCACCAAGTTAAACATGGAAGAGCTGTTAAAACACATGTATGAAATCTGTCAGGAGATGGGGCTAATGGAAGACTTGCTGAAGCTACCTTTCACAGACACTGAACAAGTAAGTGTGGACAAGAATAACTCATACTTGTCTCTTTGAAAAGAGAAGAGGCAGAACAATAATAGCTTTTGGAAATGTGTTGTTTCTCACAGGAGTGTTTGGAGAAGTTTTTAAAGACCAATGCTGGTGTTCAGAATCATGAATATCTTTTAGTCCATCACCTGCAGCGTGCCAACTATATCCCAGCACTGCAGCTGAATCAGTCAATGAATGTTAATCTTATGGTAAGTGTAAAAGTTCTGTCAAGTGTGCCAGTTTCTGTTAGGTGTTACTAACTGGTTTTGATAGTACTCAATGAGAAGCCTGCTTTGTTTTTCATACCATTCTTTGAAATACTAGGAATAAGTTCCTATACCTTCAGTTACAGCTGAACCTGAAAGTTGAACAAAATATTTCACTGCTCCAAAGCTACTCTGTGAAGTTATAAATTACGTGTTACAGACCATTGTGAACTCTGCTTTAGAGCGTTTGTTTGCATCTGAGGAATAAATCTGTATCTTTTCTATCAGCCAATCTTATAATTCAGTTATTCAGATACGTATGTTATGTTTGGTTTAGACTATTGAAAGTTGTATCACTCGTTTCCGTGGAATGAAGAGTATGTTGTATGTCATCTCTTGTATCTTGCACGCAAGTTCATTTTTCTAGCTGAGAGCAGTCTGGATGCCAATCCACAGGTAAAATTTGCATGGTGGGTTGGTTGGGTTTTTTTTGTTTGTTTATTTCCTCACGTTACAGCCTGAGCTCTGCAGTTCCACAACTTTCCTTTTACCGCTTCTATGACAGAAATTCTCTAACTTCTGTTTCTCAAAGTAGTCAGATTAAATTTTGTGTTAGGTGAACTTCTGTTACAAATCTGCGATACATTTGTTGTTTTCCAGAATGATAGTTTTCCGGTGAATCAAACTTATAAGGTGGTCTTGAAAGTTTTAGGTCCTGCACATGTCTGTAGGCAGCTTTTTCTTACTCATTTTAATATTCACAGTGTTTTGTCCAATGTAATTTGCAGTTGTCCTGTATATTCAGTCATCTCGGACGTTGGTGTTTTATGCAAAGCAAGGGAAAGTCTGCTAATTTGTAAACCATTTGAAAGTTGCAGGTGATAACAAGTGTATTAGCTTACAGTTCTTCAGAGTGACAGAACTGTTTTAACTTACAAGTTGTGAGTTCTGTTATTCTAGTCTTCCTTCCACTTTGCTAAAAATACCAGGTCGAATTGGTGTGTGCTGATGGGTAGAACTTTCTGCATTTTTGTGCAGTGGCTGTATCTTACTATGGCTGTAGAGGAAGTTTATTTACTAATTAGAGATAGCAGAGGTTGTTCTGTGCAATGAACTTCTTGTAATTAGTTAACTTTTTGCTTTATACTTTTCATTTGTCAGAATGATCGTGATCCTTGCTTGAGAGAGAGAGCAGTTGCCAGAAATTCTATATTAGATCAATATGGCAAGATCCTTCCTAGAGTTCAAAGGAAGCTGGCTGCAGAGCGAGCCAAGCCTTACCATTTGCCTTCATCGGTCTTCAGAGAAGGTAATTTTTAGAATACCGTGGACAACTAACTATCACTTTGATTACACAAGGCTGATATTTTTCCCCTCTTGCTTTACAGTCTCGAGACCAAAGCCATTATCAACAGTAACAAAACAAGCTAATGTGGGAAACGTGCTTACAAGAGCAACTTTCATCAGTAACGTATTGTCCAAAATTGGAGAAGTGTGGGTAGGAAATCATCAGAAACCCAGTTTCTCACAACATGATAGGTAAGCAGCTTTTTAACAAAGTTTAGTCTTGAGCTGCATGTTGCGGGGGAGAGACAGAGAAATCCATTTGAATTATGTTAGTGTTTTGGAGGGAAGGTGACCTGAATAAAGCTTTGTTTGGCTTTTTTGCACATACAATATATAACATTTAAGAATCAATTCATCATAAATAATATTTGGAGAGAGATTTTCTGCTGTGGTAATCTTATTTATGCAAAGACATATATTTACATGAGGGTAAATGTGTTTACAGAATTTAATATAGCTGAAACTAAAAGCTGTTGGTGTACAGATTTTGATAGACTTGATTGTGCGATCAAATAGTAATCTTATACCACTTCCTGCCCAGTTTCTGCCTTTTTTGCTTAAAAATAGGCAGAACTATAAAGAGCAGAAAAAGAGGCTAGTGGTTATCAGGTGATTTCCCTACAGGTGGTATGGTCACATAGACTTGAATTCTGGTATGTTTGGCCTTCAGGGGAATGGAAGTCAGACTTATATTTTCCTTTTTAATTCTAGTCCTAGAGTTACAGAACCACCAGTCATAACGCACAGTCTCCCTGAGGCAGAGTTGCCTGATGCATTTGTTGGGACACCAGTTACAAAATCTTCACACAAATGTTCCAGGTACAGTAGATCTACAGAATGAGTATTTGAAAAAGATGCTGCTGCTTCTAGGTGTGTATATATATGTATGTGTGTGCATGTGCATATACTGTCTGTTTGCAAAGTGTTCGGTTTGCATTTAGGTTTGTATCTGTTAAAGGTCAAGGTAGGGGTGCAAATAAGTGGAGAATTTGAAATGGTGTCAGCATTGAAATGTAGATGAATTTTCTTCTGATACGAGAATTACATCGCTCGTGCCACTTAGAATTGGATTACTCTTGCCTCAGAGGCAGTGATTTAGGAAACTGTGACATGTAAAGAAACAATTAAAAATTAAAAAATGCCTCTAACTTGTTCGTGGGCCTGATACATCACCCCAACAGTGAGGGTACATCTGTATTTCTTGTTCATTGAATGTTTTTGTTATGAATCATCTCAGATTTCTTGAATGCAGCATGATTTTTTTCACGTATTTATTTCTTCTTGTATTTTGAATTGTGTATCTTAACAGATTGCTGGATTTGGTGGTTCGTCCTCTTCCTTCATGTTCTGCGGCTCAGGGGGATGGCTGGCAGTCACCATGCAGAGCTTCTACTTCATTCGTGGCATCCAGCCCACTGCAATCAAATAGGCATGGTTCCACCTCACAAAAGAATTTTTTAGGAGCATCAGGGCTGAATTTACTAGAGACTCCTCTTGTGGTTAAGGTTTGTATTTTAAAAAAACAGTACCAAACCAACAAAACCAAAAACCTGGAAACTTTGTTTAAAACAAAACCACCAAAGTATTTAATACAAACACTGTTGCATTCAAATTGCGGAGTATTTTCAGTATGCATGTGGTTATTGTATATGCAGTCCTTTTGGAAGCGGTATGTTGGGAACAGTCTCGAAGAGGAAAAGTTTAGTTCTAAGTTAATTGCCGTGTTCATGTTGTCCCATAGCTTTGTGAAATACACTTGTTTTTATTGCATGGAACCAAGGAAGTTAAAATTGGACTTTTCAATATCCTTAGATACCTTAAGATGCAATTTGTAGCTTAACCATCATGTTATGTGAGTGCTCAGTAGCTCTGTGTAGTTTGACTTGCCTGCATACCTACCAGCAAGATATATATGCTTCAGTTTCTTAATCCGGTTGAGAGAACGACAACAATAATTGAGAGAAATGATGCTAACTTAATGTCAGTTAAGTGATGTCAGTCTGTGTCAAATTCAGTCATGGCTTTTGCAGTAATTTTAGTTATCAATTGTTAAACTGTATTTCCATTTACTGCCATCAAACTCTTATAATGCAAGGAAATAACAGTTGACTTACCTTCTTGGTGCTGACCTGTTTGTCTTTGCCTACCTGAACAAAATATTTGTGATTTCTCTGAATTATAACCTTTTTCTTCTTATTTGATATTGTCCATATCATTAAGCTAGTTCCGTTATCCTCCTTTTAAACCTTTTCAATACTGTAAAATCTTTTATGAGCTGAGGTAAGAAGATCTGAATACTTCTAGATGAAGATGTACAGGTATTTTTACAGCAGTGCCACTTAATGTAGTCTAGTGTATGGATTGATTAATTAGTGAAAAAATAAGCTACTGCTGTTGCTTTGCTGATTGACATTTTGCATGGCAGTGTTTTCAGTCACTGTATCTGGGGTAACATTTGAAGTTGTAGGCCTTTTAGAAGAGCAGTGTCGAAATTGCAGAAATTACCTGGATGGGAGATAACACTGCAGACAAGAAGATTCCATATCCTGTTTCTTCAGGAGATAAATTTGAAAAATAACATTTTCTGTTGCATTACAAAAAACCAAAAACAACAACAGCAAAAAAACACCAAAAGAGATATAAAAAGCATGGGGTTTTTTATCATTAAGGTTTTTGTACCTTTGGAAAAAGAGCAGAGGCTGAACTTTGTCCTTTCTGCTTGTACAAATTCAGTTTGTATTTTAAACTAATAGCTTTGACAAGTGCAGTCTTCTGTTTTGAAGATTTAACTGGTTTTAAATGAAATTTTTTATTTCTTTTCATAGAGAGCTAAGGTTTTGGCCACAGCTGCTTCTGGTTTTCCTGGGTTTACTCCTCAGTCTATTCTCAGATCCAGCCTTCGCACCACACCCCTAGCAACTCCCTCTGCATCACCAGGACGATCAGTTACTCCTCCTCTACGAGCAAAGGAGCCTAGAATATCTTTCAGGGAAGAGAACTCGAATGCAAAATGGACTGCTGGGGTAAGCTGGGTTGTAATTAGTGATTTTTACAGTTAAAGGCTTTATAGACGGTGGTTTAGATTTTTTTAAAAGTTTTCTGAAACTCCTTATATTGAGAATTGGAATTGCAAATCAGAACGGCAGACTTGAATTTGGCCAAAAAAGGTAATGGTAGACCACCTGTAAAATCACATGCCTGCAGGAACATGTTCGTAAATAAAAGTTAGTGACCTTGGTGGTTTTTACTCAAGTGTCGTTAGGAGCTGTGTGCTAGTTCAACTTCCTGCTATACCTTTTCAAATGGTGGTGTGGCAGGAAGGTAAGGAATATAGGTTGAGCCAGTTGTTTGGGTTTGTTAAGCTTTGTGAATTAAGCATCTTTGAAAGCAATAAAAGTTATGAGCTGCATTTACTTTCGGTCTCTCTGTTAGCAAGGCTGGGTTTACTTAAATTACGGTAAAAACAAGACTCTGATGAAGAGAGCTGTACCATTGTCTGTTCTCTAGCCATAAAGTTCTGGGTTTTGCTTGTCACCATGCACCAGGGATAGCATTTGTATAGTTGTTAAATCAAGCTGGTCCACGTGAAAGTTGCCTCTATCTACTCCTCCTTTTGTTCTGTCAGTTGGATTCTCTGATTCAGCTCATCGTGCAGTTGGTGAATTAACATACCAAAATCAGAGGCAGAACAGGGCCATACACTAGTATCTACATGGATGAGCTTTCCATATATGAAACTAAGAAATCTGGTTTTATGATACCTTTTATTGCCTGCTATAAAGAACTACTCAATTGTAACAAGACGCTCTCTCTTATATGAAGTTCTTACTAATAATGCAGTGTGGCCAGATAATATACTTGTTCCATGCTACAGGCATAGTGAACACCAAATATTTTAGTAGTGGAGGCAAGTTGAAAAGGCAAGCATTAAAAAGAGCAAAATCCTGAGTTATAATTTTAGGTATGCAAAGCTCCCTCTTGAAAACACAGTAGTGAACCCAATGAACAGTCTTGAGATGACACTATAAGCAAGCGCTTACAAGACCCGCTTCATCTGAATTTCTCAAGGTTGTTGAAACTCAGTAGGCAGTTAAAAGTGTGATTAATTTTTACACTCAGCTTTAAAAGCTAAGATGTGAATTAATTTTGTAGCACCTTGCTTAAGGTGACAGTCATAAAACTTAAAAATACCGCTGTGTGTTCTTTTTTGTGTCTTGCTTTGACAAAAAGCATATGCATGTTATTGATCATGAACTTTTTCTTTTTAAAAAAAAAAAAGGTAACAGAAGATGATGAACCATTGCCTGGAGCTTCATCTGAGCATCATTGTGGAGTAGTGGAGGATGCCTGGTCTGAAAGTAGACATAAAACAACTCTGTTTACTCTGAGCTATCCTGAGGATCATCATGCTGAAATGGAAGAGTCTTTAGAAAGCATACCTGGAGATGGTCTGGAGAAAATGGATGTCAGCAAAGAAAATAGTAACTTCTCTGTCAGATCAGACCAAACTACTTTGGAGTATCATGATGCAAAATCACCTGGCGATTTTGAAGACGATGTCATCTTTATAGCTGCTAAACCAGCTAATTCTTCCACTGAAGAAACTAGTGATTTTCAAGAACTGGAGAAGGAAGAAGACAGTGAAATTGTTGAAGATAAACCTTCCCAGATGGAACAACCAGATTCATCAGAACTAAGAAAAGAAGCTGGTGTGTTTCATCCTATGATAACCTAAGTTTCTGAATTTTTCAGATGTCTTCAAAAGGTTAAATAGATAAGAAGTGCAGCATTTTAACGATGAGCATTCTCCAGTGTCCTAGGCACTTCCTTGTCCTAGGCTTTTAAAATTGCTACTGTGTTTGAGTCCTTTTTTTAGGTATCTGGGTATTATGAATATATACTGGGTTTGGCTGGCACTTCTTGTGTGTAATTGCAGCTGAGAGGCAGCGGTGGCTTGTGGGAGTTTTGAGAGGGATACAAGTTGAAAACTTAGGCTTCTGGTTATGTTTTGGGGGTCCATCTGTAGGCTGCAGGGTTTTTTACAGCAAGTTTAGTGTATGGCTTGTTTTGACTAGGTAATTTATTTTTTCTTCGTTTTTTTAACCACCTTATTAGTGCTCAGTTAAATGGTTTTTTTCTGGAAGTGAATCTGCTTGTCTGTCTGCCTCTTATTACAGCTTTGCTTGCTCATTTTGCTGGCTCAACAGCTTCTGCAGCCTTTTCCAAACCTAGTTCAGTTGATCCTTGGTTATTCAGCTCTGTTCAACTCATTCAAGCCAATCCAGCTGCTGAGGATTTGTATGAGCAGGTCTGCTGGCAGATTAGAAGAGATGTAGCTCACTAGCTGGTGAGCAATGATGAAGAGCTGGGAATGAAAGTAGTGCAGGAACAGTGAGATGTGCAAGCACAGCTACAGAGTCAGTATTTGCCAAACAGAGCTCAGTCTGTTCAACTCTCTATAAAAAAAGTTTATTCCTGGGACATGTATGCACATGTCAGAGTTCTGTGTCTGAGGTCTTGAAACTGTAGCAGTATCACTGATACTCCAGTATCAGTGCATCATATGCATTCTGATCCAGTCCAAAGTCTGAGATGATTCTTAAGGATCCTGGAGAGTGGTTGTTGCATGCTGAAGTTCTTCAGCTCTTTTCCTTTTTAAATAGCAGGAGCGCCCAGATATGGACTCCGTGTACATGGGTAAAAGGGATTCTCCAGATCTGAGTGTTCCTACTAAGATAGGTCAGAACATTTGCCTGACCTATTGTAGCTGTCTTGTATTTGGACAAGAAATCAAAGGTGCTTTTCATTAAAAATAATGATAAGGTACTAATCATTAAAGAATAAGCTTAGAAAGAAGCTTCCTCATTGCTGGACTGTTGTACAAACAGTTCTGTACAATTTCAGTAGTTTGGAAGCATTAGAGGGCAGTCAGTATAGCTCTTGTTTGACTGGAGCTAGTAAAATTATCCCAGCCCTGCATACTGTCTGCAAAGGTGATCGCTGGAGCTGGAGGAAGCAGATAGTAGAAATGAAGAAAAGGAGGATGTTTGTAAAATTGAACCTGTTGAGATAACAAGTTGGCAAGCAGTTGGGTTTCAACATCACCAGTTGACCATTAGAGGAAAGAACAAGGAAAGACCTTAGATGCATTCTTGTAGAAGAGGGGAAATGGAGTCAAGAAAAGAAAGAAGCATTGCTGGAATGTGATAAATACCCAAAGAGAAATAAGAAAACTTCCTACCCAATTTTAAGGAGGGGTATTTTCTGAATGTTTTATGTATTAGGTTGGTAATGTATCAGATTTAGTTTGTAAACAGTATCGATGGTCATTTTGTTTTCTTGACTGAAATTATGCATCAGACTTCTTGTTTTAACAGAAAGAATATTTCAAACCATCTGTGCCTTTGAAGTCTTGGTAGCATTATTTTGTTAGATCACTATCCTAGATGAAATGTATAAAGGCTGACTTTAAAAACATATGAGTGTTTTAAAAGAAATGATGCTAAGTGCAACAGGGAAGTCATACATCTGTCTGGTTTTGTAGGATTTGTGGAAGAATCAAATGCTGAATGTCTTACCCTTCGTGAGGATGGTAAATTGGTGTTAAAAGCTGGTGAGGCTGCTACTTTTGGAACTGCAAGTGAAGGGTGAGTTTATAAAATAGATACATCTTTGGGTTCACACAACATGTAACTGCTGGCTTTCCCGTGTTTGAAAACCATGATTTTGGGTTCTTTCCTTTGTTCTTAAGTATAATGGTTTTTCTATTCCTTTCTCTCTGTGAAGAGAATTAATTTGGCATAAATGTAAGTCAAATTGACTAGCTGTCGGTTTGAGCCTTTTTTCTCAAATTATTGCAGAACCCAAAGTGTGATGATGATAAAGGCTTCATTCAACAGGTCATACAAACTTTTAGATTGAGGGTTACTAAGCAGATACTGTGAACATAAGCCCTGCTTTTGCCTGAAAATTGCGTAGCTAAAAACTACACCTGAGCTTCCTGTAACTTTAGTTTATTTTGGGGTTTGAATACTTTCTGGCAGTATTTTATACACTTAATTTCTGTTTTCTGTGTGTACTCAGTTAGCATCTACCTATTTATGGAAAGGGAAGCAGTTTTCTCACCAGGTTCTTTAAAAGCTGCAACTGCATAGTGATAAAGACTGAATATTAGCAATGAAATAACCCTGAATTTCAAGTGGTTACTTAACACTGGTACAAACTTTTCATCAGTTTGTTCTAAACCTCCAGTATAGCAGTTGCATCCTTCCTACCAAAGACAAATCATATATTATTCTTTAATACAACTCGGTTGTTATGTTATTATTTACTATTAGATAGCTGGGTATGTTGTTAAGTACCTGTGACTCATTTTATGCAATGAATTGAATTGAATGTAGATATGTCTGTAAGGGAATGTCTCACTGTAAAATCTTCAAGTTTCAGAACAGAAAAAATTAAGATAAATTAGAAAGTAATTTGTAAAGCTCTTCAAGGTTTGTTTTGAAGCTTTATGATGAATTTCTCTCTTTCTGTTCATGAAGTGAAACAAACCATCAGGAGTCCAAAACGTCCTCTTCATCAGAAGAAAAAGCCATACCAGTTGCAATAAATCCACAGCTTTCTGAATTGCCGGAGGCAGACAGAGAATGTATGTACAGTATGTTGGAGATGTTATGTGAGTTAAGGTAGCTGAACTCTTGAAGTAAAACATGTAGCTTGCCCTACCAGTGTCTCCAAATGAAGTAGTACTAGCATGTTTCTGCTAACTTTAGAGAGAATTCCCTCCTCAAAGAAAGTCCTTCTAGGAAATGCATAGTGAATGCTCTTGTTCTTGATCAAGATATTGAGAAAACTGGTAGAATTTAAAATACTAGAAGGAGAGATCAGTATTTATTTTAATGTTGTGCACCACTACTAATTTGTGTACTATAGGATCTGCTGTTTGAGTTACTATTTTAAAAGATGGTGCATCCTCAGTATTCAGATAAGTAGTATCAGTGGGCCTTTTCAGCCACCCTTTCCTCTGTTGTTCTTGTTCTCTATGGACTTGCCAGCTGATTTTCCCCTTCCTCTTTTCGTATTTTACTGTGGGTCTGCCTCCTTTGCCATATAGATAGTTGTCATGGTTTAAACCACACAGCCGCTTGCTTACTCCCCCCTTGGTGGGATGGCAGGGAAAATTGGAAGGGTAAAAGTGAGAAGACTCTTGGGTTGAGGTAAAGACAGTTTAATAGGTAGAGCAAAAGCTGCGCAAGCAAAGCAAACTAAGGAATTCGTTCACTACTTCCCATCAGCAGGCAGGTGTTCGGCCATCCCCAGGAGAGCAGGGCTCCGTCAGGCATAATGGTTACTTGGGAAGGCAAACACCATAACTCTATATGACCATAACATAAACGTCCTCCTGCCTCCTCCTTCTTCCCCCAGCTTTATGTGCTGAGCATGACATCATGTGATATGGAATATCCCCTTGGTCAGCTGTCCCAGCTGTGTCCCCTCGAGCTTCTTGTGCCCCCCAGCCCACTCGCTGGTGGGGTGAGGTGAGAAGCAGAAAAGGCCTTGGCTCTGTGTAAGCACTGCTCAGCAGTAACAAAAACATCCCTGTATTATCACTGCTGTTTTCAGCACAAATCCCAAACATAGTCCCATACCAGCTACTCTGAAGAAAATTAACTCAGTCCCAGCCAAAACCAGCACAGTAGTTTTGGCTTCTGGTTTTTGGAGAAAGCTCGATATATGTGGCTGGATGGAGAACTGTATTGTTGGCTCCTGCTCCCTCTCTTACTTTCTGTTGCTTAAACCTGTGTCATTTATATAGCAGTTAAGTTAAAATTATATGAATCTCTTCCAGCTGTGATAAGTATCCTTGACAGTGAGGATGTGGTCAGTACTCATTCAGAAAATCACCTTGAGGGGAAGTGTGTGGATTTATCGGAAGAACATAACCTAGAAGCTGCTGAAGCTGAGGCTGAAGTTCCTTTGCTGCAGGAAGAAACAGCTGTTTATAACAGTGTTCATAAAGCTGAGGAAATTAATGTAAGTAAACTATTTTCCCATTTTCTACGGAATAGAACACACTTTGCAAATTGAGGACAGTCATGTCTTACTGACGGTTACACGCACACAAAAAACAGAAGTTAAAACCTTATTACCTAAGGGCAGCTAGGTTTTTCTCCTATGCTTTTTTTGTACCTATGACATAAAATAGAACCTGTCAAGATTTGGGCCTTTGAGAGCTGTAGTAGTACAAAAAAATGTCTGAAGTATTTTTTTAAAAATAACCATGCATTCATTTGGTTTACTAGAACTTAATGTTTCTTACTTGACTTAAAAAATAAATGGTTTTAATGTTAAAGACAATAAGAAAAGTTGGGGATCACAGCTTTTCAATAGTGGGGGCCATTTACCAAATGACGAAATGATGTGGGAACCAAGCTCATTTGCAGAGTTATTTAGTTGCTTAGAGCCTTTACTATTTGTTCCTAATTTATATAAACCAAATTTCAGGTAAGAAGTTAATTTCAGTGTCAAGATACTTCCAGCTACTTAAAACTTATTTTTAAAATGTGTTTTTTTAACATCTAAATGTTGTAAAATATGCATTCTAAAAGGTTATTCACATGGACTGAAAATCAGAACCAGAGATTGTCTGGTTGTCCCAGGTTTTCCCCCTGTTGTTCTTACTTCAACAGGGGCTGATGAGTTATTTGGATTCATTGTGGATGTCCTCTAAGTACCATAGAGAGTATACTGTCAGTTTCCTGTAGGATTATACTCACAAGAATTAATAATAGGGTGAAATATAAACTGAAAGGTAGGCCTACCACAAACAGATGGGTCTTCAGTAACAGATAATGCTTTTCAGTGTCCCAGATTTCAGATGAAGTTAAATAGGCAGTTACTGATTTAGCTTGTCTCAGCTTTGGGATTTAGGACAACACTGTAGAGAAGATGATTTTAGACTTGGGAATACATCAGTCACTTGTGGGAGTAAATGGAAAAATCTGTGATGGGAAAAATGGAGCAGGTACATGAGACAGTCACAAAGCTTCTGCAGTCATTCATGTAGCAGTACAGTGAAGGCTTTTCTGCTTTGGTTATAACTGGTTCTTACAGATTTATAGTAAACATCTGGGTGTGGCTTGTCTGCTTTCACTGAATTTAGGACAGACTACTTCCTGCTTTCTTGTTTGTAGATTTGTAAGCATAAAAGGAAAGTTTATGCAGACTAGTTTTTCGTAAATTTAGTTTTGAAGCACGGCATGCTGCTGTAATATGATTCTTTAGCAACTTGTGACAAGGTAGGAGGCAGAAAAATAAACAGATTCTATGGAGACTCCTGTTCAGTGGCTTTTTCCTTCTGCCATCGTTGGCTAGCACTACAACTTAGAGGGCTGGGCAGAGGTCTTTCACTCTTGATTACATTATCTTGACCGTCTGAGTCACTTGAAATATGTAACAGATACTACTTTTGTTCTCAACATAAAAGCTTGAGTGTCTCATGTGGATCTAGAAGGAAAAAGTGATTGCTCAGTCCAGGGAACTACAAAACATGAGCTGTAGGTATTTAGAAGATATGTGTTGTCTTGCACAATCCAAGTGATCCCTTAAATGTGCAGTGTTGAGTTGTTGGATGTGATACCTGGCTGGTTTGACTGTGTTGCAGTCACAACTATTATGACTGAAACTTTAAACTTGGGGGACAGAATTGTGTTTTACCTTGTCAGATGCAGAGTTTGTCAGTCAGCGTGGATTTGTAGTCAGTCCGGCAAGTACTGCCATGTGATGGTTGCTGCCAGTTGTGTATATGGCTTGTATTACAGAATGGCTCACTTTGTTCATGGGTGGTGGCAAATCCTTAGTCATGAGCAGAGCTATCAGAAATGGAGCATGTGATTGCATACACAGAATACTCTGTTCTCTGTCCCTTAAACGCATAAACTTTTTATCTGTAGTACATTGAGACAATACATTGTATGTTTCTAACTTCACATTTGGTGGTGATCTGAAAGGAAAAGCAGCATTTCACTGTCCTCAGTTTCATCTAGCTCAGTTTGAAGTTAGTCAGTTTGGTAATTAATCATGCATTAACAGACATTTTTTAACTTTAGGTTATTGAAGATAGTGTGTTTAAGGTGCAGACCTCCAAAGACACACCTGAAACATCACCAGATGGTGAACTACATCCATCAGGCAATCTTCAGTACAGCTACGATACTGCAGAACAACAGTTTGCATTTGATTTGCCTGGTAATAGAGATGGTGAATGTGATGCAGCTGAGGGAGAGGGAGAGCTTTTTATATCTGAGAGTAATTTTAGTTTAGTCTTGGAAGGAGAAGAAGGGGAAGCAGAGATGGGAGACTCTGTGTTAGTGGATGCTTCTAAACCGGCTGGCACCACAACAGAGGAGGAACCTGTGAACAATTTAGGAAATACTGAAAACCAAGAACATGTTACAAACTCAGTGTCCACTGTAACTAGTGATCAGGAATCTCAAAATGTTGCAGAGTCACTCCCATATGTGCCTGAACCCATTAAGGTAGCTATTGCTGAGAACTTACTGGACGTAATCAAAGACACAAGAAGTAAAGAATTTACATCTGAAGTTGTAGAACAGTCTATTCATGAAACCATAGGTAAAAAGGTAACTAGATTCCAGAAGGCAAAATCTGCCTTAACTGTGCCAGAAGGAGTGGAAGATGAAACCAGCAAACATCCTGTAGAGTATGTCATCACTCCTAGAACACGTGCAAGGGGACAACTGAGTAGAAATCTAAGGATTCCATCAGCAGGTGATCAGCAGCTACTGAAGACAGATGATCCAGTTCTGTTTGGACTGTCTCCTAGAAGAAGTACCAGGCGAACGAAAGAAGCAGCTGAGACTTCTCGTCTTCAAACAGAAGAAAATGCTCAAGCTGAGCAAATTCCTGTGATGCCTGTGACGCCTGTGACTCCTAGGCGAGGCAGGAAGCCGAAACATACTAATGTAGAAAAAACAGAAGGTGGCCATTCTGATGGACAAACATTGTCCATTAGTACGCAGTCTATAGCTGTTACTCCAAGAAGAGGCTTAAGGAGAGCGAAGGAAGCTGCATCTGAACCCTTGGAAGAGGCTAACGAGGAAAGATCTCTTGCTGAAGCTAGTGTTACTGCTTCTGCTACTTCCAAAAGGAGTAGAGGACGAAAAGGTTTGGCAGAAGATCAAGAAACTGGCCAGATTGACACAGGTCCTAAGATAAAACCAGCAGCCAGTCCCAGTAGAAGTGCAAGAAAACTGAAAAGCGCTCATTTAGAATTTACTGAAAATGTTGTCAAGGATCAAGAGGTGCAGCCTAGTGACCAACTTCTTCTACTTGTGCCAGCTAAAAGAGGCAGAAGAAAAAAGATGAGTTCATCAGAAGTTTCAGAAAATTCTGACCTTGACCTCTCTAAATCATCACTTTCTCAAACAGAGCTTAAACTTCCTGTCACTCCTAGAAGAAGTGCTAGGAAGGTGGCACAAAATCTCCTGGCAGCTGCAGAATCTCCCTCTACTCAGGAAGACATACATTCAGGTGGGAAAGTGGAGATCCTTGATACTCCTAGGAGAAGAGTGAGAAGAGTTCTACATGCTAAACCAGAAAAAACAGATACTCATGGGCAAACACCTGCACAGCCAAATGAGGAACCAAGCACACCCAGGACTCCAGGAAGGACAGGACGTCGGGGCAGGAAGAGGCAGTCTGTACTGGAGAAGAGCACAGGGGAGGAGGCCTTCCCCAAAGGACCTGATGGCAGTCCTTTGTTGCTTGAAGACATAAACCCGTCACGACATGATGAAATATCAAGAACTTTAACAGATTCTGTTACAAGAACCAGATCCCGCAAAACTGCCATGCAGCAGAAACTGTCTGTTGAGGAAAATGAGTCCTTCCTTTTCTCTCCTCCTCTCACAAAACTGGCAAAGAAATTTAAAGGTAAGTGCACTATGTTTATATGCAAAATAGGGGGTGTTGCTGTTTTGTAAACCATAGAAAATAGACTGTGAGGCTGGCTTTAAGTATTGTAAAGAATGTAACCATGCAAAATAACAAATTTGGAAAGAGGCATTTCAGCTTTTTTCTGAACTCTACGTGACTGGCTGACTAGTTGTGGTGGGAATAGGTGAGGAGGCTGATCTGAGTGAAAAGAAATTTAAGCTGAATTTTTGTCATGAGCTTAATTTCTGTCAGTTTTGAAAACTGGAGGGTATCTGTTAATATGCAATTGCCATCCCTCCCTCCCAATGGAGGAATAAAGGAGATGTGCTTCCAAATCCTGTTCAGTTTTTATCTTCAGCTGAGCGGCTACATCTTGCAGCAAACCATACAGCTGTTTAATTATGTGGTGGTTTTTCATGGGCATATATTTTTTTTTAGTTGTTACTTTTTATTAGAGTACATGGTAAATATTTTTTTTTTTTGAGATGCATAGCGACTCTTCATGCCTCTTGATTGACATCTCTGATTATGTAAGTGCAGGTAAAACCACTACACTGGCTTATTTTTGTTTCACAATTTACTGAAAAAGAATGGATCCCAAGAGGCAGTTACTGGGGGAAAGACACCTCCACACTGAGTGTTTATAAACCTGATTGGAGCTTTTATTTCAGGAAGGTACTGTGCTCTTGATTATCAGCTGTAATTTAATGTCACTGTCCTTTATGTGTAATGTACTGTGTAATGTTAACAATGCATTGTCATTTTAGCTGGAAAAGCAGACCGTCCTGTGCAGCTTAAGGATTTAGACCCAGACTTGTCTTCTCAATTTGTCTTTTCACCCCCTCTTTTGAGGTCAAGAAGAAAAAATGTATCTAGCATTTCCCAAATTATGAAAGAACCAGTAAGTAAAAACTCTGGGTGTATCATGTTCTTGACTTTTGCTCTGTACTGCTTTTTCAAATCATACTTTGCAATGCCTTGTCTTTTTCCTTGAAAGCAAATCTAAAAAGAAAGCTTTAAATTAAGCAGCTAGACAATTTGTGGGTTTTCCTTCATGAAAACTAGCTACAAAAATCAGTTTTGAGTCTATGTAAGTCAAGAATTAGTAAATATTGCTTTGCCTTTAACAAAAGGCACAGTGGCTTTGTTTAAACTTACTTGGTATGTTATCTTTTAATTTTCAGAATTTGAACTGTTAAGATGGTACAGTAATTTCAGATGAAAGGTTTGTTTTTGCTGAGAGAAACTGTAATGCTTTTGGAAAAAAACTTTGGCATGACTGCATGAAAGAAACATTGATTTGTATTCTGTAGAAGTATAAGAACTTGTGCATGAGTAATGTTTTTGTTGCCTTAATATAGGAGCTTCCAGCTAAAGAGGAAGAGGATACCAAATCCATAGAGTCTGTGGGAAAGCAAAAATTGAAGAGAGGTAGAACTGCAAAATCGAAAATGAGGAAAGCAACCAAGTATGAAATTTTTTTTTAACGCTCATTTGCATTCCTTTATTGTAGTAGTAATTCAGCTGTTGGCCACCTAACTTCCTCTGCTCGCTTGGCTAAGCAGTTCTGCTCTGGCTTTGCGAGCCTGTCCAGCTTGATGGTCTAATAGGCACCTTTTCCCCTACTTAACGGTTTAGTTTTCTAATGGAAATGGGAGAGGGAGGGGATAGGAAAGGGCAAGTGGATACTGATCTTTGCAGTGATGGTGGGCTCTTACATTGTCCTATTCCACCTTTATGAAACCACACTCTTAACAGTCTTTAGTTGTCCATACAAGGCAGGAGGGGGTCAGTGAGTAGAGGGAACTTCTTGTTTCTGGACATGTTTTCTGGTTCGTTCTGGAAAACTGAGAATGTTTGCCTCTTAAAAGCTGGGTTGGGGCACTCTAAAAGCTCGTATGAACAGTGACTGAGAATACTTTGTACAGTCTGGTAAGGAATGAAAGCAAAAGGAAGCTTATTTGTGTACCTTTTCTGCCTTGATCCTGCCTACAAAGAAGCCCATAAAAAAATTCTTTGGCATTAATTTTGTAGTTTTTTTCCTCCACTAAAAGCTGTTGATAAGAAAAAATAAATTTTGGTACTTCTCTTTCTTTTCAGAACCACAAGAAGAGAAGGTTCTTGGTCACCTCCACCAGTGGAAATAAAATTTATCTCTCCTTTTGGAAGTCCAGTGGATGGAACAAAAAGCAAACAGAAAGAAACTGCAGACATGGCAGAGAAGACTCTACGAAAGAACAAAAAAAGACTCTCTAATTTTCCAAAGCCAGTTGTGCGCCGGAAGATGCTGTAACTGTTTTTTAAGTTTATAATATACATCACTGTTTGCAAAGTCATCAAAATTGTGTGGATTAGTAAAAAGAAAAAAATTATCTAATTTGGAAGAGATAATTTATATAAATTATTGTAAAATTTCATAAACAAATGGTCTTCAATAAGTAACTCCATATGGAGTGTGATTTCCTCAGTCAATGCAGTTTTCTATTTTATATTAAGACTTCATACATTTATATAATATGTAAATACAGCTTATTTTAGGAATGTTAAATAAAAATGTATACTTCACAATATGCTTACTGTCTGATAGCTTTTTGAGGGAATAGTGGGTTGAATGGCCTGTATTGCTCAGAAGTGTTAACGTTGGTTTGCAGGAGTTGTTGACCCTCAAAAGTGAGGCCTAAAGCTTTTTAAGCTTTTTAAAAGTTTACTTAGAATTCCTATAACAAGTAAACATTTAAAACATACTATTTTGACTTTTCTAAATGACATTTGACCTTCTGGCACAAATAATTAGGCTCACAATATAAACTGGTAATTCCTTACATTCATGGTTAAGTTGTACCGTGTTGAAGTCAGAATGTAAACAACTGTATTTTAAGGTGTGCAATATTTTTTTGTATTTGTCTTAAACTTTGGGAAAGCTGCTCTTTAGTTCATAAAACTAGTTCACATCTCAGATGTTTCACTATTTTTTACAATTTGTTGTCAGCAAAAAATGAACTGTATAGAGGGTGTGATGCTTACAATAGCATATCAAATTTAAAGGGATGTTACCCATATACTTGGAAATTTGAGCCAAAATTATTTTCATAAGGTTAATAGCAATGTTACTATAATTGAAGTAATTTTTGTCTGTAAACATATTTTGCAATGTTTGAAGCCTGCATATCACAGCACTGAAAACCTGATGGTAAAGCTAACATAGTAGTCTGAAAAAGGTACAAAAATGTACAGAAATCTTAGTTACAAACCATATTTTTTGAATAATTATTTCATTAATAATCTTGGGTTATGGAGTAAATGTCCCTATAAAGCTTCAATTTGTAAAAATAAATTCAAAAAATATTCTTTTAAAAGCAGACATGGAAATACTATTTTGATGTGCAGTCTTTTAGACAATGGATTATTTTTATGTATGTTAATTTATATATGGATGCAACTTTGAAGACTACAGAATGGTGGAACCTGACATTAAACTTTTCAATTAGTAAAAACTACTACAGTTACTCTAAGAAATAATTTATTGATTAATGAATACCTTGTACATAGTGGGTTGAATGTATTAATAACAGACTAAGCTTGTAAAAGAAGTTTCTTCTGGGGCCATGATTTTTCTATCTCAGAACAGGTCATTCTAGAGAAGCAGTTGCATGCAGTAGGGTATTTTTCTCCTTGGGATTATTCATGACTGAATGAAAGCTTAAAAAAAATGCCAAATGTTAACAGTGTGAAAGTGGCAGTTTGAGTGAGACCTTTCAGTCAGGTTAATAATTATTTACTCTGAATATTTTGTATTTGAACTACAATATAAATATGGTCAAAGGAGGGGGCGGGGGGAGTTCTAGCAATATTTTTTTAAATTCACGTTGTACAGAAATGCAGCAAAGAGCTCAGAAAATGGGGTAAAATACCAGACTTTCAAAACCGGAATAGAAAATGGATGTCAAATCTGAATATATGTTGTGTGTAGTGCACAAGAGTATTCATAAAATGTTCCGATTCCTGATCAAATAGACTTGACTGGTGAAATGCTAGTGAAGATTGCTTCGTAGGGTTTTAACGTGTTTCTGGCATTTGTACTTACAACATATTTTTTTAGTGTGAAAGCCCATTAGAACAAATGAAAATATGGTATTAGCTAATTTTATTAATAACTTGTAGTAATTTTTATACTCTTTATTTTATAACCAGCTCA
>JAVJGI010000035.1:9428666-9467177 GCA_035590275.1 Ibycter americanus | reverse complement strand
GGCTGCTGGGCCATGGCGCGGGCTCGGCGGGCGGGCGGTGCTGTGCCGCCGAGGCAGCCGCTGGAGGGTGCTGTTGCCACAGGAAAGGCTGCCAGGCTCCCGGGAGGAGCCCAGGGAAGTCTGGGCTCCTGAGTGAGGCGCTCATGCCTCAGGGAAAACTCATGCCCAGGCTGTTGCGGCGCCCCCTGGCCCGGGGTCTTGCAGGCCCTCCATTTGTGGCGGGGCAATGGCTGGAGCTTCTCCTCCTGCTGTTGCTTTATGAAGTGCTTTATTTTCTCAGTGCTTTTGACTTCTCTTAATTCCTCTCGTAGCCATTTGGGGTCACCGTTTTATTTTTCTTTTACACCTGTGTTTGGTGGGTTTTTTTCAGAGAGCCAGCGTGGGGGAGCAGAGACTGGATTTTACTTCCAGTTATCCCTGGAGGATATCCAGGAGGAAGCAAGCCTCTGGCTTTGGGAGCTGTGCCGCAGGGGACAGCTGAGCAGGAATCCAGCACCAGAGCACTACGTTTTTGCTTTTGGCCGTAGAAACCGAAGCCAGCCACAGTGGAGACACGGTGGCATCTTATTCACTGCGCGGTTATCCAAACCCTGTTGCCGGCCCTTAGAAGGATGCTTCGCCCCAGGCGCCCCTCGCCCTCGGCACAGCCTGTATGGCGGCTGTGCCCTGGAGCCCGCCGCGGGCAGCCGGGGGGCTCGCTGCACGCCGGTGGGCAACAGCTTGTGCGGGAAGGGGCTCCCATGACAGCTGCTGCCTTCCTCCCGGCCTGTGCTCCCCTTTCTGTGTTTAAGCACGGCTCTTGCAAGCCAAGCACCAGGCAGGTGCAGTCCCCGTCGGGTTCCCTCACCAGGCGCCGCGGCTCGGTGTAGGTGAGGGTGTTCCTGCAGGGAAGGGCCGGGCAGGAGGCCGCGGGGCAGCCCCGGAGCACCTGCGGGCACCCTAGCCTCAGCTGCGTGGCTACGAGAAAGCCTTTCTGTTCTTTTTTTTCCCTTGCACAACTCGCTGAAGCTATAGGGAGCGTGGGGTCTGGCCCTCTCCCTTGGCTGCGCTGGTCGGGCGGTGGGCTGCCGGCTCCCCCCTGCCTGAGGGAGCCGCTGGGCCCAGGGCCTGTCATGGCCGCGCGCTGCTGCGCTTCAAGGGAGCTTTGACGTGACTTTACGAGTCTCAATCTCTACACTGAAGTGCAGCCATGGGTGGGAGGCAGGCCCTGGCTGGTGGAGGGGCCACACCCTGTCGCTCCCTAGATGAAATGAGCTCTGTGGGGACAAGAAAGCTCGGTGGGCTTTTGTCCCCAGGCGAGGCTGGTGGGCTCGCTGCCCCGGGCCCCTGGGTGCTGCAGCTCGGTTTAGGAGCAGACATTGGCCCCTGAAAGTGGAACCTGTGACCAGTTTTGGGGTGTTTGGAGGCGGTGCAGACACAAGCTAAGGGGGCTGTGACTGCTCGGCTGCTTTCATCAGGGAAGTGTTGCCCTTCCGCAGTGGGAATCCCCCTCTTTCTGGGCATGCTGCTCACAACAAACGCGGCGGGGGGCAAAGCACAGCTTTCTTGCCTGCCCTATCCAGTGGTTCAGGCTGGAACACTGCTTTGCTGCTGGGAAGACCTCAAAATGTCAAAATGCAGCAATGTCGTGGACTCCAAAACCTAAATCTGCAGCAGGGGCTGTGGCAGCTGCTGCTTTGCTGCCCCTCACAGGGAGAGGGATGTGGTGGTGGCCGAGAACACTGGGCAGGTCGGGCCAGAAGAGCTGCTCTTGGAGCTCTCAAAGTGATTTCTACAATTTTAAAGCAATTCTTTCCCCTAGTTTTTCCTTGGTACTCTATTGCTTGGTGGGTGTTGAGCTTTGTTTTTTTAATAACTTAGCCTGAGGTGGATTTCCAGGTGTGGAAAGCTGTCAGTTGTTTGGCTCTGTTGCACCAAGAGAAGTCTAGAAACAATAGATGGAAGGAGTATCAGGACACTTGGATAACAGGTAGGATTGCTAGTTAATCTCCAATAACTAGTATAGGTTTCAGGAGATGAATATGGGTGCATAGTTTCAGAAGAAACTGTGAGATTTCAGGAGAAATTAGAAGATTAAGCCTCTTGATGAAATACTGCAACTCTCCAGTCCTTTAAATTTCTTTGGCAGACTGGGAAACAAATAGATTTAGTACTTATCCCTATTTAAAAATGTCATTTTGAAGAATGATTTCAGTAATTGTTTCGCCTAACAGAGCAAATTATGAGATCCTCTCCAATATGTATTTTTTAAGAGCAGCTAATGATGAGAGCATTTAAGCACTTTAATGGATTTGAATATCCTTTTGCCATTAAATTTAATTGGTCAGCTTGGTAGTTTTTCTTTAGCAGAAATGGGATAATTCACATTAGTCACTTATGTAGGAAAATTATGGTTAAGGGAAGAATATAAAAAATAGTTCACAATGCTGATACTGACTCCACGTTTACTGTTTTATTAGCAGGGTTTGCTGTTTGCTTTAAATTCACAAATAGACATTATTTACAAAAGCTATTTACTCCAAAATTGGGTGGTACTACATTAAAACAGGAAGAAGCATTTGTCATCACAATAGAAAAGACTTTATTTCAATACACAAAGGTTCATGATATCTTATGTGTAGTTTAAATGAGTAGGTATTACTGCTACATCACCTGCTTTATCATGAGTATCAGTTAAGAAACACCTGCCCTGGAGTTGCACAAAATCAGAATAGTAAAAAAAGCACTGGGGGAGGCAATGCTGAATTCATCTTGAGTTGTTGCCTCACATTTGACCAGATAATGAGCTACTCAACTCAAACAGTGACTGGCTTGCTGAAGCCAAGAGTCTGTCTCCACTGCTTGCAGCAAGACAGATTGTCTCAAGACCCCTATGCTAATTTGGCCCTACTTGTACTGTATTTTGAAGGTGTATACAGACTTGGTAAGATGTCTAGGCCCGGTTTGGCAGAGTGGATTTTTTCCCACTAACATGCTATAATTTTACGTGGGTCCCACTGAAAAACAGGTTGAAACACATGAAATTCTGTCTGAACAGAAGAAAACACTTTTTTTACTGCAAGCACTGTTGAATACTGGCACAGGTGGTCCAGTGAGCCTGTGGAGTCTCTATCCCTGGAGTCAGTCAAAGCCCAGCTGGACAGAATCCTGGGCAACATGTTCTAGTTGATTCTGCTTGATCAGAGGGGTGAACTAGACAATCTGGAAATGTTGTTGCCCACCTCTATAATTTTGTGATTGATTCTGTGAAGAGGTCTGTGACTCAAAGCAGCAGAAGCTGGCCATGGAGAGCCTGGAAATAAGAGAAGGGAACAGCTCCCTTCAATATGTAGCTGTGACGTTTCCAAATACAATAAAAAGAGTACCATTCTACATAAAACTATGGAGTGGAATGTTGATAAAATACTCTTAAACAAGGTGTCACAGGAAGAGACTTGAGGTTTTGGCTAGATCGTGAAGCAGTATTTAGCTTTGTAGAGAATGTGCCTTTCATAAGAGCATGCTGCACATTGTACAATAGAAAGCTGGTAGTCTGTAGACTTCAAGGAGCTTCATCATGAGGAGTAAACTGAAAGGACGAACTGTGACACGAAGGAAAACAGGCATTTTTGCCATCCTCCCTCTTGTGAGCAGAAGGAAAAGGACACGGTATAGCTTAAAGGTACAAATGATAAGATCAAAGAAATTTCTCTTAAGAAGAAACAAAGAGGCATCATTTCTAGGATCAGCAATCAACTCTTCCATCACTGTAATACATTTTAATGCATTCATAGACTTTTTTGTTCATCTTAAATTTGAAAAAACTCCAAAATGAGGGTCTACATCCCAAATTTACAGATTGTGACCCGAAGAACAGCATTGGTCTGAGTTACGGGATTATACAGCAGTCCGGTGAAAAGAGTTCTGGTGGAAACGTGTAGTAGGCTGCTTTTCAAGGACTCTCCCCAGTGGTGGATATTCCCATAGACAAGGGAGAAGCTTCTGAGGAGACGTTATTTCTTCTTTACACCCTTTCCAAAATACGTGAGATTAGAACTTCAGAAAATTTATTTCAGTTTTATGCAGTCTACCTCCTCTGTGACTGGCATTGCACTTGTTCTCAGGTCTAAATCTGTGCTGGATTTGCTTCCGTTATATGTTGATCTCCATCTGAGGAACATGATCTTCTTGAAATACTTCATGGTGTTGTTTTTTACAGTTACAAAACACATGGTGTTTATCATGCTGTTGCTCATAGCAATACATTCAACTATGTAAAAAGCAGTAAGATAATGCTTCTCTTTCACAAAGATGGTGGGGAAAAAGTCACGGACAATTGTGAACCCATAGAAAGGTGACCAGCAGAGAACATAGGCAGTCAGGATGCACATCAGTACCATAACAGTTTTTCTTCTGCATCGAAGCCTCTTCCTGATCTGCTCCGTCTGAAATCCTGGTACAGTTTTAAACCAAAGCTCCCGAGAGATCCTGGCATAACACAAGGCCATCGTAACCACAGGTGCAACAAATTCGATGCCAAAGATGAAGAGGAAATACGATTTGTAGTACATCTGCTGGTCAACTGGCCAAATTTGACCACAGAAAATTTTTTCCTGGTTCTTCACTATGAATAACACCGTTTCAGTAGCAAAGTATGCAGATGGGATAGCTACAAGTATGGAGACGATCCAGACCAAGGCGATTAGGAAGGTTGCTGTTTGATAATTCATTCGTGGTTTCAGTGGGTGAACAATCGCCAGATACCTGGAACAGACAAATTCATTTAAAATGAAGTCTGAAAACACTCTTAGTCAGAACACACTTCAAAACAGAAGCGGACAGAATTAGGCAGAAGGAAACTACTGTCATTCTTAAGGAGAGAGCCTGACAAATTTGTCTGTGAGGAGAGTTAAGAAAAATTTCCAAAGTAGCAGCCTAAAGCAGAGTTCCTAAGTCTAAGAACTAGTTCCTAGTTCTAGAAACTCTGGAGCGAGTGGCTGAATGGTTTGTTAGGACAGTGGGTACCTGACAATCTGAAAACCGCAGCGTACGTTAGGGTGTCTGAGGACGGTTTTAAGACCTCAGTCTTAAAACTCCTACCCATTCACAAGATCAGCCTGAAAGAGTTGCAATTTTTTATCACAAACTTTCCTTTTTCCTTTTCCATGTCTGGGAGTTATGGAAAAGATAAGAAGAGGAGAAAGAGAGGGAATATTCCTATTACTGACAAATATATTTGCAGGACCTAGCACAATACGCAGGTGATGTCGTACCCAGGACATGCCATGATATAGTACCTGGGGACTCTTTGCTGGATGGCCCATGTTCAAGCAGGAGTTTGAAACATGCAATAATATACGCGTAGTCATATGCAGGTAAAAAGGTGAACATGCAGAAGCAGGAAAACAGTTTCCCTGGGCATCGAACTATTTAAATATGCATTTTTTTACCAAGAAGGTCAAATATATGTAACAATGTTTTTATTATTTTCATGTTTTTTTCCATGGGATACAAAAGGCTGAAGCTGATGCTAATGAATGGTTACAGGTGAGCATGTTTTCAAGCCGCCAGCAAAGGACTGTGTATCCATTTTCTGCCCATGCAAATTTTTGTGTTGTCTGCTGGAGGTGACTATTGCTAATTAATCTTAAATATGCTGTGTTAAGTAATATGCCAAACCATAAAACCTGAGTTAGGTATTGCACTCCTTATGACTGTAAAGTTGCAAGGTCTACTGCAGCGTTTCACAAAGAAGTGTGGAGAAATGGAAGTACATTACTTGCAAGGTTCATCAATTGCCCTCAATTCAGTTCAAAAGGAGCTAGGGCAATGGCATTCACTCTGGGGTATTTTTTTGGTTGGAATTTGGGGGGGGTGTTGATTTTTTAAGAAGCTATAGATGTAAGAAGATCTTACATTAGAGTACACGGTCCCAGAAAGATTAGGATATTTCTCTTAAAAGGAGATTTTTATCAGAGACTCTCCAGAGTTGCCAGTACGATTATATTTGACACAAAGGTTTGTTAGAAAAAAAATGGAATTTCTCATTCATTCAGTGGCTTTTCTATCTCTATATATCCTATACATAGATAGCATCCACAGGATATATTCATTCTAAAATAAAATGGAAAGTCAGTGGCACCTTTCATCAGCCAGATCTTGGAAGCAGATGAATTGTTCATCGCTCTTAACAGTGCAGGCTGGATGTCAAGGGACAGCAGAATTAGTCAGCCTCGTTGTGGAGCTGATAAATGAATATTTTTAGATCAGGTCCTGTGGAAACGAGGTTGTGGGATAATGTATGTATATGCATTCATAAGTATGCCTATCTGCTCAGCAAAACATTTGGCTGGATGGTGTAAATCTCCACAAGAGAGTCAGGAGGGAGTTTTTATGCTGGATTTCCCAATTGTCATTGCTTACCACACAAGCTGTTACTGCTGAGTGGTCCTGGAGCTCACGAACGGAGTTCAGATGAAGCTGCCCTGGAAGGTATGCTCCAAAAGAATACATAAAACACACCAAGTGCTCATGGGTGTTCAGTCCAGGGGACCAAACTAAAGCTAAAGTCCCCAAAATATTTACAGCATGAATATTGGACCCTTAGCATGAACTTTTGCTCTTCAGATCCTCTCCTTTCACATTGCATTATTTCCTATTGTAGATGTGTCCTTAAATATGTAAAATCCCTAATTTCATGTTAATAGACATCAAGAAAGAGGGAAGAGAACCCTACCTCAGGGGAATCCCGTGGGACAGGCTTACCCTCTCTACACACGTGAGCCTTTTAAATGAACTGAACATGGGAAGCTGTTGCTAGGAGCCCATTCTTTTTTAGAGACCGAAGTCAACAACCCACATGACATAACCAACATGGAATTGTTGATTGTTAAATGAGTGAGGTTTTTCTCTGTTTACCAAATCAGAAGCTCACAAAAAAAAAAATGTTAGTGAATCCAAAACACTGTGTTCTTACAACAAACTTCAGTGATTAATCGTTTCCAGGATTGTTTTTAAAGATGCCTGAGGAGATACGCTAGGAATCTTCTGATTTCTTAGCAGGCACAAGAGCTCAATGACCCATGTTACTTCATCAACTTGGGATGTACTAGCAGAGCTTTCCAAGAATATTTTTTAGAAGTTGAAAAAGTAATAGAAAATGGTAATGCATACATGATAGTATTATAAGCTTAACCTTGAATCCTCAGTTGCTGTTCAAAGGTTATTTGTTAGACACTTGTTAAGGAATTGTTTCATAGGAGGTGTTTGTCGTTTCCCCTACACCAGGCACCATCTCTGAACTTCCCCAGAGTCTTTCCACAGACTTCTGTTGACGTCAATCACAGCTGAAGCAGCTGTGCACAGCGCTGTTATCTATAAAACCATCAGCAGGGTTGACTGCTCCTGAGCTGTCTTTTGGATCAGGTACCAAAAACTACGCAACATTAGACTAGAGCATAAATGGCACATGAGAGAAATTGGGAAAAAAGGAGAGGAGGGAGTGGGAATCATACAGTGTGTATGTGCAGGGGGTATACAGAGATGTATATTGTGTTTGTACACAAAAGATGACTTCTTGTGATGGCCTTTCTATAGTTTACTCTGCAGGTCTCTGGCTTTCTGTGAGTTAGTCATGTCAGACTTATGTCAGCATGAAGCTGATCCTCAGCGCCTAGGTCCATCAGAGTCTGTGGTGCACAAGGCTAAGAGACCAGGAGTCCTAAGAAAAAATACAATTAAATTATATTGTTAAAATTCCTGGAGTGAGAGGCAGGCATAGAAATATCTCAGGACTGCAGTATAAAGCAAGTAGAATAACAGGTGGGTATCATTATGTTCTGCTTAGCCCATTATGAAGGCTGTAGGAAAATCTCAGCTAAACTGGGTTGGTGTAGCATTTTATAATTTTCTGGACAATGTCATAAATATAGGTGCCATAAATGACCTGTGGTTCTTTCCTGGCTTGCAGCTGTGCCATCCTCAGAGAGGCATATAAAGAGAGAGGAGAGTATGAGAGAGCATCTTAATGAAGAGTAGAGTGCTGGCCACACTCACTGAGCATCCATGTCTGGACTGGAGCATCCAGCTATGATCTCTGTGCTCTCAAATGGTTAATTTAATAATTGTTGGGTTTTCTCAGTACAGCATGACAGAGAGGAAGAACTCTACTTCGTAGGCTAGACAGAAGTCTTATCTTTTACTCTCACACCAAAACAAAAACTGGGAAAAATACCTTAAAGGCAGAAAGAAATATCCTGTAAGGCAATAACCCTGTTGGAAACTCACCTGTCAAATTCTCTATCACTAATCAACTGTTTCTGTCACTGAAGGGTATTTACTTCACTGTTTATAGAAAAGGTTAGATTCAGAAAAGCTGTGTAGGCCAGTAGTGAAGGTTCCTTAGAGATGTAGGGTTTGGATCAGGGTTATATAGTGCTGATGAACACCCTCATATCTGTGTGTTTCTGATTTGTCTCTCTCTTTCACCTCTTTCCCTTATTTCATAAATCCTCTCCTACACTTCAATCAAGCATATTTTTATGAGAAAAAAAATTGTTTTAATAAATCAACATGCTTTTCACCTGAAAAATTCAATCAAGAAATTTCCACTGAGTTTTCTCTGGGGTAATGTCGTGACCTCATGTGATTAAAATTTTTATGAAACAAGATACCCAGGTCTGCATAGTACCTACCTGGACATCAGCAAATCCTGCAGAACAGCTAAGCATGTTAAAAACCTAGAAATCTGGACCGCCAACCTCAGAAGCTCTGGCCATCTACTTGTGTAGTCATAGCACCCTACTTACCTGTCAACAGCTATAGCCAGGAGAGCATTGGTAGAAACATAGAGGGAGACGGTCCGAAGGTAGTTGACTGAGGCACAGAGGACGTGGCCGTGCTCCCAGGACAGCTGCCGCACCACGTAGTAGTCCATCTCAAAGGGGCAGCACACAATGGCCACAATGAAGTCCGAGATGGCCAGGTTGGCAATCAGCAGGTTGGTGAGGTTTCGCAGCTTCTTGTAGCGGGTGAGAGCAGCAATGAAGATGAAATTGCCGATGCCACAGACCAACATGATGCCAACCAGAGCCACCCCAATCACAATCTTGGCTGCAAAGAAGGTGCGGGTTTTGGTCACGTCATCTTCACTGTCCAGTGGCAGGTCATAATCACTGTAACTGAAATTGAAGGGGAAAGAGAAGTTTCGCAAGAAAGTTAAATCCCCATCGTGGAGATTGTAAATTGCTGCGAAGTTGAGGTTGACAGTAGCATTTGTTTTATGTTCAGCTTGCTCCATGGCCATGTTTGTCTTCTTTTGACACGTGGTTTGGCTGGCCCTTGGTTTCGTGTTAGAATTACAAGGTGTGACAGGGCATGACGGTGGCAGGCGAGAGACCTCATCCAAAGTTTCCTTCTGAGCAGTGAGTCACCTTGTCTTTGTCCCCATAATATTATAGAGCAACAGCCTCATTTATCTCCTTCTGTGGGAACAAAAAGAGGAGAATATTTCTGGAGAGGAAATTACAGCAAAAAAACTGTGCTTGAGGGAAAGCAATAGCCACCTTACTGCCCCACAGCTCTATTGCTGGCTGTGCACAGTGGGAAGAAATGCTCTGTGAAAGGATGCTTCTGTTATCATAAAATCCCTTGAGTTGCATAATACACTGGTTGTTACACCCAGCAGTTTTATTTACCAGTGATGAAATTTTGTTTTCAGCACAGAGCTAGTGTGACAATCTAGGAGTGTAAAATCCAGTTTAAACCTCTGCCAGCCTTCAGGCCCACAGTGCTGTCATGCTTCTGCAAGGTAAAAAAACTAAAATGAGATGACACCTCAATTTGCTGAAAAGTACCTGATGTGCCTTTTGGACAAAGTTTTTGCTTTATTCTAGATGTCTCAGTCAGAGCGATGTGATAGGTGAGAACAAAAAGACAACTGATGTCCTGGCTTCTAAATACATTTCTTAATTAAGCAAGATTTGCCAAGACCCAAGAAAATAGTGAAGCCAGCACTTTCCTTTTGGCAGCCATTAACTGAGTAGGGGGACGAAATCTTCAGCCAGCATAATCCATTACTGTTTCTCTTAAACCAGTGGAGCTCTGACAATTTGCATAGACAAGATTTTGCCCCATGAACCAGCTTGTAGAGCTTTGCTGTGAAGGCAAATCTGCCATTCGCAGGGAGAATGCTTCAACAAACAGGCTCTTGAGGTGAAAGGGGAAAATATTCCTCAGGCAAGACAAAGCGCCATGCATTTTTGAAGATGAGGAGGAGCAGGTTCTCCTCTTTGTACTGCCGGTTGTACCAAATGTTAAAAATTGATCTATTTTCCACACTGAAGAAAGAAGATCTAATCTACTCCCTAATTTTGCCTCTACTTTGTATCAAAATGCTGAGAGGGCTAACTGCTTGCATCTTCCCATGCCACATCTGGGAATCCTCACACCAGACTCCCAGCTGTCGGGACAGTCCCACCCCATCCCAGAAGGGAATTACGGGGCAGTGCCACTTTTTCTTGCATTGAGGCAGTGGGTCTTCCGGGTGTCAAATGTTATTGAACAACGCCCATCATGGCTACAAAGGACAATCTGCATAGTGGAGCTATCGCATCCTTCTTTCCTTGGAACCACCCTCAGCCCCTGATGTACAAACACTTAATACATTTCTGAGAGAAACTCTCTTGTACAACTTCTGTCTCCACATTGCTTTTCAAACTGAGAGTTGCAGAACAACACAATAACAGAAAGCCAAAGTCTGAAACTCAGTAACAGTTCAAACAATTGACTGCTTTACAAGGCATCCCCACAGCTGCCTGGAAATGTGAACATTCATTTAAGAGAAGTACTAAATAAATACTTGGATGCAAAATCTGTATGTTGGTCAAAGAAAGGTGCAGCATCTGTTTCAGACAGGTTTCCCTGCAAAATACCAAGAGAGAGCTTTAAAATAAATACAGACAACACAACCATCTACAAATTGACACAACGCTATCAGCTAACTGTACCTGCAGTTGCTCATCTTCTTGGAGGTCTCAGGCACCCTAGGGATAGCCACCAGGTTTCCCCCCTGCAAATGTGCTGCTGTCACCAGAGCAGAGAAAGGCTCACTGAAAGCAGCCAGAGGACTTCGCTGAATGATCATTTCTCTCCCAAGCAGGTTTGCCCTGCTGCTCAGGGGAGGATGGCTCCGCTGTCTCTGTGCATGCATCTAAAGCCTTTTCTTAGTGGGAGGCACCTTGAAGCTGTCCATGCATTTCTGATTTTAAAGAGGCAGTGCAATACGGAGACAATAGAGCACAGCCTTTTTCTCTTTTTCTCTGCTTTAAACCCCCTGAATGCATCGAACTGACAGAGCGGCTTTGTTACAAAGTCTGAGCATGGAAGGTGTAAAAACCCAAGTCTGCACTTGTTCTTTGAGTTTTGTCTGTGCTGGGCAGCAGCTACCTACACCTGATGTGACACAGAAGCAAAACACAAACCTCCCAGAGGAGAGAAGGGGGAGGAAGGAGGGTGAACTACTTTCCCAGGAACCTTTCTCCATGGATCTCTCCCCGGCTATTGTGTTTAGGACTGCAGCTGGGGCACCTCCTGCAGAAAGAGGGTCAAACGTTGAATAGCCATAAATCAGAGGACCTCTGACAGCCTTCCTTGCACTCTCAGGGAATTACTCAGAGCGGAAAAGCGGCAGTGAATCCCTAAGGACTTTGTGTCCTTTGCTAATGCTGCTTCCTTGTTGCTCTGAAGCACTCACACTGCAGGGAGCAGTTCTCTTGCTTCCCAGTTCTCCAGAAGGAAAGGAAACACACAGCAGATCCCCTGTCCTCTACCGCACCTCCAGTCTTATTCACATTAGCTGACATTTTCCAAGATGCATAGTTAAGACACATTATGTAGTCCCCAGTGGATGAGACCGTAGGAGGCTGTAGAAGGTCATGAAGAGTGTAGAAGGTTTGCAGAAAATTTAAAATACGTGCCCTACAATGCACACTCACAAGTCTCGGCTTTCATGAGCTGATGAGTACTTACCTCTGGAAAAAGGAGACAATGAAAGAAATCTGTTAATGTGAAATACGTCTGGGGTAAAGGGGCCAGTACAGAAAACTTGTAGAAAGCTAGAGAGTCCCCACTGTCTGGATCCAGCAGACGACATTAAGAATTTCATGGCAAATACTTTGCTTGGCTTTATTTCTAACAGTCAATGTAATAGGTGAAAAGCCATTAATGGATTTTTAATATCCTGAAATGGTGCAACTAAATGAACAATGAGGAAATCAGATACAGTCCATTTGTTGAATTCTGTCACAAAAAATGTAAATATAGAAAGTATAGGGAGAGGCAAAGTTAATTTATGGTGTACATCGGAACCACATCTAAAAGATCCCTAAAACGGGCCACATAAACCTTAAGTGTCCCTTAAGAAAAGCTAGTACACTAAAGGGAGCTTTTGCAAGCTTTACCTTAGGAACGTGCATGATCTCTTTAAGACTTTGCTCAGCTGTCTCACATTAAGTTATCTAGTGAGTTAATCAAGCAACACGATATCCAAATATTTATAATCCTTTAGGCCCAAACCGCAGCTGCTGCAGAACTGTCTGTCCCCGCTGGCTCAAGGCAAGTTGGCACTGGAGCCCTGATAACTACAGCCCCTCTGGATCTGCACTTCATGCTTAGGACGTAGCTTCCGTACAGCAGTTGTTCACCTACCGTGCTCCAAGCAATTCTGCTGTATGTGTTAAACTGTTTCTCAGAGAATACTAGTAAATACTGTGAAATGGTGTGATCTGTGTGTGCTGTGCAAGGCAGTGGTTTGTAGTTGCTGAATAGAAGGTTTTGAACAGAAGTCGTTGAATAGACAATGAAACCAGTGGTCCTGAGAGCTATCTTTACAACCAAACGGGGAGAGTGAAAGTTAAAAGTGGGTCTAGAGCCTCAATAACTGTCCTGGTAATCTGCCTTGCTATAATGAGAGCTGGGGCAATAGTGGAAGGACTCTAAAGCCATGGGGTATATGCAGGAGGTTTTCCCAGCTGCAGATACTGTATAAGCAGTTCCAAAGGCCGCCTTCAAAAACGGTAGTCTCTTGTGACTTCTGGTGTAAATGTGGTGAAAGAGCAGCTCCCTTGGTCAGCCAGGCTGTGGTATGGCTGTCTTTCTGTCCACAGCTGGGATTTTTGTGATCCCAGATTGCCCAGCCCAGAAGCTTTGCAGCCTCCAGGTCTCCTCTTCCTAGAACCAGGCACTGGGAGGCTTGCAGAGACTGAGAAATCCATCCCCACAGCACATATGTGACATACATTTGTCACATGATTTCACTCTATTACATTGTATTTCAAAGTCCCCATTATTTTCTAGAGAGCACATGATTCTGATACTGGATTTCTGCTTAGGACCAGGTTTCTCCTTTATGGCATTTATTGGTGGTTCCCTGATGGTGTCACAACATTTAACACAGCGTCACAATGCATTTCCTGAGACCCGTGTCACCAGTTTGACTAATTCAGGCTGAGAAAGAGAAGCTGATACTGAAAACTATCATGTAAACAATTTACATTCCTCTTTGTTTTTGTGGTGTTTTTTGGTTTTTTTTTTCATTAGTATGCTCACAGTTTGAACAGGGAAGTTATTTGCAGGCTAAATGATGCAAAAAAGATTGCAATGTAACGTACTTGTTTAGAGACTTTCAAATAATGAATTTCTAGAACTAGTATTTAGCCTGGGAACAGACCTAAGGACTCTGGCCGTTCATTTCAAAACAGCAAACTCACCAGCTACTGTCTAATTTTTCCTAATTGCTAAATAAATTGGACTCTGAGAGAGGTAATTAATCCTAGGGGATTTACGTAAGCTTTGCATAAAGTATAGCTGGAGTTTTACAAAGGTTTCTAATACAAATCAGTTGGTGAAATGTGACAAAAGCATCAGACATTCTGTGATTTTCTGGAAAAACAAACAAAAGGTAGCAGCACTCATGGGTTACAGCCATGTGTGTTTCTGCTCACTATTCCAACCAGACATTCAGCTCAGGAGCTTTACTAAATCTAAGAGTGTGTAACTGACATTAATGTTCAAGAGGGCACTAGAGTTGCTTACATAAAGATTTAGGTATATTTTTCTAATACATGAAAACAGGCCTTGTGGTACTACAGGAAAGTGACTTTCGGATGGAGCTTGGCAAAAATGTGCACACAGGAGTAATCCCACCATACTCAGCTGTTCCAATGGTGACTTGGGCCATGGAAAAGTCCTGGGAAGGAGAGAGCAGAGAGGTGTTTGCCTTTATTCGTGGATTACGTCATCATGCTACACACCTCTTACCACCTCTTTCTGCTTCCTTCCTGAGTGTATCGCTTCTTGGCTTGGGAAGAGGGGCAAAACATCTGAAGGAGCAGCAAGAGCAGTCTGTCAACAACCATAGTAACACCCTGCAAAGACGGTGGTCAGCGCTGTTGGAAAAGCAGACAAAGAAAAGCCTTATTTCTTTCAGAGCTGCGCAGGTTTCTGTGGACAGTGGCATTCAGGCAGATGTCACAGCCAAATGACGCAACGTTTAGCAGAACTGCACAGAGCTCACTTAATGTCCAAGGTGACCCAGGGGCATTCAGCAGCTTTCTTCAAAGTAGAAGAAATTTCCTTTCTGTTTACTTGTCTCTTTTTTCCCAGTTTTTATTTCTTTTCCTGTTTTCTTCAACTTTGTTCATCATTTTGTGATTGTGTAAGAAAATGGTGTTTATTTTGCTCAGCTCAACTTAACAAGGCAATCTTCTATGGGAAGCACACCCCTGCCCTCAACAATAGTCTATGAAATATGTAGAAATAGCTATAAGAAGCTTATATTCCTAACTGGCACTTACCACCCTTACTGGAGAAGCCCATCTTACCTAAAGCAAAAGTGGCAGTATTTGGGGCAGTGCAGGAAGCAGGAACCAGCACTGGGAATGTGCACAAGTTTTGATGCCACAGTAGCATAACATGAATGACCACAAAGAAAACATTTCAGTCTTTAAACATTCAGCATTTTGTTTAATTATTAAATATTACTTTTTTTTCCTTCTCTCTTTTGAATGTGTTTGTTAGGCTTTGTGGCTTTTTTTTTAACTCAGCCTTCCTTAGAGCAAATGCTTGTTACCACAAACCCTTCTCTTGAGCAGAAGGCCTCTGAAAGGCCAATGTCAAGTGCTTTTCTTCCCAAACCATGCCTGGGCACACTCATAGTTTGGTGGATACTAATGTGCCGGTCATGGGCAGTGGCAGTGTGCAGCAACGTGTCTCCTTGCTGTGGCAGAGAGGCAGAAGATTGCTGAGCCCACCTTCTTTGCCCCATTCACTTACCAGCTTTATTCTCAGCCAAGACTCTTCGCTGTCACAACAGTCCCAGTCAGCTGTTAGGGACTGCTTAATTTTAGACTAAGACTGTCAAACCCATTTCCAGAGATTCCCAAAAAGCCACATCACTGTAAGTTCTGTCTCTTCTATGCTAGATGTATGGAATAGCAAAGATCCATGCTTGGAAACTTTTACCAATTGGAGATAAAGATCAGCTTATCCAGTTGAAATGTTCTGTTTTGGTATCAGCCTCAAATGAATCTTACTACAATTACTTTGAATTTCTCGGAATGCCTTTTCAAACTCAAAACCTGGAGGTTTTACCTGGAAATCGGAAATTTTCCTTTGCTTCTGCCTTTGTGCCCGTTGTACAGAAGGATACTTACTAGGCAAGGTTTACAATTGCAGAAGGTGGACAGTTTTTCTTTATTTCTGAACATTATTCTAAGGGAATTAAGATAAAATAACGTATAGCTCATATAGAACAACATTTTGAAAAGAAATCTCAGGATTATCATCTGATTTATACTGCTGTTCCTGGGGTGTTACATATACCCAAATAATTTATAACAAATGCTTTCCTGGACTGTTGGTGAAGAAATTTTGTAATGTAGAAATCACATCTTCTGTATGAGACTGTTAAGTGTTTCTTAGCTGTACCAGATAGAACTTAAATGGTCCTAGTTTAAATTCCTCATTTTAATATCTCTGATCCAGATCTGAAGTCTGCATCTGGCCTCCTCAAGAACTGGTTTACTCGTAGCCCATATTCAAAAGCCTTTGAATTTAGAAAGATCTAAAAGGATCTTAATATGTCCTGTATCTCAGCCAGACTTGTCACTCCTTTGGATTTTAAGAGACAGTCTTGTTTATTTTGGATCTTACTCAAAGATACACTTAGTACATCTCTTTCAGTGGGTGCTGTGAGCTGCAGAATGCTTTTGGAAATGAAGCAGCTTTTTAATTGAAGTGCTTCAGTAGGAGATACAGCCTTCCAAAAACCTGCCGAATTCTTCGTAGGTCTGAGTAGGAGAAGTTGTATGCTGCATTTCTTAAAAAATTTAACCATCATCCATTACAGCTACAGTCTCAAATATAAGCTAAATTGTCAGCACTCTCCTTTGCTATTACTATTTTCTGTAGAGAAAGTCCTTTGATTGGTATTATCATCACTTCAGCATCTTCTTTTTTCTTCTCTTTTTCTTCAGTGAACTTTACTTTCTATTCATTTGCCACAGACAGACTCCTGCTCCTTCATGTCTCCCCTTTTGAATATTGTGGTGGTTTTGCCATTGCCATTTGTCATTGGCAATTTAGCATTTCACCCTGTATTTATATGGCAGGCAGAACTGTTCCAAAAGTTTCCCTCTGCAGTTCCCATAATCCCACTTTTACTTAAAAGACACCCCCCTTTTCCTTATTTCTACCACCTCAGCATAAACATACAGACCAGAGCATGCCACTCACTCTGAAGCCCTTGTATGTCAAGCAGTGTGAATCGCGGAGGTCTGGCTTGCTTAGGCACATGCAGAGAGACGTCTTATCTATTCCATGTCCCCAGTTTCTCCATGTAGCAAGATGTGAGGTATTTAAAGCACATGCCCCATTCCACTGCCTGAGACATTTTTTGACGATTCATTAAAAGGTAATAGTTCTCTTTTTCTCACAAGTTATTGGAGATTTAAAAGGCTGACAGAGTTCAGTATCTACCTGAGAAAGGAATTAGTATACTGTGAAAGCCTTATTGCAGACATTATATATATTGCTGGTTATTTCTGCACACGTTGGAAATGAATTCTAACCCAACAGAATAATGCCTAATGGTAGTTTCATTTGAAGTTACTCAAAGCATGAAACCACAATCTTGGTGTCAGGATGAGTTATGAAAAGCTGCTAGTCCACCTTATTTCTGACTTTAAAAAAGGTTTTGTGGTTCTTACGGTGTGGTGTCAAAACTTCAGGGCTAGATCAGCTGCCTTCTTACAATATTTTTGAAATCTGAGAGTAGCACTGTAGAAGTGACTGCTCTGACAGGAATTGAAAGGTATGTTCATGCTCCCCAAACTAGGTGGAGATGAAGAAAATCCATCCCAGAAGGTGCACATCCATGTTTTAGGATGATGGCTGTGCCCCTCTGGGCACCCCAGGGCTGACTGCTATTTGCGTGGCTGGGAGTGCATGTTGCTGCCTCTCCATGGCTCTGTGGCTCCATCTTAAAAGGAGACAGATGCTGGTTTGTCTGAGAGGGACAGCTCAGGGGCATGGATCTCAGAGCCCAGGGGTCAGCATCTCCCTTCCTGGTACAATGTATAGATGGAGTTAAATACCACTGGGCAGGAGCAACAAAACAACTGAGAAAGGAGCTGTTTTGCTCTTTGGTGGTGGCAGGAAGGCAGACCTGCCTTTCTCTCTGCTGGTGGTCACAGCGGTCCTGACAGGAAGACCATTGCCCATGGAGCAGTTAGTGATCCACAACCAGTTAACCTATGCAAGTGTAGGGTGTGCTGTGCTGCCCTGTGTCCCATGGTTAACTTGGCTTTCATGCCTGTGTGGTGCTGTGCACATTCCCTGTTACAAGATAATCTTAGTTGGCTGATTGTAACAAAGGAGCCTGTGGGCAGCATCCCCTCAGTACCGGCTATTATACCACCCCTGTGTCCCCGTCTTTAACTAAAAGTGCAGCAATGAGTTCTCATATAAACATCCTTTTTGTATGATAGTAGGAATGATGAACAGAATCGTTTTCTTTTCAGAAAATCCTGTTCAAGCTCAAAAGATCAACGTGGGATCACCTTTCTATGGATGGCACCTGCATGGTGTGCGGCACCATGGTTGGAGACCCACTCAGTACTGCACAGCTCAGGGGTCCCACTGTCTGAAGGGAGTGCCAGATCATCTCTACTATCTTCTCTGTAGTGTTAGCTCTAATGAATGGTGTTTTAGGTGATAATTAACAAAGTCTGAGTGCCTTGCTGACTGGGATCGCAACAAATTAGCACCTCCTGGTTCAGAACAGTGGTAGTCTGCTTTTCCCGGAATATTTAGAAACGATGTGAACAAATTAGAAGCAATAGAAGAATGTGGCATGCCTACAGCTGTGTGGGAAGGGGCAGCCCTCAGTTCCAGAATTACAAGTCCCTGAAGAAGAAAACGTAAGCAAAGTCCCAACCTTTTCTAAGGCTGTTATTGCTTATATTTGGTAAAGACCAAAATTTGTAGAGAATGGTATTGCCTTTTGAAATCAAACCCCACTGATCATAAGCATCTTAAAAGACCCGCTGTACAGGGGCTATGACACAGTCACAACACCACAAAACTCAGGAAGAATGGGCTGTTCAGCAAAAACTGCCATCTCTCGGGTTCATGGATTAATCAGGTAGAATGCAGTCTCTAGAAGTTTTTTAGGAAGAAATTTAGGTGTTCAGAGGTCATTTGAGCCTGTTGACTACTGATACTAAAATAAACTGGTAGAAGCTCACTGTGAAAAATACCATCCTGTGGCATATAATGTACAAAGGCCAGCACAGTGGATCCAATGCTGTTTGTGAATCAGAGCGTAATTGAGCTTCTGTGAGATACCCTTTGGAGGAGTTTTGTCCATGTGGCTGCAAGAGGGAGGCGGGGGAGAGGAGCCCTTCCAGACTGGTGTGTTAGCTCCTAGGCTGGGGGATGTAGCAGGATGGCCTGCTGATGGACAGCCTGCTCTTTCCCACAGTATTCTTCTGAGCAAACTCTTATTTAAATGAGCTTGAAATTTTAAGCCCAAAGTTTTCCCAGAAAAGATATTTCATATAAGCCCAGCTGGCCTTTTTCAAATGAAATTGTTGATTAACTGATTTGTTGTCATTAGCCACCAGGAAGCACACATATAAAGATACTTTCAACTATATAAAAAATTCACAGTTTCCCAGTACCCTAATCTATGTAATTTTGCTGCAGGGAGTTCATTTTGAAGAGAAAAGGATGACAGATTAGATATTTGAGTACCATTCAGAAGGTTTTTTAAGGGTAATTTCCCTTTCAGACTCACTAACCCTCTCTCAAATCATTGTCAGATTCTTTTCTATCCAGTACCTGAAACATTACCTTACCACTGGAAGTTTCTGTCTTACTTTTGTCTACCTTTTACTGTTTTTAGAGCTAGCTGCATATTCCAGCTCCCTAGCTGTCTGTTGAACCTGACACAGCCTTTAGCCAAAAAGAAATACAGTGAAAGAAGATAATTGGAAGTTGCCCCCTCCCTACTGCACATGGACATTAAGCAATGTTCTTTCTGCTAGGGCAAATGGATTTTCCTGAGCTTTCTGCATTGGTTTCCTGGGCAGAGGAACATGTTTTGCTTGTGTTTTTATTCTGTTTGGCCGATTGAGTTAAGAGGTCATTTGCTAAAACCCACGGAAAACCAGACCATGTATAAATTTATTTCAGCCCCTTAGTGAGAAAGGTGCAGACACGATGGTGTGAAACATTGCGTGAAGGAGACCTGTGGGAGGCAAGGAGCCTACTCTATCCCCTGCTAAGGAAAAGCAATTTCAAAGTACACTTTGAAAGTCAAAGGACCAGTGCTCCCCAGAATACTTCAGCTGCCTGTTGTCTTCAGGGTATGCATTTTTCTACTGTGAGACATGGCATCCTACTAGTGTAGATCTCACTAAAGAGATTAAGTCCGGAGGTCTAACACCAGTCAGATGGAGATGTGTCAGTCTGCTCCTACAAATGGAAGCTCCTCCTCAGCAGTGTTTGCACCAGCCATAGGACAGGCTGTAGTATAGCTGACAAGTCAGCTGGAGATATACATGAAAATATAGAGAACCTTCAGCTATACCAATCACAGGTCCTATAGCCAGTGCCACTTACACACTGGGCTATTCAGAACAAAACTACCCAAAGACAATTTTGATAATTTGAAGGCTGCTGCAGCAGTGCTTTGGAGTTCCCTCCTCTACCTGCCTTGCTCTGCACTGCCCCAGCACTGTTTTTTTTCCTGAAACGTTACTAGTGTGAAGAGAAATACCAGGCTGCTGAGCTCTGGTACACAGGTCCTCTTGCCTGAGGCAGCCCTTCTGCTGTTCTTTTAAAGAAAGTCTCCTGATGCTGATGGGGTGGTCTAAGGTTTAAGCCTTAATGCTGGCAGGTAAGAGTCTTAAACAAATGCTGCAATTAAAATGGCCGGCAACACAAATTGCTGGGCATTAAAAACAATGCTTTTCTGCTTCATAAAGGTGAACTATTGAAAAAGATCTAATCCGGAAAAGATTAAAAATTAATCACATTAATTGGATTGCCTGGGATTGCTCAGAGATGACAAACCTCTCCAGAAGTCACACAGGCAGACAAACAAGTTACTGCTAAGCTGGGTGGGGGTAGAGGGAGGTGGAAAGGGGTTTTTCTGTTTTAAGTGCTCTGTGGATGTTCTGGCACCATGATAAGTCTGCTGTAGTTAACTTTATATTATGAATGTTGAATATATGAATTATGAAATTATACATTTGAAAGGACGTTGAAGCCCTCTCTGTCTGTCAATGCCTGCTTCACTCCGCTGCCAAAAGAAGCGACAAGATCTGTCTTTACAAAATTGACATGATTTGAAATGTAAAGAAAAATTGTTTCTACTCTTGTCCAGCAAATATCACACAATGGATTTCAAGAATGACTCAGATGTTCTTCAGGAGATTATGCGACCTAACACATAAAGGGGAAAAAAACTCCAAACCCTTTAATTTCCTGTAAGTTTCTGCAAGTTGTCAATACTGGATTGAACATTTCTGTTTACCTCCTGAAGGTCAGATTTTACTTTTAATATGATGATGCCCCTCAGTTCCTGACAGGTTATTTCCATGAATGGGATAGAATCGGGGTTAATAGAGCCTACAGGACTGTATACAAATGGCTGAAAATTTCCACCCCTCCACCCTCCAGCATACATCAAGCATGAATTTTCCACAGTACCAAAATCAGTATTCAGGTATGCATAACTTTCAAAGGTTATTTTATTTTTCTCATTCATGTGGTGGGTAGAAATGATGAATGATGGGACAAACCTTGTATTTCTTATTCCTGTCTTTAGTAGGGGAAACTGCTAGGCCAAGATTTCTCAGAACAGATGGTGAGGTTGATCACTTTCAGCTTCAAAGCTGGCAAAGACACACTTTGTGGGGTCCCCTCCATTACTCTAAACATCAGTCTGCTCTCTGTGGGGGAAAAATAGTTAAAATCTCATCTTAAAATTGAGCTTCTAAGAAAGAGACAATGAAAAACCCCAATTCTCGCAAATGTTCGTTCCATAAACTCAGTCTCAGGGCTCTGTAGGCACTAATAGCCCTTAATGACCCTACCTAGACTCACCTGAAGCCCCTACCCACACCCCGGCCCAGGGGCCCAGGGGCCCAGTTTCAGGTCAGCCCTGGGCACATCCCCACCCTCTGCACCAGACACACTGGAGCTGTGCCTGTCTGCCACTTTGCCTCTGGCTGTGTCGCCTGGATGCACCTTAGATTTATATTGCAGCCTTGCTTCAGGATCTGTCTCTTCCTGTTCTGGATGGACTTGAGTTTCTGTCTGGAAAACTGCCCTTGTTGAAACATTTGCTTTGAGAAGTGTGGTTCGGAAGCGTGGATTTTATTTTGAATCTCTTATCTGCAGGCTCAAGAAGGATTCAGGTACTTCTTGGTTTCAAAGCAGTTTCTTATCCTTTATGGTCTGATGTATACAATGTGTAAGCAAATATGAAGTCATGTATATGTGCTGGGTTTAGGAATGGTATTAGAATAAGCAGGTAAAAAACCCCTACTTTTGTGGAAGAATTGTGATGCTTGGAAAATAATATTTTTGAGATAGATATGGAATAAACATTACTAAATCTTAAAGGAAGCTCCATAAAACATACTTACTTGATGTTATTGCAATCCGGCATATAATTTTGCTTTGAGGCAAAAATTCTTCCCAAATCAATTGCAAAGTCTGCACACCAAACAGAGAAAGTTTACAAAAATATGCCACTATATGTCTTGATGTATGAATCATATAGCTGGCCAAGGACAGGGAAGGGAGGCTCAGATGCCCATACTGTTAGTTCTGCTGTTAGTATCAGAACTTAAAGGTCACGGAAATTCATGTAGGGTCTATCAAATTTGTATTTCCAATAATCTTTGTTTTCTCACATATAAAGTTTGGGACTGGAATTTAAGGAAGAACTTTTGGTTTTTTTGATTTGGCTATTGACTCAGTGGGTAGCAGTGGTTAACTTGCACACTTCCTTGCTTTTTCACTGTGAAATGAAAGGGTAATACCAGCGTCTTCTGAAAAAGGTTTTGATACCTGAAGATACCAAGCACCACATAAGGCAGTCATAGTGTCATTTAGATCACGAGGAATTACTGATTATAGCTTTACAGTTAACAGGTGCAAACACCTGAAAAATCTTCAGAATTCATCTAACTCTACGCTTCCCTCCTACCGATGCTGCAGGAGTCAGTTTGTGCTCACTCTTGTTTCACAGGTCTATTGAAAGTAGTTCTCCAGGTGTCTAAGGATGCACAGGTGTTTGCAACTGTGGAAACGGCCATGGTAAATTTGTAGTTAAAGGAATATACCCCAGTAATGTCCCCTGCAATACAAGCATCCCTTTGTGATTTTCAGAAATGAGCAGGAGTAGCCTCTCCCTACAGATTTTTGGAGTGATGTTCACATTTCTTTATGGGAAATCGCTAACTGAAGTATAGAAGAAATATTTCCAAGTGTCCAGTGTGGTTGCTTGGAGCTGTTGTTCTTGCATTGCCTGGTGGAATATTTACTAAGTAATTTTATTTATTTATTTATTGAACATTACAGTGAAAACTGTAAAATAACGGGTCCTGAATATTTTAGGTCACCCATTGGTATTACTTGAGTAGGTATTTCTGGATACAAAGATACATCTGTATGTGCACATATATACTCATATATACATACTGTGGTGGTAAAGTTGTTAATATTAAAGATTGAGAGGTCTGTCTAAGAAGTTACCTTTACTAAAAGAACATTCATTTCCATGAAAAACTAACAGTCTGTGATCATTTCCAAGTCCCCACTTCTGAGTGAAGATAATATTGAGTGTGCCACTCCTATGGGCTCCACCAAGAGCCATCTCTTCATATTGCCATGTTATTTACTGTTTGATTCCTTAGAATTGTGGCAGTTTGCAAGCTACTTAAGGAGCCCATCCCTCTCATGGATGGATATCTGACTTTTTTAACACTGGAATTATTATTTTTGCTCGCTTCTTTTCTTTTTTCTGAAATAGTGTATAGGTTGGGTCTCTGCAATTGCTTAGCAGAGAGCAGAGGAGCAGAGTGGGAGATGCTTTCTGTATTTTCTCTATGATCATTGTTAAGAAAATGTCTTTCTGACCTGTCCTGAATTGTACTTGTGTTACTATGCAGTTGGATCCTCAGATTCTCCAATGATATATACTCATATATATTTGATATATATGTGTCTGTGTATATATGTATAATTCCTGTAAATAAGAGGAGGTAAGGTCTGGCATGGTTGGGAAGTAGCAGTAGCAACAATAATGTGCAACCTTACACAATTGTATTACAAGTTTGTGGCTGGTGGAGGAAAATTAGGGAGGTCTGAACAGCTCTTGTTCTGTTGTGGGCACAGCTGATAAGTGATTGACCTACATTAGCCACAGGAAGGAACAGCTGGCCTACAAAGCAGTGGCTTATGTGTAGCAGGGTCAGATTTGGTGATGCATAGAAGTGGATAGCATTCAAATACAGCTTTCTGGATTGCTGGAATATCACAAAGGGAGGTATTGATTGTTGGGTGATATGCTGAATCAGACCGATGTTGACCAACATATGAATCTGTCTATGAACTGTTAGCTCAGCAAATCCTGGGTTGTACTAGGAGCTAACATTTAAATTGATTTAACATTTATTTTCTAACAGTTTGACACACAGCAGCCAGACATGTCTCAACACTTGTTCTAAAACTATTTTGCCAGGGATGATAACACTCTTTACTCTGTCCTTGAGATTAAATTCAGGTCGCACAATATGCAGAAGCAACTGCTTTTGCCTTTGTAAGACTGTGGAAGGAAACTTGAAGAAGCTGTTTTAAATTCTTCATGGTTCTTTAAAGCTTCAAATTATGGTTTTTTTTCTGTTGAAATAGCCCTTTAAAGACATTTCTTTATGGATGTGATGACTGGCCTCTGGAATCAGTGTAAATGCATTATGAAGTAATGACAAGATAGTTGGAGATGTAACATTGTTCAGCCTCTGGTAGTATGGTGAGTTGCTGAAATGCTCTGGTGTAAATGCCAAGGATTTGACAACATGTTTCTTGAACTAAGTTATTGAAGACACAACAAATACATGAATTAAAAGGCAGGGATGAAGATGCGGCAGAATGTACTGATCCAGCAGAATACTGTTTCAGCTGTGCTGTGTCCATACATAATAGAAGGCAATCTTTCCCTGTGCACACCCCCACTCTCCTAATTACTCTTCAGGAAAATTGTATTCACCTAGGCTTTTTGAAATATGGGAATGAAATGACTTGATTCTCTGCAAAAGAGCTGTAGGAGTTTGGCTGACAGAACAGGAGAACTAAAATCAGCCTCAGGAGAAAACTGAGGAAACAGGAGCTAGTGACTGGGGACAGATTCTGTTCTGAATTTTACACTTAATATTTTGCCTGCTGTCAGAAACTGTCTTTCCAAAATGTCTTTCTGTGCTTTCATGTTTCGGACCTTAATTTGCTGCTGGGCTGTCTTTTCCACTGTGGAAAAGAATATTCACAGGGAATGATTTCAGTTGTGAGGGACGTAAGCTGTGCACCTTCACATTACATCTCATGTTGAGAAACCCACTTTTACCTTGGGAAGGACTTAAGCTAAAAACTTTTTCAGTCATTAAAAAAAAAGAAAAAAGCAGAATGGGAACTATTGTCAGTTTGTGCAAAACAAGCAAAATTATACATGATTGTAAATGGCAAGCTTTAATTAGAGCCAAGCAACCAGAAAACCTGAACACATGGAAAAAGATCAGTCATCTGCTTTTGTTGGAGCAGGTAGAGAGAAAATTGTTTAAACATCATTAATATCAAAGGGTGACTTGTCAGCAGATGAACTGCATAGGAGATAAATGTGAACAATTGGAGTTTCTGTGTAGATGGAAGTGGGGACAGGCTACAGGTCGGGCTTGAGACTCAGAACCCTACCGAGGCAGATGACCTGCAACGGAAGTTTTCTTCAATTAAAGCTTTTGGTGTGCTACACAGGTGACCTTGAAAACTGCATCAGAAAAGACATTTTGCTCCTAAGGTGCCGATAGCTCTATTATAGGCATAGTGTCTGATGGAACCAAATGTAATATCAATCATGCTTATAGCTGGATGGCCCGATGCCAAGCTGCTGATTATAGCTCTTAGTCATGTGGGTTTTTTCCCAAGCTCCAGAATGTGAGATGAACAGTTTGTGTTACCTAACAGCATTTGTCTTTTTTCCATGAGTTATTCCAAGTCTTAGAAATATCTAGAGACCAAACTTAGAGTATGTGGACCTGCCATTCCACTTGCAGTGGCCTCTCTGGTAGGTTTGTATGAGTGAGTTGAAACAGTCCGATCCCCAGAGTCCTGGCATCTGTAGTGCATTTACTCCTGTTCCCAGTGATGGTGAACGCTAACCTGGCAGAGCAGCAGCGTTCTGTCCTCAGCTGCTGCTGCTTTTCCTTAGGCGTAATTAAAGAGAGTGCAGGCATAGGGAGAGTCAGCCTCTAGAGCCATATTTGCAGGTCTGAATTAATTTGCAAGATAAGTTGGGAAATTTATAGAACCGTTCCAAAGCTCTGAGGAAAGATTAAGAAAATCCGTGATGCCATAATGTTAAAGCAAGTTGCAGTCCTTCCCAAGGGCAAAGGGATTTTTACAGTGCCTATGTATGCACCCTGTAAAATTAAGATAGTGTTGATAATGATATTTAAAACATCACCAGTATTTTAGTCTTTTGAATTACTTTACTAATCTCCAACCTATATTACCTTTAGTATTGCAGATGCTGGGATTAACACATTGTGATCCTGAATATGCAGTAGTGATTAGGAATGCTGTAGGTACACTTAGTTGATTGAAAGGGTTGGTATAGAGATATGGGAATAAGGGCAGTGTATTCAGTATGCTGAAGACCTTATCTCCCTTTACGTGTTTCAGAAAGGAAGGTTAAAATTCTTTTAGTTCCTAAGAGGTTAGAGTGTGCATAAATGCCACCTCAAAAGGCTTCATACACGTTAAATAAAATGGGGATGAACTGCAAATATGATCTGGGCCCTTGATAGCATGTATCTTCTTATGAAGTGTTTTCCATGCTGCTTAAACATCTGGCTGGCCTGTGATGACCATGTCCAACACAACTGGGACTGTGTTGCTCTTACTGGCATCTGGCTATGCAGCTGTGTCCCTTCCTCCTGGGCGAAAAGCTTGCTACTATCATTCCTGCCTCAGCTTCATCAGTGTTGTATAGTTATGCTGCAGTTTACTTCAAGCTACGCTTGGATCTATTTAAAGTTAAATTTTGGCAGAGAATATGGGCATTCTTAACGCCTTGTCAGAAAGGCTTCTCCTCGTGTTGACTGACTTGATGCTGAGTAGTCTCAGCTGGCTGCTTCTTGTTCCAGGTGGCAAGAAAAGTATTTGTTTTTACCTGTATTTGCATTTAGACACTGCTGCCTTCCTGGACCGGGAGCCCAGTTTAGGTAGATGCTCCCTTCATTTATGAGAGAAATGCCATTGGAAGGGAAACCTCCATGAGTTTGTTTTCAGTTTGGCATTTAATCCTGTAGCCCAGCAGTCCACTTAGGCTAATTAGTCCTCAGCAGGGCTGTGGGTGGAAGGACCAGCAATTCTTTGAGATTCAGTCTGTGCGAGAGCAGAGCAGACGTTACCACGTTACCTGTACAGATCCGATGGTCTTGGTCTCAGCTGTGTTGCATTAGATAATGGGTAGTTCTTGTTGCATTTGTTCTTTCAGAGAAGTATGAGGAGGTTAAGACTGTGCCATGAGCACACAACCGGCGGAGACGTGAAGGCATGACAGTGAAATGTTGCATTGAGAAACTGTGCACACGGAAAAAGTGCCTGAGGGAGTCTTTTGAAACCAATGCCAATCTTCTCTAGTTTGAAAACAGGAGGATTTCTTCGGAGGGAGTTACCCTTTATGGGGTTCAAAAAAGCTACCACAAAAATGAAACCAGGTATATGGGTTACATGTTTCTGTATAATTTTGGTTCTTTCACATGGGCTGCAATGTGTTGGCGTCTGACTAAAACTGTAGTTCCAAATCATGTCCATTTAGTGTCTTCTGCCAGAAGAGAGTGAAGAAGAGGCAGAGCACCCTTGGGAGCAGATGCTTTCCTGGAGCTCCCCGCTGTGCTGATGCCATGTGTGCTCCTGTGTGCTCTGTCTCAGGTGCAACACTCCCCTCCCTCAGCACTCCTGGGGGTCCCCACGTTCACCAGACCCCCTATGAGGAAACTCCAGGTCTTCTGGATGTGTGAGATGAGGCATGATGTGGGATGTTTAAACGTGCTGCTGTTTTTCTATGTGAATTTAAGAAGCTTAACCTTCACCCCATTTAAAGTGCCTATGCAGGTCTTCATAAAAGCCTCAGTCACCTTCCTTAGTGAAAATGTGTGACTTAGTGCCATGTAATTACACCTGTTGTAATATACTGAGGTTGGCGCTGCTTTAATCTGTGAAAATGCCACTTTGGAAAGCGTATGTCAATGGATGAACTCATTGAACTTCTAATTCACTGAAATCTTTTTTTATAGTCTATTTTAAACCTTATTTACTGGATTGATTGTGAACGGTACATTTAAATTTCTGAGTGCCTGGTGCTGTGAATCCGTTCCTTGTCTGTTCATTCTGCATCAGTGTGAGTGCTCCTAGGGAGCATTCACATAATCAGTACAGCCATTTCATGCAGGATGGATCTTGGAGGATCTTGTGAATTTTGTTAAATGTAAGATACAGACTATTCGGCTTCCAGCTTTGGCTTTCTCTTCAGTAATGCACTGCATATGCTAAATGTGCCACAGCTGTGAGTTTAATCTTGGGCACCAAAAATACCTCTGGTAACATTGAAGTAGGACAGTTAGTCTAAAATTTACATTGTTCACTCCTGCTGCAAAAAAGAATGACAGTGCCTCATCTTTCTGTTAGTCTGACCTGTGTATTTTCTTTTTTCAAAAGTTAATGAGAGGAAACATTTTGCTTGCTTTTTCCTTTTAAAGATAAATCTGTTCTGTGTCTTAGAGCTGCTCTTTTAGATTACGGGGTAGTTAATCAAAGCTGAGGCTTAACGTTTCAAATCCAGCTGTTTTCAGCAGCAAATGCTAGCAGGTCACTAAATGCACTTAGCCTAGATTAAATACGCCTTAAAGCAATTCTCTTTGATTGTGGAGGAAACTTTTCAAGTTAGCATTTATCTTCTGTTTATCATTGCTTTTCCTTTAGACTTTTGAGCTAGCGTAGGTTTATAGCTCTCACAAACTGCCCAGCAGGTTTGCAGCATGCTAGGCAAACAGGGTATATTCCAATACATAATCATAGAGGAAGAGGGGTGAAACTTCAGGTGCTGTAAAGCCACTATTGCTTTGCACTCTTTGCGAAACTACATAGTAGTCTGTCTACTTTTAACGAAACATGTGGCTTTTACTGCTGCTAGGGTTTTTAATGTGATTCCTGGAAATGTGAACAGTAGACCTGGGTTCTGATTTTGCTCTGTGGTTCAGGATTTTTCACAGGAAAACTTGGTGTCTTTTAGTTAGGTATCATTGACTTAGTACAGCGAAGTCTATTACATTAAAGTTTCAGCTTGTTAGCAAGAGGAATACAGCTGGGCTTCAGCATTCACTAATTTCCAGCATTTGGGAATGCTGAGGCTTAGCTTGGTCACCTACACTTTTTGAGGAGATAGTTTAATACTTCTGTTGCTGTGCAGAAATATTCTCTATCATTTGCTGGGGAAAAAAACCCAATAGTCTTCCAGTTTTTCTATGTTTTTATAGCTTTGTGTTGCTATGTATTGCTAACCAGTTCCTACTGATCTTGTTCCAGTACAGCTAAAAACATAGCATGAAAGCCAGACATAACAGTATAAATCCCTTCTTGCTTTTCCATATCTGATATGAAAAGTCATGCTGCTCCCCGTTCAGCTGGTAATGCTTTGGATTATTGGAGTGAGAAGCTATAAAATAGATCCTTGATAATGCATGTGTGTGAATTTAATGGTTATGAGTAGGTTAACCTTGATCCAAAGGGAGTGACAACCTTGTCTTGATTTACAACAAGTAGTTATGTTACCAAAGAGATTTAATTGGCTTTGAACATTCTTTTTTATATATAGTATTGTATTGCATTAGCTGCTGTACTCTTCATAAAGGAACTGTCAGGATTTCTCTAAGTCAACACCCAAAACAGACAGCTGGCTCTGTTTAAGTCTCAGCACTTATCTCACACTGGAACATGTGATATAGATGTTTGATAACTGCTCACTGTTTATTTCCTTAAATAAAAGAAAGTTGTACAGGTTCAGAAGGCATATATATATTCAGAGCAATTAGGTTTTGTTGGCAGCGTTCTGACCTTTCTCTGAAGAAATCTCACTTTTCAGAAAGTCTAGCATCTTGATTATCCAAAATACAGTAGATAGAATAAGCAGCGTGAAGTTAGAGGGATAACATTCCTTAGTAATAAACAAACCTTAATGAAAGAGAGCATTGAAACAAGGCATTACACTATGACAGCATATCTGTTAACATTGAGTTTTGCAAGCATCAGAAGGCACCTGACTGTACTAATATTGCATGGCAGCTTGAATGCTCAGTGACCTCTACTTTTAAGTGGCTTGGCAATTTTAAAAGCCAAAATAATTTCACTGGACTAAATAGGCTATGCTTTGAAGCAAAATGTTATTGCCTGTCTTGCCATATCTTCACAAAACTGCTTATGGCTTCCACATTCTTGTGCCCTTTTATTTAATTCTGCATGAAGAGTATGTTGAGGACAGGAATAGCAATAATGGGAGAATATCTCAGGCTCCTGAGATAAGAGGTGAGAAACTGTTATTAATCTCTCTTAATAGCTGTATTTTCAAAGATCTCATTTGTTGAAGTTCACTGAATGGCAAATTGCTTTAAAATGGTAAGAATGCAATCTGTATTAAAATAAATAACTGGTGATAGATGATTTTATTGCTTTGTTCTTACACTCTAAAGTTATGAGAGAGATTTTATAGCCTTATTAAAATGGAAAGGACAAAGTAGCATGTTTATAGCTTAGATTTGCATACTGTTCCACGTCACCTGAAAGTAAAATCAAAGATCAAGCCCACAATGGATATATTTAATTTCATTTGAGTTACTGGCTGTATGTCAGACCAGCTCACACCACAGTTTCCATCCCTTCTGAACAGCAGTTTACTTGGCAAATGGAATTTGAAGTCACTGATTAGGTTTTCAACTTGGCTTTTTACCACCAGGTAGATCTAATAGGGCTGAAAGTCTGCCTGCTGTCTTCTGCAAGGTGCAGGGAGGAGCAGGGAAGGAATAGCTGGGAAGTTACTGGAGGATTGTAGTTTTGTGGGGAGGCCTAAGATTGCCCCGACATTTCCTAAGTGTTTGTAAGGATCAGCATGGCAGAGGGTTGTATTTGTGAGTCTGTTGACAGAAGATCGCTGAAGACAAGTGCATCCCTCAATTTCCTGCATAACCACAGAAGAATCCTGGTAATACTGGCTTCTAACTCCAAAGTTCTTTAAGCCAGAGCACATCTGGCTGAAAGGCAAAGAGTTTCTGGTACACCAGAGTAACTTCAAACATTTTAGAAGTGTATTGAAAACACAGCTGACCTACTTTTTAACTAGCTGTCTCTGAAATAAGCAGATGTCTTTGTACTTCAGTTTTCCTTATCCATTCTCCAACACAGTTTTCTAAGGATGACTAGCCAGTATTTGTATTTGAGTAGTTTAGTGTTTAACGTTTCAACTTTTTACTACGTTTGCTCATTTTTCCTAAGTAACTGACACATTTCTTCCTCTTTACTGCCAGCTATTGGGGTATCTATTTCTTCCTGATCTTCCTGTTACTAGTTGTAAGGTCATCTTGCATATTTTATATACCTTCAACTTTTTTGCTCGTTGTCTCTCATTTGACACCATCTGTATCACACTGCACAGAAGCCTGTCTCAGAGAGATGGGTGCTGAAGAGATGCAGTGAAGAAAACCGAATTAGCTTCCCTACTGCTCTGTTAGTAGCCTTGTAGCAGGGGACCGTGCCTGACGAGATTTTGTTCAGCACAGAGACATCAAGAGCCAGCATTGGGTGTTGCAGTTGGTGTGCATCAGCAAGAGGGCAGTCCTGAGTTTCTCTGAGCTTTCCTGGTTTCTTTGGAAAACAGATTTATTTGCGATATAAAAGAGAATATTGGAGCTTAGCTAGATCTTTCGAGACAAATGGCACAAGTGTTCCTTATTCTGCAGTTATTTAAGAAGGTTTGGGGTTTATTGGTAATGCAGGTGAGTTACAGAACATCACTTTTGAATGGCGTATGTGTTGCCAGTAACTGTCACACACCAGAACTGCAGAAAAGCAGTTCTGTGACTATGGTAATATTTCTGTTACAAGCTACAGGTGAAATAAAACTGCAGTCAGTTTGTGTATAGAAGATTTATTTAAATGAACATCCTTGATAGTACTTCACAATCTGCTTTTCTTCTGATGTGGAAAATTTTAAAGGATGCACAGATGGGAACTTTTCACAGCTGGATATAAGCATAGCACACTCTGTTAGCATTTCTGCCCCCGTGCAGTCTGCAGAACAGCTCCTGTGTCCTAGGGCAGGGCACAGCTGCAGTTGCAGTATCTCCTGCGGGCTGTGACTCCCTGGCTGACAGGCTCTGCAGTAGGGACTCGAAAGGAGTCCAGTGTCCAGGCTGAGGAAGGACATGGGTGCTTGTGAGGTGATGCATCGGCACAGCCTCCTATACAGGGATCTGTGAGCCTCCTAAGCCTTTTCCACTTGGCTGACCAGAGCATGCAAACATGTCATGCTCCAAACACTAGTTTTGTGACAACATTCATGAAAATAGGAAGAACTTGCTTTGTTCTCTTACCTGCTATGTATTTGTCTGGTTGCAAGTATGTAGTTTCACCGTTCATTTGTTCTGCTGCTTTATAATCGTAATGATCTTTGAAGCTGACTGAACTGGATTGCTTGTGCCTTATGCATGAGAAGCTCTATGAATTAATACCTGGCTTTGAAGTTGAAGGGGTGATACATTCATGTAAAAGAGTTCTTGTGCTTTAAGATAGTTAATGTTGCAGGACACGTGATTCACCCGTATTCCTTGTTTTCTGCTAGGCTCTGTATTTAACTGAGTTTGTGGGATGTGGCTGTGCAGTGAGAACAGTGGCTGTAAGAGATGGAAATCCAATCTGTAAATCACTTTCTTAAAATCATTCTTTCCACACTTGACTTCTGTGACTGTATACTCACTAGTTTGGTCACTGCTGATGGGATTACAAGATGTTAGTAGGGAAAACATGCTATTTGAGAGGGTACTGTTAAGAGGAGGAGACGGCAGCCGCATCGGCATTGTAATTTGGGACGTGTTAGTGCTGTTGGAGCAGCAGGAACCTGCCTCAGAAGCATTATATAGATGGTTTGCTGCGTTTTTCCCTTCCTGTCAAAGCTCCCAGGTATTGGCCTCTGCTTTGGCACTTTTAACCTGAGTGATTTCCAGTTGCTGCCAAGTGTATGCTTTGTGAAACTGGTGAAAAATGAATTGCTGCTGTTGGTTTCCTAGTAAAAGAAATGATCTTATGGCTGTAGAAATGTGAGGTTTTAATCAGAGGAAAGTACGTGTAATGGTGAAAACCATGGTAGTTTAGTACTCATAACTTTCAGAAATCATTTTGTCCTGACCAGATAATAGAAGTTCATCTATTCAATCATAAGTTGAAAAAAAAAAAATAAAAAAAAAAATCCATGCTGGCTGCAATGTCCAAATTGGACTTTCCAGATAATTATTCTGAAAATTGTCTAAATAGTCTAAAATCCAAAGGCTTCTGAATAAATACACTTAATTATATGAAGATGCATTATTTAGTATTCTGAGAGTTTATTTGCCACTCTTTTTGTTTACAAAGAATTGTGCGGAAGAGGCAATGTTTGCTCCTTTTTAGTTCATGTAGATGTTGCGTATTGGTGATGGATAATTTGTTTTCATACAGAAAACCTCCAAAATGAATGGATCATCCCACTAATTCATGTTCATAATAAAGCAGGGACTGAGACATACTTCCTCATGGTCATCACCTAAATGTTCCTCTGTTTTTACTTATCTACTTCTGCAGCTCTAAGGTAACTTTCCAAGCACTTTACCTGAGCTAATCAAGGGTGTACATGGCGCAAGAGAAGATACACAGTGCTTTTACTGGCTGCCAGACCTGAACAGCTCATGCTTTGGCACATGTTTCATCAGGGCTGACAAGCCCCCTCCAAACATGCTCAGAGTAAGTAGTCCAGTTAGTGAGTTGATCCTAAATGGTGGTATGCCCTCTGCATGTGCTCAGCTCTTGGCAGGCATTGCAGCATTGGCAAGGATGGGTTTATGACGTTCTTCCTTGTCAAAAAGGTAATGGGAAACAAGGTGGGATTTCTAGTTATGTTCACATTAGTGCTGAGCCTGAGCTGTGAGGACTGATACCTTGTACATAGGCTGAGAACTGGATCCAGGGAGAGGGGCCAAGAGCACAGAGGATATAAAACTGAGAAAAGTGTCTTTAGAAATATTCCCAACTTTTAGACAAAAATGAACATTTCTTATGCACGTGGTAATGTGACTTTGTTTTCCCAGGGAGGCTGAATTTCAGCACTCCTTATCTGTCCAGCCTGCTCTTTTGTAGTGATCTGATTGCTGTTGATTACTGGTGATTGTCATGAAGGGCATGGTGATGAATAACAATAACCTGTGCATTTCATCATTTGTACAAGATAATCTGTTTATTTCTAAGGGCAGAAGAGCAGCTTAAATTTTCACAAAATCGATATTCAGAAGCAGAGAGCCTTGAAGTGATGACTGTGCCAGATTAATTGGGATTTGTGTTTTGAGATTTGTATATGCTTTGCATGCAAGCATTTGGAGGAAGAGCTAGCTGTTTAATGAGGGAGACAGGGAGGAATTTTTAATTAAGGGCCATTTTAATTTAAAACAGTGAAATCTTGAGCTTTCATACTTGTATTTAGGATTCTTCCATGGGTGTTGCAGGGGCCATATGAATAGCTTTCCCTGAATAAATCCTAGAAATACACATGCTGAAGTGCTTCAAATTACTGGGATGTCACTGTGCCCCACAGACAGTTGCCTGTCAAATCCTGTACACTGGTGAGCTTCTCCAGCAAAGCACAGGACACCTTAGACTGACCCTGCCTTTGTCTGACAAGTGAAATGTTTCAGCCCTTGCACATCAGAAGTTCAGACGTGAGGGTTTTTCAAATGGCACGGCCTGCCATGCTGCAGGCTTGGTCTTAAAAACAATTTGTGCAGGTAGGATGAGAGTATTTAAAGAAAGAATTCTCAGCCTTGAGGAAACTTTTCTTCCTGGGAGTGTCTTTCCTGTACTAAGAAAATTCAGTTGTTTTTCTCTTCAGTCACTGCCTTGTATTGTCACTAACGAGGATAGATTGGAAGGAGCGTATCCCAAGCTTCCACCTGGATTTACAGAGTGCTTGTGTGCAACACACTGAAACATGCCAATCTAAAACTGTCGGAATTTGGAATGATTAAGGTTAGAATGATGCATGTGCTTCACTGTAGCTGTCATGCTATTTGCAAGATTTTCGATCTTGATGTCTTTTTATTACGAATGATATAATGCGATTTCTTTGTGCAATTAATGCCTTTTTTATCATCATGACGAAGAGTTGCCCCACAATGAGTCTGAAAAGGTTGATGATTATTTTAGTGAAGTTTTTGTCTTCTGTGCAATTCATGACTGTGAAACACATGAGCTGCAGGAGGAGTTGCCTCCTGCATTTAGACAAAGGCAGTTTATGCCCTTTGCTCAGCCATTACTTTATTGGAGTCAAGCTGGATGATAGATGCAGGGCAAGGGTGGGAAGGCAGAGAGAATCTTGGAACCTGGGAAATAAAATACAGGTTAAATGTAGTTTCATTTCTCATAGATGTTTTTATTAACAACACTGCAGGGTTTTTGACAGCCTGGTGTTATTTGCGCAGGAGAAGTCTGAATTATAACTTAACAAACCTGTTACAGTAAAAGTGGGGCCAGGGAGTCCTACTCCTTTGGGTAAAGTCTTTCTGTGCCATCCATGTGTGGTAAAAAACAAACCAGATAAATTCTCGACAAAGAAGAAAAGGGCAAGACCTGTTCTTCAACTCTTTGGCTGCCATTACAGCTACTTTGTGAGAGATCAGTCTTGATCATTTAGAAGATAGCGCTGAAGAAGGGCAAACCTTGGGTTTGTTTTTCTTTCTGGCAGAGACAGGCTGTGTGAGCTTGTGGTGGGTTTGTTTTTTTTGGTTTGGTTTGGTTGTGGGTTTTTCTTTTGTTTGTTTTGTTTTGTTTGGTGTGTCATGGGGTTTTTTCATTGAATAGCTGCTACAATGAGAAAGAGCCCCTCAGGGCAGGAGCTGTTCAACTGCAGAGGCAGGAAGACCGGTGCTTTCTGGGGTGCAGCCTCAGCATGGGGCAGTAAGAGCTTGTGGTAGAAGGTTGGGTCGTCCGTCTTGGCAGGGCTGTCTGCTTTATAAATACAGAGCCTGAAGTGACAACTTGGATATTCTGGGATTTTTTTGGTGGTGTGTTCTTTCATCAGCTTTAAAAGCTAGATGATGTTTTTGCCGAGTAGTGCTGAGTGTGGGAACATGTTTGTTTGCCTCTTCCGTGAGAGTTAACTGCTGCCTGAGCTGATGTGCTTTTCAGAGAGACATCTAGCCTCACTGTATGCCCAAGAGTGATGGACTGCCACTATGATGGGCCCATATGATACTGGCCATATGCTTTCTCATAGCTTTGAGCACACAGGGCACACGGCTGTAATGTGCATGTTGTCCCTGGAGGCAGATTTGCTGCTCTTCTTGAGGTCAGTGCAAATGTATTTCTGCAGGCTCAGGATCAGCAGCGGCAAAGATGTGGGTGAAATAAGTATTGTAGGGAGTGAGGCAACACCTTTTATTTCACAAGTTGGTGGAAGTGGGAAGAGACAAGCTTTGTCTCTTTTGGATGTACCAGTTGCCCCAGAAGAATAATATTGCTGCTTCTACAATCCTGTTTGTGAAGTGCAGGAGCCGAATTTAAATAACCATTACATGTTTCAGAAACTTTTTAAAAAGGTGATAGGCTGCTAATGAATGAAACATGGAAAACTTCAGTGCAGGCCACATGTATTGCACAGTTCCAGTTACCCAGTCTAGTATGGTTTTTTTCTTCCATAAATTATCTATTTTTGCATTATCACTCAAGTATACTGCATGATCGTATAATTACATACAGTGAGATGCCAATTAGCGGTAATGCTACAGCAGGCATTTACAAGCCAATTTGACATGCATTTTCCACTGTACACACTAATTATTGGCATTGTATTTCTCAGTAACACCTCCACTAAGTGACAGCAGTACAACTCACCAGTTCGGTATTTCTGTTGTGTCTATAAAGCTATACTGCTGGAAAAGACAACCTATTATTTTAAAATCAGCACTGGGGAGTTCCTACTGTATGCATGCAAAGTTACAGCAGACACACTGCAAAGAGCAACGCAGCTGGAGGCAAGTCCATAGCAAACATCAAATGCCAAGCAGTCAGTAACTCAAAAAACAGTTGTGGGGAGCACTGAAACAACAGATTTTGCAGGTAGGAATACCTATTGGTGTGTTCCTTGAAAAGAAGGTATGACTGGTGGTTTTTTCCCCTCATTAATTATAAGCTAATAATGTATTGTATCCTTAAGTGTCTTTATTTCCAGTGAAGAATGCAAGCATGTTGTCTAATGAGTAATGATGTGTTTGGAGTGTTCTATTAAAAAAATTTGCTCAAATCTCAACAAAAAAAAAATTGTAATTTCCAGTTCTTTAGTCCAGACCACTTGCTACTTCTCTTTTACTGGAGGCTTCTGAAAGTGTGAATGTTCTTTATACACGATATTGAAAAGTACAGAAACAGGTGTTCTTTTTCCTTAGTTACTTTGTAATTACAGTTGCTAAAGTAGTAGTAGGTGTCAATCTGTTTGACACCAGTCATGCCTTTTTAAGGCTGAGAATATTGAAAGGAGGAAATCTTAAGGTGTTTATCAAAGATGCACCGTTCAGACTTTTGATCCAACATCATTTCAGCCAATGTGAATCATTGCAAGTAATGCATCTAGATGTATGAAAGCAGATATGAGAGACTACATGTTCTCAGGCTTTATTTGTACATCAAAAGGGTGAATAACTGCCTCTTTTGTGTGCTGGCTGCAGGGTGAATAGATTTTATGCAAGGGCTTCTAAATTTGTGCTTCCAACACAGGTTGTACCTTTTTTTTTCTGAGACTTGATGTTTTTATATTGTGAATTATCAGATAGCTTGATTGAAGCTATTTCTACTTTTGAGTGAAAGAACGATAGTTTTAGTAAAAGGTTTGAGGATGTAATTGTGAGTAGAGTACTAATTATACTTTTCTTAAGAACATCTGTGTGAACAAAATCATTCCTTCTTTAAGTGTTTCTAGTATCAACGGCAGCACATGAATTGTGTCAAAGTGGATGGTTGTCGATGCTATTCATTCATTTTAAGTGTTTCTCTGAGGTGAGAAAAGGTGCAGAACAGATTCTCTTGGTCTTGCTGTGGCTCTTCAATAATGTATCTAAGTGTCGTGGTTTAACCCCGGCTGGCAACCAAGCCCCACGCAGCTGCTTGCTCACTCCCCCTCACCCAGCGAGATGGGGAGGAGAATCGGAAAGGAATGTAAAACTCAAGGGTTGAGATAAGAACAATTTACTAATTTAAACAGAATAAAGAGGTAAGAATAACAATAATAATAATAATAATAACAAAATGGAAAGGTGGGGGAAAAAAGGGTAAAGCAAAAGCTGCGCACGCAAGCAAAGCAAAGGAAGGAATTCATTCACCACTTCCCATGGGCAGGCAGGTGTT
>JAVJGI010000035.1:9416970-9428566 GCA_035590275.1 Ibycter americanus | reverse complement strand
AACATCACCCAGCAACAACTAAAAACATCAATGTCCTATCAACATTGTTCTCACATCAGAGCCAAAACACAGCACTGCACTAGCTACTAAGAAGAAAGTTAACTCTGTCCCAGCTGAAACCAGGACGCTAAGATAACCCTTGCAAATTAGGTTAAAAGCAGCATGCTTTGAATAAGGGATGGGTCTGATGTCCCTTCCAACCCAAATTATCCTATGATTCTTCTATTTATGTGAAATCCCATTATATCTAAAACAGCCCCGTCACTTACTCAGGCCTTCCTAGCTGCCACCTCACTCCATCCTGCAGATCTGCCATGACAAAATTTCTTAAATATTTGGGTAGGATAAAAGCAAAGCAAGAAAATTCACACTGTAGTGCTCAGCTGTTGTAAGCTAGTACATGCCTGTGTCTTCCTTGTGTCAGATGTTCCACAAAGTAATGGTGCTTGTGTAATGTAGGGAGGCTTTTTCAGGTTATACGATTGCTTTAGTCAGATTGAGCCATAGCACTGTGCTCACTGAAAATGTACACTTGGGGGCCTTCATTCATGTCCCTGCAGCTCAGCTCCTCATCTTGCAAATGGAAAATGAAGAACCTGGAGGCAGGCTTTGATACATGTAAATATAAGAGCTGTGCTGAAGTGTGGTAACAAAACTATTCAAGTTTAGGATTAGTATCTCTTTTTCCAACACATTGTGTAACTCAGCCAAACAGCATTTTCTGAGGGGAGAGCATGCTGATGGATATGGCCTTCAAACCTGTGTGAGACATCCTCACTCCTGGAGCAAGTGCTAAGTCTGCTTCAGCTGCAGCCAAGAGGTACTGCACCAGGTGACAGAGTATTTTGACACCTTAGTTCCTGGATGTGTGTATGTCCTCTGGGGAAGTAAGCAGATCATCTCACTCTTGTTTCTGCTCTCATCCCTTTCTGTTTTCGATGGGATGTACATGGGACTTGTACTCAAATACACTTAAGACTGTCAGCATAGGATGCTGTAGGATAAATTATATGTTACTATTGGGATATGCTCGTGTAGACCCGTTTATTCCATTTCTCAAAAGCTGCACATTACAAAGGCTAGTTTATTTTTGACATCTGCACTAGCTGCTATACGTCAGCACTGTATTGACACCTACAGTATAACCAAATCTTCATTGCCCTTGGTTTTGGTGACATTCCAGAGACGGGCCCTGGCCTCAGATGGAGATTTTACATGTCCCTGTAAGACAAATCGGAGTTGCTGAATAGGAGCTGTGGCTTTACTTTAAAAGGAATTATAAAGAAAAAAGACTTACCACTGGAAAGATGATCAAAATGCAGATTGCCAGTGCTCCTCCACTTGCTTCTCGGGGAGGGTGAGGTGGGGAAGCTTGCTTCTTTCCCCTCTTTTAGTCACCCTCCTTAACATCAGCTAGACTCAATATTAGGATACTTGGATGACAGCTCTGTAATGACACTGAATCTATTAGTTCTCTGTGGGGTTTCCTGGCGGGCAGCATCATGCTACATTAAGAAACTTTCTGTGACTTTCATACAGAATCACCAAATTGTTTATTTGCTATGGCTTTCCTTTCATTACTCTGATTAGAATATATGGTTTCATAGGAGGATGTTCCTTCTCAGTCAAGGATTCTTGGTTTTTTTTTTTAAAAAAAAAACAACGAACAAACCCAACCAAAACCGAAACACTCCCACAAAACAACAACAAAAAACCCCAAACCAAAAACCCCAGTCAAAACCCCAAAACACCACCTACAACATAAATTAAAGGAGGGTATAGTTCTGATTCAGAAAAGGTGGGGAAGGGGCAGGCAACAGAGAAAAAGATAGAGAAAATTAGAAAAATACTGGTCTTTTAATGAGTTGGGTAGCACTGAAGCAGATCAAGGACTGTGCAGATAAAGCTGAGTAAGTTACTTTATAGCAGTGGATAGGGTGGAACATGTAATAAAACTAATATGCCTTGAGTCCCTCTTGGTTAAGCTTTGCAGTACAAAGCAACAGAGCTGAACTGGCATAAATTAGCGTGAGACAGAAGGTGTCACTGGTTTGAACGGCCTTCCATTCTAATTGTGTGCGCTACTCTGCTTATATCACTTGAGAGTAAACTCAGTTACATGTGTAACTATTTTCATAATTGCTCTTTCTGCCAGCAGAGCTGTTCTGATCCCTGCAAGATTAGGATGGGTTTGGTGGTGTAATGGCTGGGTTAACTGTCCCAGCGTTTTCCCTGTGGAATAAGGCATGGCCATTAATATTTCTCTCTGAACCTAGTGATGGTTTTTTGCCAAGTGTTGATGGTATGCGCTTGCTCTTTTTGGTAGGGTGGCCTTGCTAAAATGCTTGCTGAATGTGGGGAGACTTCTGAAAGCTGGCTACAGCTTGGTATGGAACCATTTCATGTAATCCTTTACTCAAGCGAGAAGACTTCTTTTGTGATTAATTCTTTAAGAAAATATATTTGTTATCCTTGTTATCCTCCTTCAAAGAGATTCTGTAGAAACCCTGCTTCAGTTATGACATCTAGTTATCAAAAAGCACAGCTTGTAGGGCCATAGCATACTTTCGCTTGAAGATAGGCTTATGACCCTGAAGTCTAGCAATATTGCATTTTTCATTGCTGAACACCCACCCTTCCGAATAGCTTTGCCAAAACTCAAGTTTTCTCCAGTTCTGCTCTCAATTCTCACACACAGATCAAGATTATACTAGAGTTCTTAAAACATTCAGGTACCTCAGCTGCCTTCCTGATCAAAAAACCCAAGCAGGACAGACAGCTATAGGCTGACCACAGTTTTATTTTTATTCAGCCCTGCAGCTGTTATCTCTTTGTATACATAGATGATAAATATAGATGTAGGCACTTGAGGGGATTTTGCTTTTATTTGCTTGTGTGCATGTGACATCTGATTCTCATGCCCTAGGGACTCTGCTACTACAGTAGTATAAAGGGCGTTTAAATATTACTACCTCATTTTGATGGATTAGCATAACAAGTATAAAGGAGAATCGATTTCGTTGTGATTTTAGTGGGAATTAAGTCACTGTAAATTCATGATAATCTTGTTCTTGTCTTTAAATTTGTGTAGTCATTAAGAAGGGTTTGGGTTTTGTTCTTTTTTTATTTCCTGGAATGGATTCTCACAGCCTCCACTGCAGGAGCCCAGCTCCTAGAGTGCTGTGCCATTCCCTGGGCCTGTGCAGTTCTTGAGGGAGAATAATTTTCTAGCAGAGAGGGCTGGAAAATAGTAGGATCAAGTTTTGGTAGCTCCTTGTAGCAATTGCGTTCTTTCTGTTGGCTCTCTAGGCATCCAAAGTGTGTTCATCACCGAATATGCATTGTCTTGCAGAGGAGAAGATAAGAAAAGGTTTGTGATGCTGTTACAAATTACCACTTGAATGGCTTTGTGTGGTCTCATATTGTAGAATTTCTTCCCAATCTAGTGTTCTGTTGTTTGTGGTTAGGACCAGTGTTCGGCTCTCAGGATGCTGTTGAGAGTAAGAGTGGTCACAGCAAAGCTGAAGGATTTCATCAGGATAAGTCAAAGAATCCTTCAGACTGGCTTACAAAACATAGGATGAGAAAGGAACCAGCTTTATTCTATTTGGATAAAGTTGTCATTGCCACAAGCAGGCTAGGAATTAAATGCTGGATAAAAACAAGGCAAAGAAATGTTTGTATCGGATGGCTATCAGTAGTTAGATGAACCTTTCTGTGTCTGTAGAAAGGGCTTCTGTATGGTTAGAATCAGCCTTTATTTTCAGTGAAAACAGCTTACAGGTAGTGTAGTTATTTTCTTATTGTCCCGGTCAATACTTTACCCCAGTTACCACTTTCCTAGTTTGTGCTGTGGCAGCTTGTCTACTGCTAGGTTAAAACTGTATTCCCGCACTCAAACCTGCAGGTTTTTTTCATGTATACCGAGGTAAATTAATTGTAAAAGAATGCAGAATATTAACCACGGATCACCTCCACGAACAAAAAGAACCCAAGAAACTTAAACCCCAGCAATGTTGTTTTTGTAATTTCCCATGCACCTGCGTTGACAGAGTAAAGCACATTTTACTGAGATACTTGTAAAGGAGTTGAATTCGCCTTTTTGTCTTGAACTTAATGACACACATATTCAACACTCAGTATAGCAGATACAGATAGTGAAGTAATACCAGGCTACCAAGTTCAGGCAATAACTGTTCTTCACTTTTCCAGTGATTTTATGTGTTTGATCTCTTTATTCTCTGAACGCTCTTTTGTACTGGTATTAAACCTACTTCCACTTCTGATAGCCTCATCAAAATACCTCTGTTACTATTTTCTATGAATTAAAACCTCTAAAGCTCTACATTTTCAAAATTTATCCAGTGTTTTGCATGGATAAGATACAAACCGGTTTATGATTTTTTAAAAATAAAAATTCATACAGAATGACGTTTTTTAAGCACTAGAGAAATCTTGATTCAATTCTTTTTTATGCTTTAGAAGACAGTATTTTGAGCGTTGTGTGTGTGACATCAGGGAGCTCATTATCATTTTGATCGTAACAGTGAGAACTTCTTTATGTGTAAGAGCAACAGCTGACCACAATGTTTTGCAAGTATACACATTTTAGGGGGAAAAAAAAGTGCAGAACAATGATTTTGATAGACTTTGCCTTGCTTTTTGTCATCTTTCAGTGAGTATTTCAGCTCACTTCTTTCACATTTGTCAATCCTTTTATTTTGAAGAAAGGAAATCAGTGACATTCTCTGTTATGGTTGTAATGAGCTGACTCCAGCCAGAAAACCAGCACACCAGAGCTGCTCCTGGGGAGTTATGCAAATCCTTCTCAGCACTATCATTCTTCAACAAAAATAAAAACAATCCTACTGATTTCAGAGACATCATTTCTATACTCCCTGATTTCACACACACAAACATGCTGCAGGGCTTTAACTGCTGGCTGTCCCCTCTACTTTGGAGTTTTATCAACAATTAATCCACTTTGCAATGATGCTTAGCCACTTTAGGAAGAAAACATTATTGTTTGGACTGAATGCATGTTTATTTAAACAACCTGACAACTAGATTTTTCAGAGTGAAGCCAGTGCAATTCCTCCAGAATCCAGAGTGTCCTAAAGCATGCAAGAGATCTGCTCCTGCATGAATACCGTTCTAATCTCCCTCAAACCAATGCCTAATTTTATATGTTACTCTGGCTTCAGGCACTTTGAAATCACCTTGTTTTACAAGCCACTTTAGTGTTGCAGTATCAGCACCTCAAAATCTTAATAGTCACCTTCACTCCCATTCTTTATTCTGTTTGTTCATATATCCACGTTACTGTTTGAACGATTTCCTTCTACAAGTCTCTGCATGAACCAAATGTCACTCAGTTCTGGGAAGCTGCTCTAGTCATGTTGTCCTTGTGATGAATGCTGTGTTGTCCTCTGTCAGTACCATGTTGGAAGATACCTGTGAAAGCTTGGGATGAACATAAGTATTCTCTGGGAAAAAAACCCCAGAAGTATAGATGTTTTGATCCTGACAATCCTAATCCTGATTATCCTGATTTCTATCATGGTCATGTTTAGGAGTTTTCTTCTGAAAAATTATTTAGGTCATGAACTGGTTGTAGTGGGTTTCTTTTGGTGATTTTTTTTTTATTTTTATTTTTTTTATTTTATTTAATAGAACAAAACTTTCTTTGAGGCCCTGGTTTAGTGCCTTGGGGAGAGTCTCAGAATACCTCTGGGTCTGGAGCATAGAACACTGTTCCCTGATTTTATGGAAGACTACAGGTGACTTGTGCTGACTTTCTGTAGTATCTTCTGACAGGGCAGTGACTGACATCAAATTGCTACAGTCTGTCTATTCACCAATGAGCAGAACTTCCCTTCATGTAATGATCTTGATACTAAATGTACTAATGAATGACTAGGGGAGGGAAAAAAAGGAGTAGCAGAATAGTGGAAGAGGAAAAAAAGGAAGAAAAAAAAAGCCTCCGACAACTTTTTATGCGGAAAAAAGTTTTAAAAAAAGACTGATAACCTTTCTTTGGAGAAATGAGCAGGCAACACAATAGCATGACAAAGTGTCATTTCAAGTTCATGGTTAATAAATTCAAGAGATTATAGTTTGGTAGAAATAATTTCAGCTACTTGGGCACCTTGCTGGGTGTTACATTAATGGCAGTATAATGATATTTGCAGTATTAGTGGCTCTCTAGCTGGAAGGGCTTGCCACATAGGCAGCAGCCATTGAAGAGCAACAAAATTAGAGGGCGCATGAAAAGTGGGAGGAAGATACCAGCAATTTAATGACCTGAAAGTAAAACATTTGAAATATAATTACATGAAGAACATTTGTTTTTCCTCTTGTGATTATGCTTGAATAACAGGAACTGCAGTATCTGCAAAGGAATTGGGAAGTAAATATCAGTTAGGGATTTATTGTCTTTAGTTTCAAGAAGGGACATGATTTAAAGTGTAGTATTTGATTTAAATGATCTCTTTCTGCGAAGTAAGGGAAATGGGAATTAGTTTAAGTCACAAGGGACCAGATCCCTTGTTAGTGTGTACACAGACATACTTCCAAGTAACTTCAAGGCAGTTCTGATTTATTCCAACTGTGATGTGCAACAGCCTCACAGAAGTACGGCGCTACCTCACTTGCATGCAATTGCCATTTGTGCCTGGATTTTGTAAACCATGCTCATGCGTCTCAAATGAGGGAATGAGATTAGCTGTGTAGCCTTTGGACCTGAGGCTGTGTAGCTGGGAGGGGACAGAGGCCAAGCATTCAGAAGAAGATGTATTTCACCATCTTCTCGCTTTTCTCTGAGTTGAAACGTTCCTCCCACCATCACCAAGTGCAGTCTAACTGAAGAGCAGATATTGAGTAAGGTGTGGACTGCCCGGATACTGCTGTGCTGTGCAACCGATCTGGAAACTGCTGCAAGATTGGTTTAATTGTATGAAGCATGCTGCTCTGATATACTAGGGTTGTTAAAAAAAACAACACCCAATATTCCCAGAAAAGAGGTTGGTTTTTAAAATCGAATGACTGAAAACAGCAATTCAATTAAAGCTTTAGTACTTCTGGGAAGGGTTTTATGATGTAGCCAGAAGGACTGAATTTACTTAATTTTGATAGTTTTCTTCCAAATCTTGGCTTCCTGGGACCAATGCTTGCCAAGTGCTGCCATGTGACTCTTAAAGGTTCCTTCAGGTGTCCTGCTTATGTCCCAGCTAAGCTATGTCCAGGAGACCTGTCAGCAGGGCACCCATCCTGCCAGTCCCTTGGGTGCTGCTGCTCAGCCTCGCTTGCTTTCCTTTTCTCACATGTGTATCGCGGGTGAAGATGGTTTCCCCTAAACTTACACATCTGTCAATTAGATGCCCAACCCTAAGCAGCCTGTCCTAGGTTAAACATTTTATCCCAAACTTCATGCCATCCCAATAGTAGTCCTCATCAGACAGTAAAGATGAAGCACCCTTCAGAGGTGCCCTTTGAGCTGGTTGACTGTAAAGAAGGCAGGTTGCTTGCTTAGTGCAAAAATCCATTCTCAGCTGCTGCCTTTCTGCTGCAGAGCAGCTGAGCAGCAAATGTCGAGATACTTCCCTGGCAAATGCTGTCAGCTCTTCTCTGTAGAGCTTTAAGTGGCTGCAAACTGACAGTAAGGTGTGTATGAAGTCGGCCTGCTGGAGGCTTAAATGCTGTATTTGATGTTCACCCAGCACAAAGTAAATTTTTTTCCCTCAGAAGTAAATGTATGGTATTTATCCCTTTCATTTCTAGGGAGAAGGATGCTTCCCGTAGGGACCCATAAAGGCTGAAATAGGTTATTTGAAAAGGAAAGTATTTTCATCTTCAATCTATTCCTAGGTGCTGCTCAATACAAAAAGCAGAAAGTGTGACAGGCAGGCTGTCAAAAAATGCTGCCTTTAAAACCTCTTGATCTGTTTAATACCCAAAGGCTCTTCTGTCTTTTGGTTGTAACGCACAGTGCTGCTTTAAGACTGAACATTACAATGAATTTATTTTATTTTTTAAATTACGTCTTTTCCAGTAGAGTAGGAAAGCTTTTAACCACTGTCACTGAGGCTGGAGGCAAAATCGATAACTACAATTTTCTGGCAACATGCACTTAACTTTGCTTTCTAGTGAATCAAAACTTTCACACCTTTTTTTTTTTTTTTTTTTTTTTTTTTTTGTGTGTGTGCTAGTTAAGGATCTCGACATTTTCTCTCTTATGCAAGAAAATGCACTCAGATCATACAGTGGATTAGTACAAAATAATGAGCTTTACTAGTGTTATCCAGCCTTGCAACAGGTTTTTGTGTTTGCAGTTGTGTCAGACCGGAATGAGAGGGTCTTCTTCCCGAATGCACTGGGCATTGAAGCAGTCGAAAAGGCCTGGGTAGAGGTGCAGTTGGCTGTCTGGGCACCCACCCCAAAATTTGTTTCCTTCAGTCTTTCTCTGTCAACCCTGTTGTGTTACAATTTTGCAAAAATGCAAAGGGGGTGATTTAGATCTAACAGACTTGATCAACATGGATTTCAGCGTGGAAAAGTTTGTAGCTAGAGGTTATCTAGGACCCAGATCATAATGACTAAAAAGAGAGGGATAAAAGGGATTTTTGAGGCTGGAATATGTGGTTTGCTGGAACTTCTTACGCTGGGTAGCAAAGAGAAAGATTAATTATGATGATACAACTACAGTACTATGGCTAATGATAAGATAGAAAAATAATGAATTTATAGTATTGATAATTAACGTTGAAGGCAGCTTAGCCTGAACAGGCTTATGGGCACTCTGCTGCCTTCCTCATTTCCTCAGGGTGGTATCTCTGGGCTCTGCAGTCCTTCTGTTAACCCTGTTAAGGTGGTGCCTAGACCGACCAAACAAAACTGCTTTGTTTTAACAGTAAAGACGGCTGGATGCCTCTGTATTTTTGTGAAAGATTCCTAGCAGGACTGGCAAGTGTTAATTGGGTCCAATTTAACTTCAGTCCAGTCTGGCAGATCATATAGGACTGAGGGCATAACGGCACAGAGCTCTTGAAATAAGGACCATGCATCTCATGGCCCTGCATAGTGTCCTTAGTCTCTCTTCACCAAAGAAATGCCATTGCCGTACTCTTTCTAGATATTCTCATGCAACTAAAAGTCTTGAGCGTTGCTGGGGGCAGCAGTCCATTTGACAGGGTGGGAATAATATAGTCATTCTGTGGTCTGGCATTTCATCCCCTTTTAGAAAATCATTAACTTTAGTACTTTTTTTAGTACATTTATAATCTTTTGTTTTTAAAAATTATTTTCCTGACTTAGAAGAACATGAGGAGTATTTACTTACTAGATGTGTAAAGCCCTTTCATGGTTTTCCTTTGTGATACCTTCCAAAATATTGGGAGTATTTGGAGTTAGTACTTTTCACTGAGCACCCCAGCAGAAGACATGCCAGTCCTGCTTCCTATCTAGTTGCAGAGGATCAGAAAAAGAACATAAGTATTTATCTACTGAATAGATATTTTATCCTTTGCTCAGTGCAAGCTGACCTTGATTTCTAAAATTGTTTTGAAGAGACATATTTATCTATTGTTGGCATCAGTGCGTTGAGTACTTCTTTGTAATGGTAGTAGTGGGGAGATGGTACTCTTGGTTTCCATCAATGAACAGTTCACAACTCAGTACATACACGAAGTGGTAAATGGACTCTGAAGAAGCCACTTATGTCCTTTAATTTTCTGATTATGCATTGAACTCTGTGTGGATGGAGCAGGCCCTAAAGTCCCAGAAGGCAGGAGCACCATGACATCAGTCAGACTGTGTGACACTATAATAAACAGGTACGCAGCAATGGAAAGGTCAGAAAATGTCTTGCACTTGTGACAGCTGGCTGCTAAAATACCTTTTAAATTTCAGCCTCTGTCTAGGTGAAATATATCTTTTTCCATCAGCAGAACTGAAAGCCATTTGCCAGAATGTGAAGTGCCAGGGCTGCGCCAAAATACTTAATTCCAGTGCTGTCTCCCCCTCAGGGCAGGGTTTGGTGGTTCTCAACCCTATGGGGATCAGGGCACTAGAGTCAGGTGCCAAAGCTCTGCAGAAGGAGGGGTGTTTTCTGACTCATCCCTACAGTTAGCATTTTGTATGGACCACTGCTAGCCCTATAGCTCCTCACACTTTCCATAAATTGCAGACAGAGACTCCAAATTCCTGGAACTACATCAAAGCTATATGGCCCAGGAATGCTTCTCTTTCTGCATCTCTGCCCTGGTTTGTGATGATGTGTATTTAGACAGTGTTTTAAGGGATGAACGCAGGCAAACAAAAAGGGTTTGTAAAAGTAACGTATCTATTGCACTAAGCAATTCTTCCTTTCTGATCGTGCCTCAGCAGGAACATGTGGGTAGTCAAACGTTTGCTCAGTCCAGGCTCTGATCTTACCTTGGTATGAACCAGTGCATTTCGGAGGCTAAACAATTGGGTTGGTGTGGCGCTGTGCCCAAGCAAATGTGTTTTACCTCTGAGTAGCACAGCGATACTGCAGTTGTGCCGCTTGCCAGCCGAGCTGCTTGACCTACCTGTTTTAGAAGTGCGAGCAGAGCAAATGCACATCTGTCTGCCCTCCTTGGAGTGCACGTATTCTTTCTGCTAATATGGCAGCATGGTCACCGGTAGGCTTAGAAACAAAAAGTAGCAAAGTGTACTTACCTGTCCACCCTTGAGGATGTTGAAATGATGGGGATGGCAAGACAGTCCTTCAGAATTGCTTGGCTTCATTTCCAGTCATCTGTGAAATGCCTTTGCCAATACCAGGTGTGTATGGCTCTAGTGTAAATCCTTTGCATTTATCTGTTTTTCTCCAAAGCATGGAGGTTCCTCAGGCACTTAATGTCATTGATTTAAAAAACAACAAAGCCATTTAAAAGCCCCAGAGCATATTGAGGATCACTGGGATTCAGGGTGTGCTGCTGTTTTTGACAAGGAGATCTAAGCTCCATAATCTTCAAGGGTCTATCCAAACAGGTTCCCACCAAAGGGTGCCCTGAATATCCTGGTAGAGCAGGACCGAGATACTCTGAACAGTGGACTCTGCCTAATATGAAACATACCTTGTTTTTTCACAAAAAATCAAGAACATAAGCAAGCCCAGCATTAAACCAGCCAAAAAAATCAGGGAATATTGTACCTTTCCTCCCTTGCCCTTGACAATGTGTTCCCTGCTGGGTAAAGCACCAGACGAATCCATCATTAATCACTGAAGTAGTCAGTCTGCAAAGAATCTCTGTCAGAACTGCCTGAAAACTTTCTGTGCCCCAAGTCCGGCCTCTAGCCCTTATACCTGGCACCGCTCTTCAGCAGACACCAGCACCTTGAGGCTAGAGGGGATGCTAATGTTGCAATGTGATTATTTTTGCATGTGACGTATGGATAGCTAAGTCACAGCCTGCATAGATACACCAACCTGGGAATGTCCTCAGGTCTGTGGTGGTGCGATGCTGCATAGAGGAGTTAACCACAGTCAGGTTAGTTCAGTGTTAAACAGTTCTACTTTTTTGGTTTTGGGTTGGTTTTTTTTTTTTTTTTTTTTTTGGGGGGGGGGGGGGTT
>JAVJGI010000035.1:9406396-9416870 GCA_035590275.1 Ibycter americanus | reverse complement strand
GGGGTTGGGTGGGGTTTTTTTATTTGTTTAGCTGAGGTGCTTTTGTTTCACATAGCCGTGCTAAATAAGTGTGCAAGTGATAGGGGGTCTTGCTGAGCGGTGGCAAGGCTTGTCACATTAAAAAAACACTGAATAAAGTGCACAAAAATAGTGAGATTTCCTCTTCTACTGATGTGTGCAGTATTAATTCATGACTTGTGGCCCCAGCAAATCAGACAGGCTGGTGACAGAAATCAGAGGTGTCCAGGATCAAGAGTTTCGTAGGCAAATCTTGCACCAAGTTACATTGGAATAAGTCCCAAGTCCTGAGCCTGGCCTTCCCTCTGCAGAGGGGAATTTCTCTGTACTTGGCTGCTCTATAGAGAAAGTGCTTGTGTCCCATCCTGAGCTGGGGAAGAGAGAAATATAAGTAGCCTTTGCATCCAGAGTAGCAGAAAGTCTGTGTTATGCTTGCAAATCATGTTTCTCTGAGGATCACTGAAAGGTAATAAATCATTCACAGACTTATTAGAGCAGCTGTCTGTGGCATGCCATCTCTGTGGATGTAGCTGAGCTGATCTTTATAAAATCAGCTTTTCAAAAAGTAGGAATTATTCCTAGCTAACGTAATACTTGGTTTCAAAACTGTCACTTCATAGCTGATATCGAGGGGTTTTAGCCAGTCTTTTAAATAAGTCCTTTCTTTTCCATTTCAAATGGATGTTTTTCATTAAATGCTTTCATCACTTTTTTTTTTTTACACAAACCAAAAGACAGATATCTGTTTCCTTGGACGCCACATATTCTTCAATTTATATTCAAGAAAGTAATTCTGCACATTTTTAATAGTGTACACAGAAACATTTCTCTTGGTTTTATGATGTTTTAATTGAGGTGAAAAGTCAGTGCTGAGAATTTTCATAAAATGAAAATTAAAAAAAAATCTGACTAGATTTGAAACATTTTGCTTTAATTCTGCCCTCTCATTTCTAACATTTACTTTCCTTTTAAACCAAAAGCAATTTCAAAGCAGAAAGGAAGCAGAGGTTATCAGAAATATGAAGAGGAACTGTTTCTACATCTTCTTAGCTTAAAGCTCAGATGAGAAATTCCTCAAAACTGACTTTTGCTCTGATTAATTTTGTTAAAAATAAATCGGTATATTCCAGTAAGAACTGCCTATTAAAAAGATTGACCAGCAAACGTACCACAACTTGTGCCTGTGCATAGTCCCTTTGATTTCCAAGGGGCCTCTGCAAAACTTTCTGCTGTGTTTTCCAAGGGGACTCATTCCATGCATGTTTCAGATGCAGTTTTCCATGGGTAAGGAAAGCTGGGGCACACCCTAAATGGTGAAACACAGGATGTGTTCATTGCCATCTGATTTTAAAAAGGTTATTCAGCCCTGATACACTGGTGGTTTTTTTCATGGGGGTGTAGTGTCTGTCCATGTAGCAGCGTGTCCACGTGACATGCTGGAAGGGCCAGTGTAGCCCTCTGAGTGTGGTATGAAGAGGCACAGAACAGCAATAGATTAACTAAAGGGAGAAAAGCACTTATCTTTACCTAGATGTCATTTGAAATTTCTAATGTGCTGCACAAACATGAATTACTCTTTGCATTTACCAAAAAGATAAAACCTACTGATATCACAAAGCTGGCATGGGGTAAGAGCCATGATGCAGTTACTACTGCTGCTTCCAGATGTAGGAGTTATTCCTATTAAGCTGCAGCAATTCCCATTTAATGTGAAACTTCATCTTGCATCAGAAAAATGTGTTTTTTTCCAAAACATTCAGCGTCCGTCTAAACCGTTCTGTTGAAGTTCTGCGGATGCCATGTGCTTCAGAAAATTAACTTAAGAATTTTATACTTTGGGCATCTTGGCTGAGTATGAAATGAGAAAAGAAAACAAGAAGCAATGATCTGCATTGCCAACCCAAATGACTTCAGCAGAGAGCTTTAGTATATTTGTCAGAGCACTGTCTCTTAGAAACCTGTGACAGACACTCATATTTTATTTAAGCAGGACAGAAGAAACTTTAAGCTCCCAAACCTTATGGCTCTGGGGAAAATGTAATTATTATTTCTAGGATAGCTTGTTATACAATTTTTTAAATCAGTTACTCTTATGGCTTCTGTGAGGACTTGCCCTCTTGACTCCTCAGAGCTGGCAATTACTGTGTCTGGAGAGAGGGGATGAAGAACTCGAGGAAGATCCTCCCTGAAATGAGGTGGAGTGCTGCAGGGTGGAGACTGAGATGCAAAATTAGGAAAATTGAAAATGGATGATGAAGTTTAGTTAAGTGGAGACAGACACTTGCATGCTGAAGACTCTTGACTAAGGCTGGCTTTTTGATGGTCTAGACTTTAAAAGATTTGGTGTCTTACTTCAGACAAGTCCAAACAGAAGTTGCCTCCCCTGCCATGCACACAAGGAAATTCAGGCCTCACTGGGTAAGGGAGAGTGCAAGAGCTATGAAACCACGAGTTGGAAGTGCTTCTCTGTATTGTCCGTCTCATTAATTTTCACTGTTACAGAAGATAAGTAAATTGATCTGTGTGGAAAGTAAACCAGGTTACAAACATTTTTTTGAGGCTGTTTAGATGCAACTCATGATGGTGACTGTCCTATTCCAAGTTAAAAAGTATGAAAGGATCAACACTTGCCCATTAACCTTGTGTTTAGGTAACCCTAACACTGGTTGCATTTCTTGTCTCCAGAAGGTAGTGTACTTCTGGGTGGTTTTACCTCTAAAAGTTCTATGTATGGGTGGACGTAAAAGTTCGTATTTGTGCAAGTGGAGATTTATTCAAGAATAGACTAAATATATGGCTCTTCCCTGTGTTCCAGCTATTCGTGGGACCAGGAGTACTAGCTTTGTTTGTGTAACTTTGTGTAACAAGGAGATGAATCTCATTCCCATTTGAGTGTGTGTGCTAGACAGGTAGTGAATTCACAAGTAGTGGATGCTGACCTGTGCAGTCAGCTTACAGACAGCTAACCACATAGGTATTCTCTAGAGCCATCTCTCTGCTGACGGCTTATATTCAACATTTAAGAGAGACTGAATCATGGAGCTGTATTGACGGAGAAAAAACGCAGCTTCATCTTCTGAAGCTATTTCATCGGGTAACACTTTGCTTTTCTCCCTTTGGAAGTTTGTTACAGATGCTGTATTTATGTTTTTGTGCTTTGACATCTTGAGAGTTAATACACATCTCAAAGCAACCCTGTTTTTCTCTCTCTGTTTCTCTGTCTTTCTGGCAGTCACAGATAACAAGCATAGAGTCTATCATTCTGCGCTGTATCACCATGCTTCTATCACTGTGAGCTCATTTTTTGTTTGACTTCTGGTTTCTGTGGTTACCATCTAGTGGAGAAAAATACAGCAGGAACATGAATAACATACAATGATGTTAGAAAAGCTATTAATAGCAATTATACAATTCTTTTTGTGCCTTGGAAGTACCCAAAGCATTAGTTTCCTCAAATGTCCAAACCAAATTTAGATTTATTTTTTTAAAAAAAGTTTTCCCCTGTAATTTTCTGTTGTATCTTAATGTTTGTCACCCTCTTCCTCCTATACTCTGGAAGCGGTCCGCAGCTGCCTACACTTTTCCTTATCTTCACATTGAGTACCACATCCTGCTGCAGTGTCCCCATCTATAAAATGCAGAGAATGACCCCATGATATAAAGTCATAGGAAAAAGACCAACATGTACGTGGGCTGAGAGTTGCGTTAGGATGATGACGGATGATGCTCAGAAATGAAGAAAAAGTAACAGTGGGGGGAAAAAGAAAATAATTGGAGGGTGCCTTGTGGCAGGAGATTATTTTTGAGTGCCATGAAATGAGTGGAGGGCTTCCATGTGGTCTGCCTTTGTTAATCTTGTGGGCTGGGCAGTGCTGAGGAAAAGGGTTTGCCAGATAGATGTTTGCCAGATAGATATTTGCCATGGCATCAGTGGGGTAAGGTTAAGAGCAATCAAGCTCTTTTAAGAAGACATATATGAGAAATAAAGCAATAAAAATTACTAGAAATTGAGCCCTTTTATTTCAAATAAGGAGGAACTATGCAGTGATTAATCTGTTTTATCTAAACTGGGCAAAGTGATAGAAATGCAAGTTAATAGGCTTAAATCCCGTACATGTACTTTCATCTAGTGATTTCATTGTGTATAAACTTCTTTCATGGCTGGTAGGAATAAAAAATGAAGCTACATTTAGCATCCTTCAAGATGAGCCTGCTGTAATTTGCTGAAATTTATTTTTCAGTGCCTCGAATATTCATTTGACATGGAGGTGCTTCAGCTTTATCTGCCTGGTTGTTTATCAGAAGTGGGAATAAGCATATTTTTTTCACATAAATGAGTCTATATTGATTTCCTGTTTGGCTTCCCATTATTAGCAATAAGTTGCTCTAATAAATACTTGAGGCTTATGGATAACAACAGCCAAAAAGTAAACAGCAGACTTCGTGGCATTGAAATGTCACAAGACCTTGGAAATAGTAAGCACTCTATTCCACACATTTGCTTTGTGCATACCCCTTTCTTACATTGCTTTTTCACCATGTGGGGATGTGTCTAGCATCCCAACTTTGACCCCTCGGAGACAAATCAGAGGCTTTATCCAAATTCTGCTCAAGCAATGCAAATGTCAATTTACTGACTAGATATTTACTGTGTTTGCTACAGTAAGTCCCATTTATCTGTGTACTCATGAACAAGTCCAGGTTGATATCCTGAATCTGAGTAAAGCAGTTGGAACTTCACAGCTATCTTCAGAGTGTTCAGATTTCTAGACAGCAGCAGTGCAGGGAGCTTAAGAAGTCTGACTGCCTCAAAATATGATTGAAGTTGGCACCTAGACTATACACTGCCGTGTCTTAGAGCACATCTGAGTTGCAGAATACCATGTGTCTGTCTTTCCTTGGAAAACAGATGTGAGAAAGGCACAGAAAACAGAACGAAGGCTGTCAGTTATTTTTCCCCCAAAACACTTAAACAATTCATGGTCACCATCTACAGTGGACAGAGCAGATCCACAAAAAACAATGAAACTGAGCTTGGGGTCTTTTAAGGAGAATAGTGAATGGCATGCTTTGTCCTGGCATCATATAAGAGATGAGGCTTTTGGAGTTTGGGTGTGTCAGGTCACAAGGCAAGAGTATATTAGTTGTTTTTCCGTGAGTTCAGTGAGAGGGTCTGCAGAGCCATGGCAGCACAATGCACTAACAGCGTGGGATGCAGGAGCTGTAGCCCACTGAGCCCCTGGCCTGTGCAAGTTATCTCTGCCTCTTGGCAGGAAATGTTCTCATACCTGAGTAGAGCTAATAATATTTGAGGAAACACCTGAACATTTGTTAGGTCTATCTGTGAATGAGGGCATCTCTTTGTCTGTTCAGGGTCCCAAGACCGCTGCTGTGACCAGGTGTTCAGTGTCTTGTAGAGTCTGGCCATTTTCTCCTTGAGGCACACCTGTGCTAGAATGTTTGCCTCTGCTTGCTCCAGCTTTAACAGATAATGCAGCCCATGGGATGATTACTGTATAAACCACTGTTTTTAATTCTAGGGCTTGCACACGGTCACATAAACCATCTCAGCCATGGGAGCCAACAGGGTGTGTGCCCACAACCAGAAGTCCTGCTAGTGGAGGCTGGGAGAGCACTTAGGAGATGGTAATTCATATTTGCTTGCCCTGACCTCCCCCTCCCAAGGTGTCTGATTTTGGCCACAGTCAGAGGTAGGGAAGTGAGCCAGATGGCCGTCCTTTGGTTCCTGAGGTAGTAGACAGTGGTTGCAAGTAGTGTTCAGCACTTCATTGCTAGAAGGCATGACTCACATGACATTTGCTGAGGCTGAAGAGTATGCACAAGGGTAGACTCCACAGCTCAGGGGATGTGTGAGAGCGTGTAACTCCATTGGGTGTCAGCCCCTAGAGGTGTTGGCCACAAAGCTTAAATTTTCCGAATTACTTCAGTCTGCCCAGCTCTGAGCAGCTGGGATTGCATTTTAGCTGGTGTAATCCCATGTAGATAGTTTGATAGGTGCTCCTGGGAGTGAGATCCTGGTCTGTGTAAAACCACACAGAGCCACTTTTATTATTCACAGCTATGCTGTGTTATATAAGGCCAGGACATGCCCAGCTACGGAAGAAGTCTCCAGTGTCTTCCATCAGCACTTGCGTGTTTGCATCACTGCTCACTGGCGACATGCTGCGCCGCTCAGGCTGTCCGCTGCATCCGAGATGGCAGGAAGCAGCCGGGGTGTGTGTGTAACCCTGGCACCGTGCTCGCTTTGGCAGAGGTTCTCGGCTGGTACCAGATGATGCTTTTGCAGTGACCATGTCATGGCTTTCATTGCAGCTTGCCTTAGCTGCGTGTGCTCTCTTGGTACTTACTGTACACTGGTCATTTAATTCTCCGCTAATTGTGGAAAGGCACCTGACCCAAACCGTCTCAGCTAAGGGAAGACTAGCTAGAGGAAAGACTTAATTTGAAATTAAAAAACCCAAAACAAAACACCACAAAAACCCCCAAAACCCCAAACCAAACCCCAAAGTCTAAAAAAGCAGTTGGTAAAGAGTAGTAACTCATTCAAGAACCTAAACATTTATTTAGCAATCTAAAAATTAATTTAAAAGCCTAAACCCTTATGAGCCTGCAAGATATGATTAGAATTTTTTTTTTTTTTTTTTTTGTATTTTGAGAGAGGTATCCTTGGTACATTCTGGTCTTCTGGAAACCAGAACAAATACAAAATTCCTCCAAAAGAAACACTAGAATGCCTGACCTCATGCAATGAAGTAATAAACAAACGCATTTCAGAATTTTTTGAATGCCAGATTCTTGTGGCTGCTACATCAGCCTGAGCTATCTGTCACTCTGTAGCTACCTTAAGGAGGGAAGGGCAAAGCTCTGATGTTCAAGGGGTCTCACAGTTATGCTTAGCTGAAACTTTGCAGTTCTTCCTGTTGGGAAATCTCAACGGCACAATCAAGAAGAGGTGAACACAGTAATTCAATTTGATTTTTTTCTGTTTTGTTTTTTTTTTTTTTTTGGTTAAAGTAGGGATATGTAAGCTGAAAATTTAGGAAGTAGGTGAGCTCATTGTATTGCTGCAGAGGAAGCTTGGAGGGTAAGTGGAACTGCGGAGGAAAGGCAAGAAAATGAGCTGCTGTCCATTTTTCTTGTAATGTCTTGCAGCACAGCGCTCTGCGTGATGGGTTGGGTTTCTACTGTCACTACTCAAGCTCATGCAGTGCAAGGAAGTGCATGGTTTTTACCCTCTTTCCCCAGCACAAAAAGGATTCATTATGTATCAATCATTATATTCTTTGCTTACGACTGTTTTCAAGTTTACTACATGAGGTCAAGGAAACCAAAAGTAACAGTGCTAATCACCAAGCTCCCAGTCCTGCTGTAATAACTTTACTGTTGTAATTTGCATGTAATTAACATTTATCACGGTATTTTAAAAGCTCATATTAATTAGCCAGGAAGATTTATGGTATTTTTCAGTATCATTACTATCAACATGTACAAAGAATTATTTTTTATATTTGACATAGGTTGGTTTTTTTTTCTCCTTGGCAGATCAATAAGGCCAAAGGCAGCACTTCATTGATTAATGGTTTTTCTCCCTCTCTCTGCTTCCTTACTGGATTAGAAACCTACAGAACCACTTTGATACGGATTGTATTTACTGTGCTTCCTTTTCTTTAGCTTCATAATTTAATCAGAAAATTGAGCTGAAAAATAGCAGTCACTTGATATGCAATGCTACAGCCAGGTTCCTAATCCAGACAGACATCAGCTATTACTGTTACTTCACTAAATTACTTTATCTCTGACTGTGCTTTAATTTACAAGGAATTATTTCCTTTTGTATATGTAGGTTTCTAAGTTCAGGAAATTACTATCTGTCCATGTATTTTGATTCTTTGATGTATAATTATGTTTCACTTTTGGTAGTTGCTCCTTTCTCAGTCATTATTTAATATCTTCGGATGTTGAAGAGAGGAGAAAGGGAGCACCTGGCCGCACCAGTGTGTCCCGCAGGGAACAATGTTTTGGGGGTTCTTCTGGTCATTGAATCTTTCCATACTTAAATCACAGTTTTATCTAGGGGATCTCTCTCACAGTTTTGTTGAGTTGTAGGCTGCTAACTCTGTTGAAATCATCTAAACAAGTAACATAATTGTGATGTAAAGAAGTGCTATCTTTAATCACGTTTTACAAAGGGGGAAATAAAGTACCTGCCCACACAAACGGCAACAGATGCAAACGAAGCTCTTAGCAGTAATAAACCAGAAGCTGTTAAATGTCTTGAGGTATTGAAAACTTTGTAGGAAATGCATCTGCATTTGTTTGGAGGCTCAGACGTGCCAATACAAATGCTGGATACTTAAGGGAAAAGATCTTTACAATTCTGCTAATGAGAAATTGTGCGGGGTTTACCAAGAGTTAAGAGTTTGCTAATAAGCAGTAGCAAATTCTGTACTGAGAGGCAGTGATTTATTACATTCAAATAGAGCCAGAGCTGGTAAGCCTGAAGAGGCATATCTATATGTGGTCCCAGGTGTCTGAGCCATTTTCTTCACCCTCTCACAGGTCTTTACTGCTGGCTGTACTGTTGATGTGTAACAGTTGATCTGTTGTTTCACAAATGTGGTATTTCAGTGTTGCAGTCCTGCCCTTGGGTGGGCTCTGCAAAGCCTTTTTTAGGGCTGGATTTGAAATTTTATTTCTCAGTGCAATGCAGAAGGACACTTTTCATACATTTATCAAAAGGAGAATCTCTCCAAGTTAGACATGAAAGTCAACAGGAAAAGCTGCTTTCCAGCACAGCAAATGGATTGGAAGCTCACGAGAAGAGTTCTCAGCCCTTACAGCTTAACAAAAACAAGGCTCAGCACTGTCTGCAAAATTTGCTAAAAGCTGTATTAAGTCTGAGTTAATTAACATGCTACTATGGTTATACAACTACAGTGGTGCCATGATAAATCGGGTATGTTTACTTCCACAATAGCACTGTGGACACATCCAGTAAGTTTGCTATAGTTGTAACTCTCTCTTTTAGATGCTAAACTGATTCAGTTTCCTCTGTTTTGCATTCTAAAGCATATTCTCTGTAATCTGGACACCTTTCCTTAACTTCTGAAACCTTCCCAAGGTTGCAGCAGCATGAACACTAGAGCTCTTGCCTACACACGGGTAATAACTCCCTACTGCAATTTGACAGTCATCGACTTACAGGAGTGGATTAATGATAGGAAGAGGTTAATGAGGATAAAAGGTAGAAAGGATTTTCATAACTGTTTTGTACATTGTTGCAGAAGTTTAAAAAAGTGGAAAAAGGTTTTAATTCTTTTGACCTAAAAAATTGCTATATTTTAAGAAAGACTATATTACTGTGAAATTTTTCTTTCTTAGGAAAGTTTAATTATTTTTGAATGCCTTGATGGTAAGTCTTCAGTCAGCTCTGACTATTGATCAAATGGCTGAAGGCCAGGAGTTATTTACTACCCAAGTGTTACTGTGGCCATAGCACACAATCAAGGGCATTATCCCAATTATGCAATGGTTATTTTGGAAGAAGAATATGCCATTTGAATCCATAAATAATGCACTTCACCATCTTAACATTGTGAAGGGGGGCACTGGCACTGAGTAACTGCAGGCTTCTGAGAAATTGCTTTGGGGAGATTTTCAAAGATGCCTTCAGGGAGGCAGACGTCTGACTCCTGGAAGTCAGGTGACAAATGGGTATCATTTGAGCTGGAGCATACCTGATGCCCATTTACTTCTGGACTGCTGCCTTTTGCCAAGGACCACTGTTGCCACATGGTCTTTCATGTATTCTGGAGTAAAATGGGGACTCAGAGTGACAACTGCTGCTTGAACCTTCCCTATATTCTTGGTGAAGGACACTAAAAGCTCATCTCTTGGCAGACTGGTGTCTGCATGTCCATGCAGGCTGACAGTGTGCAGGAAGGGAGATTTTCCTGGGGCTGCTGTCCTCCTTGCTCAGAGCAGCTTAGTCTAATGCTGGAAATGCCAGTTATCCCCATGGATAATCACTCACATCATGTTCTCACAGACAGACCTATGGGTTTGATGTTGCACGTTCCACTTGTGAAGGTGGTTACTTCCCCCGACTTTGTCCTCCAGCTGATTCACCCGTATCAGCTCTTGTGTTTGGGTAGGTGCGAAATGTGTGAAATCAGTCCACCAGGCCAGTGGACAATTCAGCTGGCAGTGCTGAAGGAGAAAAAGCACAGCCTCCTATCAGATTAACTTGTTGGTTTGACTCACCCTGCAGCTGCAACATCAGTAGACTTAATATAAGCAAAGAGGAGGGAGGTGCAGGACCGCTGATATAGGGAAAAAACCTAAAAACTCTGCTGCAGACAGAAACTGCATAGATAACAGAAACATTGATACCTGAGAAAGAGCGAAGGGCGGGAGCCAACTTCCTATTGAAATG
>JAVJGI010000035.1:9390125-9406296 GCA_035590275.1 Ibycter americanus | reverse complement strand
CCTTGCACCCGGCGCCGCAATAAACATGCCTGCTTTATAACTCTCCTCGAGTTATGGAGTTCGATTCCGCACGTCACCGCTGTGATCCATTACATTGGATCAAGTGCAGATCTTGAGCATGCATAATGGGTGTCTAATAAAAGACACCTAGGGTAAAAAATTTGCGGTAGTCCTGAGCAATCTTGTTTGTTGGGGCTAGTACACTGAATGTATACAATACTGTAAAAATGCCACCTAATCTGAAAAACTCAAACCGTGCCAGTCTGATGCAGAGCAATGCTGTAGTAATGCATGGGGTGCCCACAGAGCAATTCTTAGCGTTGTGTCCGGTTTAGGATCTGTACTGATGCGAAGTAATTTAAGCTGTGGAGTCTATAGGTGTTTAGTGAGAAGAGTGAAGTATCCAGTCATGATGGGGTGAGGGGTGTTTAGTAAAATGGTGTAAGATCATGTTTTAAAAGGCTATGTCTTAATGCACAGGAATATGAATTACATTGGCATTTCCTGAATTTTTTGCTGAGCTTTAGTACTTGCTGTATATTACTTTGATTCTATTCAGCACTGAGTTCTCTGCTGGAGCATTTGGTTGCCTATATCCTTGGTGTCCTTTCAGTTTTCATGAATATAAAAGTGGAGGTAATGTTCAATTTGAACACTTGGAATATGGACTTCGTGATGCAGATTTTTGGTTTATTTAGATGAGTAAATGCCTCATCTTTACATTGTCTGTTCTTGTCATGGTACTAAACTGACTTCCCTGCAGTTGGGATTTCTGGAAAGAAAAAAAATCCTATCTATTTACCTGTGTTAACATGTATACAGCTGATGTTTGACCAGTAGCATTGTTTGGCTGTGATATTTTTAGAATAGACAAAAGGCATCCCTGTAATCACCACCTCACTTCTTTGTCTTGGCTTTTTTAACTTGGGAAGTCAACGGCAAGGTCACATAGAAGAAATGGGAGAATGCTTCTTAGCAGGAATCTCTGAACAAGATTTCAATTAGGAAGGTCAGATTTGCATCTTACCCATCTTTCCTGACTGCTCTGTGTTAAGTGACAGGAGCATATTGCCATTACCTAGATCCTAACTGGAATCACCCTGTTATCTTCAGTGAAGTTACTCTAGATGTGTATTTGGGTAACTGAATAAGGGAGACAATGCAAATTTTGACAAGACAAATGAAAGCCAACAGACATTACATGTGGAATATATGGACTGGAAAGTTGTTCCTAACACTAGAGAGCCATATAAAAAATATTTTCTCTAAGGCGTTGACAACATAAAGAAAAGATCAGCCCAAATCCATGAAGACAGGGAATATATCTAAAAGTCAGACCTTCAACCCAATATTTTTTTAGTGATTATTCTGCATTGGGGACATGACTTATTCCTTATATTCCTAGTTTAAGAGGCTGTATTTAATATCTTTTTTTGGTCATAAGCACCTTATTTTTTTTCACTGGCATGTCCAAAGTAGCATACACAGTATTTCTTGAATGCAAATATAGATTGCATATTCTTCTTTGTTTTCCAGACACTACTTTATAGTGAAGTACTGAAAACTCAGTAAGTTTTGTTACCTGTATTTTTCAATAACTGAAGCCATAAGACTAGCAAAAATCTCTACCAGTGACACTATAGCGGAAATAAATGTTGAGCTTGTTGTAACTTTCAGCAACAGTGTACATAGTTTGGAAATTCCTATCTGGTTTTGCTTTGTATTAATCAAACAAACCTCGCTTTTGATGATATCCAGACAAAAGCAAAAGAAACTGTGGTTTGTGTAGATTAAGATAAAGCTTTTCTGATTATGGACACAGAAAAATTTTTAAATGTCCATGCAAGACCTGATTTTCATATGTCCAAAACATCCCCTAACCATGTATTCATGGAAATGAATGTTTAGGCATTCTTTGGAAAAATGGGGACAAATGCTGTGTTGATTTACTGTGCTACACCTGTTCATTGTTCATGTAATAGGCAACTTTATGTATATTCCATTTGTAGGCTGAGTTATTACCTATTTCTATCTAAAATATTCACAAAGTGTCTCTGAACAGTTTCAGAAATCATCCATTGTAGATTCAGGTTGTGGTTTGCAGCCTGTATTCACGTGTGGCTTGATGCACAGCAGCAAAAGCTCTGCTTTGCAGCTTGAGAGAGAGTAAACCCAGATGCTGCAGACACAGGGGAAAGGTGAGGCTGAGGCTCTGTCCCCTGTGGAAAAGTCTGACTGCTCTCTTTGCTCTGTTCCTGTGCTCTTCCCTCTGGTCCCTACTGGATCCTCCTCATATGGCCAGGCATGAACCTAATGAAACAATGAAGTCATCTGGGGCAGGAAAGTGCAAAAAGAGAAAAGTGAAAAAACAAGGAGAAAAAACAACTGATATCAGGGGACAATAAATAACAATAATAAAGAGACTATGGAACGGTCTACCTCCGTATTCACAATTAGAGAGAGAATGTTGACTTGTGCGGACCTTTGGTTTGACACCTTTTACTTACCTTCAAGTTATTACCCCTGAGTCTGGAGGTGGGCAGAATGCAACTGTACGTTTATGGAAAAATTTGCCCTCTAAGGAAAGTCTTTTACTAACTTCTGGAGACAAGAGTTTGGTTATGCCTCAGAGTGAGAGAATTTCATTCTAAACAAAATATATAATTTCACTGATAATTTCCTCTTTTTTGATTATTAACAAAAAGAATGTGTATTTTAAGAGGAAATGGAATAAACAGTACAGGAGGTTAATGAAAGCGGTCCCCATGTTCTCCAACATGAAATGATTGGACAGGAGGGAGGCATACAGCCACCCTTTACTGCAGATAGCCATTTCTGCTTCTCCTTCCTGCAGTGTCACTTGCTTAACCCATCCCAGAATTTTTTTTTTAAATGAAAACATATCAAAAGCTAACTTTTGCGTGCTGTGGAGCAATTGTTATTTATGGGCAGTGCTCTCTCTTGGGCGACCTGTCATGAAATTTGACATCAACTGGTTTCAATTGTACTTTTAAATGGGTTTATCATCCAGGGGGACAGGAACTTGTTTCATGACGGTTTATTACTACCAAAATACATTCCTGGCTGCCAGTGTGCAGAGGCATGTAGCGCAAAACTGTGCCAAGTCTGTTGAGATTCCTGTTTTGAGAGCTGTGAGTGATGCAGTAGGGCAGTAGTACCAGATTTCTACCTGCACTGGTCACCCTGTATGTATTCAGTCTTATCACCTTGTCTTCCTGAAATCAAGATGCATCATACAAACACAGACCTCTTCATACGTAACTTTCTCTCCACTGCTGATACTGTTCTCCTCAACTCCTCCAAAGCCAGGATCCCTCTGCTCTCTGGATTATTATGATGAGCTTTGTGTTTACTGTGTCCCTCTGACAGAAAAAACAGGTTTGTGCTCACAAGCGTGGTGGAGAAGGAAAACAGCCTGTGGAAAGAAACTTGAGCCCATAATACATTGTTTGTATCCCTTGTCCAGTGACAAAGTTATTTTTTCTCATACTAAAATAGCTCATAGCAGCATGTTCTCACCCTAAATAAACTAATACCATAAACACAACATGAAAACGTAATATACTCTGCAAAAGAAGTTTGCTGCCAGCTGCCCATTTGCAGGCTTAATAGGTGTGCAAAGCCTCTACCCGAATTTGGCCAGTACTAGGAGTTGAGTTTCACTGGGAGAAAGAAATAGGCACTGGGACTGGCAGCCTGGCAGTCACACAGAAACAGTGCGGTCATACAAGTTTCATTGATGCAGGAAATCATGCCGTAATCTGACCCCTCAGTCTTTGTCAGAATTTTATTTCATGAGAGGAACAGCTTCTATTTTTTTCAAAGTTGAATATTTAAGTGTTTTTATATTTTCTTTAAATTTTTATAGCATGTAATAAAAATAGTAAGTACAATGAAACACTGTGATAACTCACCATTATTGATGTCAGCATTTTGCCTTGAGATGAATGTCAAAGCTGGTGTCCTATGTTCTGATTTAAGCTAAAATCAAACAGCAATATTTCAAGAGTTCACACAGGAAACACACATCTCCATGTAACGGTAGATCTCCAACTTTACTGAAATATTAAATAAGCTAAATGCTTCCCTTTGCTTGACATGGCTAATAAAGTTCCAGTAAATTTACAAGTGGGCACTGTTTTGAATAAAATCATCAGGAATCTATTGGCAAGTGCAGCTAGGCAGATTTTGCAATACGGCTGAGTAAGACTGAGGATTGCCTCCCCAGGGAGCACTTTATGGACCAAAGGGTATCCCTGAGGGTACCTCTGGTTTTTTGGGGATGCTAATATGGGGATAAGACCTCCCGTCCGGTCCCAGCACTGCTGCTTCAGGTTCTGCTTGTTGGTTACCCAAACTCTGGGGTTTATCCCTTGCTTGTGGTTTGAGAAACAAAAGGTTCAATGAGCCTTGAGGTTAATGTTTTCTGAAGGTGACGGGAGTGGAGGAGCTGCTTGGAAATAGGTAACATGAGGTTTTCTCAAGTTTCTTCTTTTCCAGTATGTGTTTTGTGCATCTCATGCCTCACAGCTGATAATCCTGTACTGTTTGTGAGCCCTGAATTCACGGAAAGACTTTTTAAAGTGTATTTTGCAAGAGGCTTATTGGGTAGAAATCGTTAAAGAGAGATGAAGGATTCTTTTTGTGGTCCTGCACCGAATTTATTTGTAGTATCAAGTACACTACTTATCTGTATCCACAAATGCTGGCATCAGGGGCCTTTTAAATTGCTCAATGTATTGATTGAGTCAGTGGGTCAGAGATAACAAGTGAAGGGTGTTTTCTGTCTGACTTTCAGCAGAAGTATTTGGGAGGAGTTCTCTATAAACCAATTCCCCATATTTGCCTGGTGCTATGTTTAATTTTCTGTTACTTGAACAAACCAAAAAACTGTGCAAAAAAAATGTTCTGTAAGGTTCTGCAAAGTGTAGCCAACAAGAAAAGCTTGGGTTAAAATGCATTTTAGACATCTTTCTTCCAAAGGAAAACTAATTGTTCTTGATTGCTTCTCTTTGGGCATGGGTATTTTCAACTCATATATAAACAAGAAACAAATACACTTTAGCTGAGACATCTGAAACACTAATCTTGTGGACAGGTGATCATTCCTGAGACCACAAAGCATCTATATTGTAGTTATCTGTTATCATTTGTCATACAGTAGCAGCTAAAAGCCTCAACTGAGATTAAAAGCAAAGTTCTGTGCTAACACGCTGTGAGAGGCAGCTCCTGCCCCAGGAGATTTATTATTTAAACAGAGATGGGTAAATAACACAGCAAATGTGCAAAGAGCCTGTGGGGAGTGTGGAAATATTTCACATGTAGAATTGTGACCCTTTATAGAGCTGAGCGCTCCTTGGGAAGAGCTTTGCTCCCTTTAGTTTCCAGCAAGAGTCAAGGGCAACCATCATCTGTCATGGTGCTGCTAAGGAGTCACATGCCCCTGATATTATTCTGGAGAAAACAGAAGTTTCAGTGTTGACTCCATAAATATATCCCTCTTCTGAAAGCAAAACCTGCAGCCTGCAGTTTACTATTTTTTTGCTTGTAGTCCCACTGATTTAAAAGCTATGTAAAGTGGTTTTCTGCTCAGGGACTCTAATTAGCTTTTAAGTGCTAACACTGGAAAGATGACTATAATGTTTTTCAGATTCACATGGGATATCAGCTGCGTTCTCTGTCACACAGCTGCTGGGAACATGTTACAGTTTAGGAGCAGGAGATACTCATTTTGATTTTTATCATACCAGAAAAATCCAAAATTTAGCTAACTGAGAGTGAGTGAGAGAAGCATCAATGATTAACAGTGACTGAGAAAGGTCCAGCATTTGAATCTCATTTGCAGGCTATAAGTGCTCATTTACCTTTACCCTGTGCTTGTGGGGCACTTGATGCCTGCTAACGGTTATAGCTCAAGCAAGAAAAAATATTCTCCATGTGCTGGGAATGCAATACAGAAAGCTGTGAGCAAAGAGGTGGACTTACAGTGCATGTGAAGAAACAGCTTTGAGTAAAAGGTCACTTATTTCACAAAAGGTGCAATTCAACGGGTATGAGAGTGTTTTCAAGAGAATTTCTGATACTGTGAGTCACCTGTTGTAGTTCTAGATGGGTCTTGAACATACCTGCACTGTGATAAATTCAGAGATGAGAGTAGCTTCTCACATTATAGCTGGAGGGACAGGTGTACAAACTGCGCGGTTACCACACCTCCCTCATCCATCACCACCCTGCAGCTTGCACAGTGTAAATGAGCATTTGTAGCCCATTTCAGTGCAATCCAGAACAGAACAGCACAATTTATCACTACTTAGCCCCAAAGTAGATTATAAGCCCTCACACTGTTTGCTTTACTGGAGCTCAATAGCTTCCTAACTGCATGAAGATCTGATTGTATAGAAAAGCTTACCCTGCCTGTGAATCCCATACTAACCTGTCCAGATGTGTCTATAGCATCACAGATACGATTTTCAAGAGGATCTAAAAAGAACACATTTGGGAAGGGCCGGGAGTCAAGGCACACAGTACCCATGTTGGAGTGAGTAGTGCTGGAGTCAGAGGTAGCCAGCTAGGGACTTTTTCCACTCCTGGCTTTCAACTGTGACTTGTGACCCTGTGTTGGTGTGTTGAGTTGCTGGGTAGGGGACACGTTACAGAGACTGATGGTCTGGTACCATTGCAGCTCTGTGGTTAACGATAGCCCACTGGAAGCTGAGGACCTTGCGAGGGTATACGCACTATATGCCTTTACTGTGAAATTCCTATTTTAACTGGTCTTGGTGTTTGCAGTTTCTTTGAAAGTCAGTCTTGTGGGCTTTAGTAAAAGCTGAAGAAGATAATTTTCTCTTCCAGCATGAATGTTACTTTTTAAATGGTAATCAGTCGTGTAAATAAACTGTTTTATTTACCTGCTGCTGGATGGCAAAGTCAACATGAGGAAGTAATAAGGCAGCTGGGAACAGATGAGAAAATAATTAAGCTGTAATGAAAGATGTAAATCTAAAATGTGTATGAGGATAATTATTTTTCTCAAAAGAAATATGTGGAAACTGAAGAAGAAAAGATAGAAATGTCCAAAGCTTTCATACTGAGTAAGAATTAAGTGAACCACTGACCAGACTTGAAATGACTGTCTTTTACTAGATTTTATAAATGCTTTGTTGTTTTTTTTCTGTTATTGCTTTGTCTGTCATTAGCCAGGACAGTGAACTACAAGTCATTTAACTGAAGTATGTTCCCATGAGATAATAAGTTTACTTCTTTGGTTTAAAATTATTATAGTGTGGAAAAATATTTGTGCTTACCTTATCATATTTAGTTGATATGTATTACTGAACTATCTTTTGCTGCATACCATTCTGGATAGAGCTTGGTCCCTGCTCACCAATTGTCCTGTTTTAAAAAAGTTTCTGACTACTCATGGCAAACTTCTGAACCTTGTGGGTCACTTCCTGACTAGCAGGAACAAAACCTCCACTTGTGTTTTCAAATTCACATTTGCAAAAATGTCAAGGTGCAGACAGTATAATCCTTTATATTAATGACTCTACTTGATGGAGAGAAAGCGTTCACCTTCTTAGCACAATGATAGCATGGTGATTTTCTGATCTGGCTTTTTGCATAGTTCCAGGAAGCCTTGCTGCATCTGCAATAGTATAAACTGTCACCAGGGTTTAGGTTCACATCTTTTTGAGTTTGTCTCAAACTCACTTTGATCCCTTTCCTGCAGCAGAATCCAAATAAGTTAATTGATCATCTGGCTTGTTTCTTACCTGAAAAACTGCTTGCCCGCGTGAAGTTATCTGTCACGTTTTGAGTGTTTTTACCCCGAGGTGATCTGACAAGAAGATTAGAGCCAGACATTTCTCATCTATTTATATTTAATCAGAAATGGCCATTAGCAAGTTTGGGACTTTCAATAACTGTGTATTTCCTGCTTGTGTTTATTTTTCCTTATCATTGCTTTCCTGTAACTCTTACATTAACCAGTGATGATGTACTAATTGATTGTGAGGTTGTAAACAGGTGGTCAGAACTGGTGAGTGCTTTTGATTCAATACAGGAACAGCAATGCTGCTGATAACTGAGAAACACGGCATAACACCAGATTTTTATATGTTTACTCATACTGAATTACACGCTTTTGTTTAGGTACTTCAAATGGCCTTGATGGACCTTAATAATTATCTTGGAATAAAATATATCTCCTGAAAGCCAGTTAGTGTCAGAATCCCAGCCTAAGCAGCTTACCCAAGACATTTGCAGTTTCTGAAAAGTTCATCAAAACATTGAAATCAATTCTCATAAATTTTAGAATAGCTCATTTTTCTTTCAGTAAATGCTAAGCACCACAAAGAGGTAAGTTGCTGTAAGCAGTTACTCTAAATCAAATTGGCTTGGATACCATTCAAAAAACAATTTGCATTCATTTTTAAAATAGTGTGATAATGAATTGCATTAATTGTTAATGTTCATTTTCGATGTCATTACAGAACACCTCCTAATCTTTCCCCACAGGACAACCAATTGGCAGTATGTGCTGACAAGAGAAATGCAAGAAGGCTGAGTGTAATTATTTGTTTGTAATGCTCAAGCCCCGGTACTTCGGAGAGTGATTTTGCTCATGTGCTCCAAACTCTTGCAGCTTAGTGACAGAGGTCTCTGGCAGATTTACGTGAGCTGCTCACTTTGCATCAACAGGATTGACTTCATCAGAATTTGTACAGACTGAGCAGCAGGGCTAAAATGATGTAAGTATCAGCTATCATGTTCTGACACTGTTCAGATAACCCATTTCCCTTTTTAAAAACTGCATAAAGTGTTCATCAAAAGGCTGTGATGTGAAGCAAAGCAAGAATTAAAATATGCACCCCAAAATTGCATACCATGGGAAGTTTAAATTATAAGTGCACTTAGTTTCACTCATGGCAGGTTTTATACTGCCTAGGGGTTATTCTGGGTATAACGTTTTTATTCTCTGTCCGGTCTCTGTACCACACTTGGGGGTCAACAGTGTCGGTGGTCTTCATCAGATGAAAAATGTCTTTCAAGCTTTAAAGGACCTTTCTTCTCTTGGTGGTTAAGTGTTCATTGATTGTTAAGTGATTGATTGATTGATTAGTTGGTTAAGCATTTGTTGTGTATTGGCTCCAGTCACATCCATGAGGGCTATCCATGCATACACACTAAGCATAAGCAGTTGAGGAGCAGAAAAGTGTGAATTGATTGCTGAATCGTAGGATCAGGACTCAGATTCTTGGAGGTATTACTGCACTTTTTTATGCTTTAATTTTTTTACCTGAAGAGTGAGAAGGTCTCAGGAATCTTTAATCTGGTGGTTTATGCATATAAGCCATGTTGATAACTGTTTCCAGGAGCAGATGAAATAGAGCTTTGCATTATAAACCTGTTTGGAAGTGCTGGAATTCACTAGATCAAAATTAAGAACATTAAAAATATGTTCTGTTTTTGCTAGAGGTCTAAAATATTTAAGGGAAAAACTTCTTTAAAACAGTTTATACCTATCAAAATCTTTTGCAGTGCCTCTGATAAGATCCCTGTACTGGTTGACTCTACTTGTACCCTGACTGTTTGAATTTATGCTGGTTGTCAAAACAAAAAGCCTGGAGAAACCAGTGAAATGTGAATGTGAGAGGTTTCCAAAAGCAACTCTTTCCATGGAACTGCCAGATACCACTTACAGACATCTCTGCAAATCAAAGGTCAGTTATTTGGGAGGGCATATGGGTATGGGAAGAGACTGAGTGACATTTGGAAAAGGAAGGCAAGTCGAAGTAGTGGAACAGAGAGGATGAAGAGAAATAAAGGGTGAAAAGGTGAAAAGTGTAAGCTTCCAAGAGAAAAATGAGGAGCAAGTGCTGTAGTAGTACAGAACTCATAGCCAGCAGGTACTTTTAAGGCAAGGATTTCAGTCTCTTTGATTAGCCATGCAAAGTAAGTAAATAAGGAGGGAAGCATGCAGAAGGCATTGTAAAATCTCTTCCCCGTGGAGGAAACATAAGGCAAATTCATCTGCTGGTGAGTGCCAGCTGCCCTGATAGAGGAGGACTGCCATAACACACTAGGGCCATAGGCTGCATTGGAGCATTGGCCATCACATACTCTCATGTTGAAGCTGAACATTTTCCAGAATGAAATTAAATATTTGCAAGGCAGGACAACATAATCTTTCTTTCATTTGGTTGTTTCTTATAGTTTATTGGCTTCTATTAACACACATAAAACCTCTGCTCCCCTGTCTGCAGAGCAAATACCCTGAAACTGTAGCAGTCAGTGACACAGCAAGACGGGCATGTCTCGCTGCCGATCGTTAAGAGTCATGCTGGTGCCTAATTGCTTGTCATGGTTCATACGCTCCTCTGCAGACTGCCTGAGGAGTCGCAGACGGGGACACCAGCTAACAGATTCTTGGAGTGTTAAAATCTTGCCGCACATCGTAATAACAGATGCTGGCATAGGTTGCACCTTATTAAGGGAGTCTCATCAAAGTAGTCACACTGGAGACAGGATATTTATTCCAAACAGCAGCAGTTTATGGGTAGGTGTGTTTGAAAATCCCTTCAGTCTTTTGCAGCTCCTTTATACCACCTGAAGGCCGTGCACATTCTCGATCTGTATAATTATCTTTACTCATTGGGTTAAATTTCAAGTAGGATATGAATTAGCTGAAAGAAACGAGGCATATTCAATAGATGATGCACTGGAACACTGCTGAGCTTGTGAGTGCGCTGAAGTGCCTCATATGTGTAACTCAGAGGCATTCCTTTTTCATTTTGGAAAGATGATCCCTGGGTGACTAATGACCAAAGGAGGCAGACTCAGCAATAAACAGTGAACACTCTTGCTCCAATGCGTACCATGATCAGATTTCAGGTAGGCTGCAGCTAACCAGATGTCATAAAGGCTTTCAGCAAAGCTGTGGGTAACACAGAAGCACTGCACCATGAGCAGCAGTTACATTAGCAGAGGGAAGGTCAGTAAGAGCTGCAGATGTCCAGCATCTCTTGGGGTGTGGCTCAGGTGCAGTTTTGGAACAAACAGCCCAAATTCACCTAAGGTCTTGCTCTTTTTCAAGGATAGACAGCCGTGTCTCATCTTGCTAAAATGCAAATGTCTACTGTTGAAAGATGCCAGGCACACATAACATACAAGATACTTTGTTACTCAGAATGATCACAAACATTACAAGAGGGGATTGGAGCTGATCATTATTCAAATGCTGGCCTGGTAGAAAGCAGGGTTTTTTTCCCCACTTTGACTGAGTGTTGTGGAGCCTTGATATGCCAAGTCCCTACTTGTGTTACAATCTGAATTCGGTGTGAACATGTAACCGCATCTACACTAAAACTGTGCAGACAGACAGTTACTAACTCCTGGGGCTTAAGGTTGTGCCTCAGTTTACATCCAAACAGAGATTTTATACCTCCTCATAAATTTAAGGACTCCTCTTGCAAGATGCAAATGATAGTCTTAGGGCATGCTCTGTTCTTAAAATTTGGAAGTTCCAGTTCTTCAGCCAAGAGGCAGGAAAAGTAAAAGGAGTCAGCTCTAACCACTTCCATTGCTTCAATTTTGCAAGGAGCAATATATCTGCAAGGTGATAGTATTGCTTTTCAGCAATAGGTGATAAAAATCTCACTTTCTCCAAGGATTAGTGGGCATTCAACTATTTTACAGGGAAGTGGACAACACTGATGGAAGAGCTTTTCGGACTGGTGAATCCTTGATTCTTCTCATGCAGAGAGCAATGGACTTTAGGGTGCTCTCACCTTCCCTCATGAAATGGGTATCCCAAGCATGAGGAAACTAGCATTTCCTTTGCAATCTCAACACAACGGGCAAGGTTAGGTCTGATTAGAGCTTTAACAGGTATGTTACCCTGAGATGTTGTCTGTCCAGGTCATGGTGTAGTCATGCATCCTTACTGTGGGGAAAGGAAAAGAAACAGCTTTCAAAGGCTTATGTTAATTATGTAGCTTACTCAAGAAGCCTGTGCCTGTGTCCACCTGAAAGGGCAGCCTTGCAGGGTATACTGGAGAAATGTTTGGCTCTTCATGAAACAGGGAGCTGAGAGGCAGATTATGAGGGTAAAATGATAACAGGAAGTTGCCCATATGGAGGCTGTAGGTCTCCCTGCCTCACTGGTACAACCTTTAACTGAGCTGTCCCTATGTCCCCTCCGTGTAGACCATGCCAGGTCCCATCTGCAGAGCTCATTTACCTAAGCCAAGCCCATGTGCTTTTTGAGGTGATTTCTTCTGATCGTGCAGCCATCTTTCTCATTCTTTAGAGAGAGCATGAGAGTTTTCTAACTAAGACTGTGTCTTGTAACATCCCAGGAAGGTGATCTTCCTGCTATCGAAGCTGGGTTGCTGGCAGGGCAGCTCTCTTTCAGCTCATTTTTGCCTGCAAGACTGGGGTTGCAATTTATTTCAAAAGTGGATATTGCCAATGTTTGCATGCTATGTTGAAATACTTGAAACACTTTTTCTGGGGCAAAGAAACTTGTCCTGAAGCAGGTTGCAAAAGCAACCCTGAGAAGCAGGGTTTGGTCATTTTAAGCTCAGCAGCAAGCTGATGTGTAACCTTAATTTCAGGGAAAATTTTCTGCATCTAACAATACTGACAGCTAGGAGGGCAGGCATGCATCTGAGTATATTTGTCCAGAAGCCTAAGTTTAAAAATACATACATATGTGTGTGCGTGTGTATCTGTGTATTGAAGATGACTGTTAAAAAAAGCTCAAAATCATCATTGCTTTCTCGGGAAAACCATAAAAGTTACACTGTAGTGCTGGCAAGTGCATCCTGTACTCCTTTCAGCCATACTGAATGAAAACAAATGAACCAGAACCAAAAATCCAGCTACAAAACATGAAAGATCCATTGCTCCAAAATTAAATGACTGAATGGTTAACGCTATGCTCCAAGGTAGGAGAGAGGCCACGTTTCCCTTTCTGGAGAAGTCTGAATATATTGATTGAAATTGCCTGGAAAAACCTGCAGGCCCTCAAGAATTGCTAATAATTGTTTTAACATTTTCAACACCTTTAATCGGTGACATGATACAACCGAGGTGTGACTCAGCCAAGAATTTACTGGAGGATGAGGGAAGTATCACAAAATACTTGTTCTCACCATTTTCTGCCAGGTCTTGGTTTTTGTAGTAGACAGACTGTTGCCCAGTGAGCCCTTTTTTAACCTTATTTGCTCTTACAGTCAAAGCACTCACAGCCTGGCTCTCTCGAGAACATTAATAATGCTTTGCCTGCTGACAGCAGCTGAGGACAGGAGCAGAACAAAATACGAAGCATTGTTTATTAAAGCACAGGACACAGAGCAATGGCTAAATAAGCAGCTCAATTTGACCTGTGAAATTCAGAGAATGAATCCCACAGGAAGCTAGTGCCCACATTGAAGCTTCAGCTTTGGGATGGGTCTGTTTGCTTTATACTGCATGGGAGAAATACAGGCTTTATAAATCTGATGTGTCCCACTGGACAACCCTGCTGCCTTCACCTCAGAGCTTGCTCTCCAAAAGGACCTGTGAGAGACTTCCAGTTTGCTGGGTCCTAATGGCATTGAGCCTGCAACCACACAATTCATGGTAAGGAATTCACTTGGAAATAAGAAATTGCAAATTCATTTCCTACTTCATTATGAAAAATTGAATTTCAATTGGCTTACCTCCCTCTGTCTCCTTGGATGGCTTTGGTGACTGAAAATGTTCTGCCTTAGAAATAACATCTTCCAGCAGATCAGACAATGTTGCTGAGCAATTACCAAAAAAGAGCCCTTGGCATAAATAACAGAGCTTAACTGCAACACTAGCAATGCTAACTCCTGTGCCTTCTGGTCTGCCTTTGGTACCTCTTGTCACATCTTTTGATCATGGCTCAGCCAATGCAGCTATGGATTTATAGCTGAAACATTGCTCAGACAGTGCATCTGGCACCAGCTGGCTGATTTCACAGAAAGGGCAATGAAAGCGTAGGGCTGCTGTGAAAGATGTGGCTGGCACACCAAAGTGGAAGAATAAAAAAGAGCTCCAGTTCAGGGAGGGAGACTGGGAAAACTGAGCTGAGCCAAAGGCTCAGGGAGAAACACACTGCAATGGAGTATGCTGAGGGGAAGATGGTAATGGGAGCAAGAGAGGGGTAAGGGCGTGAAGAGATTTTGAAACCTTCAGATTTATGTCCAAAGAGATAAAGCCTACCTATAATAAGGTTACCTTTTCTCCAGCACAGTTTTGTTTTTCTCCAATATTTTGCAGTGCATTTAATACTCTGGAACATGGCAGCCATAGCTGTCACCTGTGCTAGGGCTGAAACACGAATAAAAATAAAAGGCAGCTCACCGAATGGTCAAAGTTAGATATGCTGTTTTGTTGTGATCACTGCTTCATATCTGATTAGTCCTCAACAAGTTTTAGATGGTTCTCAGCTATGATAGGCATATCTTTGAGGGGGTTAAATAAAAATATTGTGACTCGCTTTTACAGGATCTGAGGCATCCTGCTTCAGAGTAACGCTCATTGTGAAATGTGATTCCCTCTGAAACAACCTCAGAGCAGCTGTGCTGGTGGAAACCTGTGGTTCAAGGTCAGCACTGTCACCAGCCCTGGCCATTAAGCAGGTATATGGAAAAGAGTAAGTACAAGGCTCATGTAAATGAGACTGTCCCCTAATTCTCTCCCAGCCTATGGCTACTTCAGTTTGGAGGTTTTATGCAATTTTTGGCTGCTGAAGATTTCCCATGGCATTTCTGCTTTTCAAGCACTTGTCCAGGTGTGATTAAAAGAATGGTGATATTATAAAGCAATGTGAGAAACAAGAGGTACCTGAGAAGCATTGAGGACAGATGGTGAGTGCAAATCTTCTAATAGGAACAGCCAGAAACAGAAACCCGTGACTAAATCCAGGTTATGCTTTGGTGGAGGGTTAGTCGGGTTTGCTGGACAGGGAGCAGCATCCCAGTTCCATATTTGCGAAGACAGTCAGCTGCTTTGCATCTGGATACGGCAGCTGTGCAGTGCAGCCAATTGCCAAGAGCTTCAGAAGATGCTAAAAAAAGTCTAGACTTCCCATAGGAATGCAGTAGCTGGTGACATACTTCTCTCTTTCTCATCTTTCATGCTAGTTTTAGGAGCAGACACTCCGGGAAACTTAATACTCATGCCATTCTTGCTTTCTCTCCTGTGCACAGTGACCCTTATGTAGGTGTGAGAAGTTTCTTAGGGGAGAGAAAACAAAAAAAGTGATTCTTTATGTAAAGTGCTACCCTCCAAGCTGGTTTCAGCACACTGCTGTACCTGAGCAAAGCTGATAAGCCTTATCAAGAGTGGGCTGTGGTTGTTCCTCAAATGGACCCACATGTTTCTCAGCAATTATTAGCCACTGATGTTCTACTCATTTCCAAGAATTTTGCCACCTAGGAGATGCAAGATTGAAAATGACTCCTGTGTTATTAACATGTTTACTGAATGGTCCCTTGCCTTGCGGTTAAAACCAAAGATATCAAAATGAGACCCATGAGATGGAAAATTGCTCATGGCTAAATTGGAAGTTGCAAAGGAGAAGGTGAACTTTTATTTTAAATAATGATGCATTTGCTTGGCCTTTCCTTTGAGCAGGTTGCTTTGACATACTGAATTAAAACAGCTAATCTTTTGGGCTCAACACATGGCACGTGCAGGACAATCCGGGAATCAGGCCCAGCCGACATGGGTTTATGAAAGGCAGGTCCTGCTTGATGAACCTGATCTCCTTCTGTGACAAGGTGACCCACCTAGTGGATGAGGAAAAAGTCTGTGGATGTTGTCTACCTGGACTTTAGTAAAGCTTTTGACAACATCTTCCACAGCATTCTCCTGGAGACACTGGCTGCTCATGGCCTTGGATGGGTGTACTTTTCGCTGGGCAAAAAGCTGCCAGGCCGGCCAAGCCCAGAGAGCGGTGGGGAAGGGAGTTACATCCCGCTGGCAGCCGGGCACGAGTGGTGTTCCCCAGGGCCCAGTGCTGGGGCCAGCTCTGTTTAATATCAACCATCTGGACAAGGGGATCGAGTGCACCCTCAGCAAGTTCCCAGATGACACCAGGCTGGGGGAGTGTTGACCTGCTGGGGGGCAGGGG
>JAVJGI010000035.1:9370257-9389699 GCA_035590275.1 Ibycter americanus | reverse complement strand
CCCCAGGGGAGGTTTAGATGGGATATTAGGGAAAATTTCTTCCCTGAAAGGGTGGTCAGGCATTGGAACAGGCTGCCTGGGGAGGTGGTTGAGTCACTATCCCTGGAGGTATTTAAAAAAAACATAGATGTGGTACTTAGGGACATGGTTTAGTGATGGGCTTGGTAGTCCTGGGTTGACAGTTGGACTTGATGATCTCAAAGGTCTTTTCCAACCTAAATGATTCTACGATAAGTATTTGAAGTTCATTTCTGCAATAAGGTGTTAAGAAGGTTCTGAAGTAGCTTATGGGAGATGATGAAGGGAGTGAAGACAGTGATTTTTGTGCTTTATTACAAGGGTTATCTTGCTTTATTCTCCCCCATAGCCTTAGGGATCAACTTTAAAAGCTCAGGGATGTTGCTGTGAGTTATACAAGTTTCTTTCATGTATCTCTAGGCATTTGTCAGCTTTGGAAATCTAGTTATCACATTAGACCTGTTGATTTAGCATACAAACCCTTCTAAATATGATTAATCCTTTGTTGAAATCAGGGAGTGTTTTGTCTTAAAAGGCACTAACAGAGCCCATCCTGATGGCTTCTCCTAATTTCCACTCTGTACTTCTCTGTACTTCTGTAGCCCCTATAAAAGCAAAACAACAAAAAATGACTCCTATATATTTCTCATTAGCTGATGTATCAACTGACATCTGATTTTTCCCCTGTCTTTAAAACAAGTGCAATCTGTTCACACTGTGCATCTTTACAGAAGCCATTCCAGCATAGTTATCATATTTAGCTAAGAGTAGATGTCAAAATGCTCCTGCTGACAGCTAGCACCTTCTAGAAATAACAGACCACTGATTCTGATCCAGTTCATTTGAAGTGGTTGAAAATTGATCCAGTGTTCACTAAGATTTGGCCAATTCATAGGGAAAGAAAGAGTATTACATAATCCTCTCTCTTTCAGATCCTCAGGCATACTTTATATCAAAGAAATGTTAGTCTTTATTGTTATTTAGCACTTGCATTAGCAAACTGCTTAGTATCTGTGTCTATGGAATAGGACCTGTGGCAGTGAACAAAATGACAGTCCTCCTCACAAGAGGTTTACAGAGCATAGAAAAGGCCAGTGGATACAGATCTCTAGGAAGTACTGGGATAATGAGGGGGGGAAAAAAGGCATATAACAGATTTCAGACACCCAAAGCCAAGCATGGCTCCTTTTCTACTGCCTTGGAAATGAATTTCCCAAAGCTGTAATTTCAAGCCTTATGACTGCTTTATGCATCCTCTGCAACACACATTTTAATGTATCCCAATAAAATGGGAAGTTTTAATTCTTTTATTTTGCACCTGCTTATTAAAATATGAAAGGCTGGTTCATGTGAGCATTTTGAAAAAATACCAGTTTACCTCATTATGGGCGACTAAGCTGTATCCAGACTATTTGAAGTGTTACTTTCCAATCATATAAAAATTTCCTGTGGGACCCCTTTTGCAAGGGCATCTGTTTCAAGCGTGACAGTCACTTTTGTCTGTGCAGGATGGATCTATGTGAGGTATGTTACGTGAACTGAATGGTGACAGTAATTTTGTTGACAATAGAGAACTGAAAGCTTCAAACAAAAACATTAGTGACAAATGTGCTAGAAATACAAAATACCAGCTGGCTGGTACTCCCTGGAGGCAAACCTTTTTTTTTTTTTTTTTTTTAATTAAAAGGTCTTTCCCTTTAGGTGGTCTGTTTATCTGTTGTAATTTGACAATGTATGAAAATGATACCTGAATTTATTTTTCAGAAGATAATTGCCCTGGCATTTAATCTCTGGGTTATCTTCTAAATCTTTCCAACACTTTACTGTTTTTCTGTTCTCAGGCAGATTCTATATCTCCCAAATGAAGGGGTGTTTTCCCTCACACGGACAGTCAGTTGGTGGCTGTCACCATGAGAAAATACCTCCTTGTATGGGGAGGTGAGCACAGGAAGGAATAAATACAGCAGACAGACCACAGGGCTTGCAAAGCATGTTGGAAGCTCTCCTCCCATTCACTGGGGACTCTCTTGAGCACACTTCCCACACCAGGTAAACAAGTCATCTTTCTTTGCAGCTTGCTTTTGAGGCCTGGGGATGTGTTTCTATGTAATGATTGTCACAGAAACAGCCACAGAGGTCTCAGAGGGCACCGGGAACCCCTCGTGCCAACCCCAGCCATCTCCTGGCCTCCAGTCCATTTTTCTTTGGGTTCCTCTCATATTAAACTTACCGTAAGGGGGCAGAATGATTGCAAGCACAACTCTGGGGCACCCAGCAGCTTTGTGAGGGTACCCATCACCAGCCAGGGTCTTGATTGTGTCGGTTCCTCTCTAGTTCTCAACGATGATGTGTCTGATCAAGCACTGAAGGCAATTAAGGTTGTCCTTAACCACCAAAAAATACAAAACTTGCAAAAGATTGTTTGGCATCAGATACCAAAAAGGTTAATTGTCATGGCTTTAGACTCTGAGCACAAGAAAAAAAAAATTCCAGGCTACTATGCTCAGAGGACAAGGATAGTTTGGTGGTGAATAGTGTCAGTAACTGAGGATCTAAGGACACAGGGTAATATGCTGTCATTGACTTGTTCAGGGTTTGCCCTGCGAGCCATTTTCTTACGCTTCATTATTGTGCCATTCCTAAGTCAACACACTTCTCCTCTCACTGCTCCCCAAGATTATACAACGTGGGAATTTTACTAAAATTGTTGTAGAACCTTTTGTAATCTGTAGGAGTTTAGCTTTCAGGTTCAACATGTATTTTATTCAGGCCTCAAATGCTGTCTGCAGAAGCCCTGGGTAGTATATTCAAGGACTTCTATTCATTTGTTATCTTATATTGGATTACATTTTGAAAAATATTTGGTGCTGGCAGTTGAGGTTTGATAGTGAGAACAGCTCAGCTGTTGTGTAAGCTTTTTAGTCATGTAGCAGAATTTACAATAGTGCTCAGTTTTGTGGATCTGCAAATGTACTTTTCTTATTTTTTTTGTAGGAGCAATCATGCTGCTCTGAGGCTTGACAATCTGGATCCTTTATGAAATGCCTCAGTCGGTGAAGCTGGATGATGAATGCTCAAAAGCTGGCCCAAAACATGCTGTGATCTCAGTTTTGTTTTTTAAAGCAAGTAAAATTAGGTGCTCCAGAAAATACTGTTCTTTCAAGGATATAGGTAGGATATTAATGGTTAAGAAAGTTTTAAAAAAATGCTGATGTCTGTTTATACTCTTAGGTGTATGAATTCCCTTATAGTTCTGTAACATCTGTAACAACTACCTTGTCTATTCTCAGGTGCTTGAATAATTTTGGAATCTAACACAAACTCACTTTTGAATGTTTACCTTGAAGTCTCATTAAAAGTTACTGAGATTCCTAATCCTGAATGATTTCTGAAAGATGGAAGTCCTGAAAAATATTATTCCTGCAATTCTTTTAAATAACTTTTACTTGTTACCAGTTGCACATTTCATTCTGTATTGCCAAGGTCTTTCATTAGTTTATTGAGATGTTTAAATTTGTACTTTTCTGTAGAAGAGATCCCGGGATATTGGATTCTGCATTTCACCAGAGCCTGCTAGGAAATGGCTGTACAGAATTTTCACATCTGTCACAGGAGAATGGAGAGATTTTCAGGTCTTGGGACTATCTCAGCAGATTTACATCCTGGAAATTTTTGTAGGTGAGAGCAATACGAACATATTTGATAATGATGGGCTTTTATTCATCTGCAAATGTATGCTGACTTCTCTTTGCCACTCTTTTTTTGACTGTTTTTACAGCTTCTGTGCAAGAGGTTTAGCTTAGGGCAGTTGTCCACAGTGCGGAAGATGAAAAGATTTAGATGTGCGAGATGTTTATGTCTGTGATGCACAGAAGGGATGCAGGGATCTCCACAGTTTGGGTAGCATCTTCTGACTCTCTCAGGCCAGCAAAGACATGAGGACTGGGAAAGGCAGTGAGTACAATGGGGATGTGGGGAAGGAAATGGGCAAAACTAATTGGAAGCCCCATCTATCTTTTTCTTTCACTCCTATTTCCACTGCAAATAAATGCTTGTGGGGAATACTTTTATCCCATATGTGGTGGAGGAGGTGTACACAGAAACTAGTCATTCTGCTCATGGTTCTTATCCCATTTCTTAGCAATTCTACTAGGAGCTGCACTGCATGCAAGCAGTGAGCTATCAATTTCCTGCTGTAAAACAGAAAGAGTGTAAGAATAAATTTCATGTTGAACAAGCCAGTTACTCATCTGTTAGTAATTTTCCCTCCTGACTAGCTTCACTGCAGCATTTGGCCTCTCTCTGCTGGTTTTCTCCAGCTTTTTCCATAGCGATAGGTAACTGCTCCCTGTCTGCAATGCCACGGGGAAGCAAATCCCAGCCTAGGGCAGCAGGATGCTCTCCGTCATGTCTCAGCCTCACCATGGAGTTCCAGTCTTGAAACTGAAGTTTTTGTTTTCATCAAACTAGAGTTGAACTAGAAAGTTCACCCTTTCACACAGAGTGGGATGGGACCATTGCCCTGAATTGTGGCAGTACCTAAGTGGAGAACAGCTGGGCTATAGCAGCTTAAATTTTCAGAAATGTGCACTGCTGCCTGGGAAGATGCATGAACTCAGAAGCTAATGGCCAAGCAGGTACCTATGGGAGCTCAGCTTATTCCCACAATTTTTAAAGTTGCTCCACTTTCTACAAAAGACATCTCAGAGGCCACAAGGTGGAAACAAAGTCGACAGCCTGATTATATTAAAATAAATTTCAAAATTTCCACTGAGTTCCCCTGCTCCAGCCAGGGTTTGCACTGCAGATGACAACTGCAGTCTGTTGCACACTGATACATTCTGTATAGCTTTCTACTGCTCAATGTTGGTATCCAGGAAAGGTCTGCTCATTGCAAAAGATTAACAGATTAAACTGTTCAAGAAACTCTAGGAAGCTTAGGGTGCTGTTGGAACCTTATTTTATTTTGTTAACATTCAGTTATCTCATCCCACTTCTTTTAAAAATATGACTAATTTTCCTCAAAATTTCTAGTTTTCAGAAACATATGCAATTGATTTAAAGTATTTAATGTTGCTTTCATTGAGAGTGTAGAGGAAAGAGAAACTCTGAAAGCAGAAAAATTAACAGTCAAGGCAAATCAAGGTGAAAGTAGAGCGGCATGTTCAGGTGAGATGCAAGATGAGATCCCAGCCCACCATCTGTGGTCTTTTTCCATCTATTTGAAGCATTTTAGTCTACCAGAAAGGTCCGACAGAGGCTTGTCACAGTGTTTCCACTCTAAAATGTTCCCCAAAACACCTTTCCTCCAAAAGCATGGGTGATCATAACAGATTGAGGTTTGTAGTTGAGCTTCCTAATGAAAAGGATGAGGTGTTTGTAGTGGGAACTCTTCTGCTGTTGCTTTATTCTGTCAGTTGCTATACTTCTGAACAGGCATCTGAGCTGCTGGCTAACAAAACATATTATCTGTCATACTCAATTTATTTTTACTGCAAGGAACAGTGATACTCTATTACAGCCAGCACAGGGTAGCAGTGATCAGAGTGTGTCTGTTAATTGAAAAGCCATACCCAGACACTGATACTGCACCTCTGATGGATTATTAGCAGGTAGTCTGCAACGACCACCTTCTGGATCACATCACCCTGTGAAAGAGGCTCAGACAGCAGCATCCCACCTCCAAACACACAGCCCAGCCTGGTGGTGCCATGTAGTGGTACTTTTCCTCTGAGGCGACTTGGAGAAAACAACCCCTAAAGCATGTTATTCTGCACATTATGGAACAGTTGGAATAAAAAATACTCAAGGCAGGGTAGTGCAAAGGTGGCTCAGCTTCTGGAAACACCTGGTTGAACCCAGTAGCTGTGGCGTTGTAGCACTTACTGAATGACAGCAGCTTTAATGGGAAGCCAGTTCAATTAATGCTGCTGCAAGCAGCAAAATTGCAGACAGCTACTCTGCATGGGAGTGAAGGAGTGAATTAGACTCAGATGATGGTAACTAACAGCTGGCTGGCAGAAAGGCATTTTGTCTGCCCAGCTGTTGAAAGCTCTTTATTACAGATAATGTCCCAGCACAGCTCAGGCATGGCAGCCTGCCTCTCAAAATGTTGGAAGTGGGGAAGCAAGCTGCTGTTTTGCATTGATGAATGTGCTATAGTATTGACAGGTAAATAGTATGTTCGTTTTTCATTTTCACAAAATAGATTCCTCAGGATGCAGTTATGAGAAATTCACCTTGGAGCTCTAACATGAGTTTATTAGGAAAGCAGTGTCCTTAGGTCCTGGGCTAAAAGCAAAAGAAGTGTTCTTATGAAACATACATGGTAGATTGTTTTAGCCTTTGGTAAAAAAGATAAAACATGGGTTTTGCGTACTAGAACTTTGTTTTGTAAACCAGTGTTTCTTTTGGGATCTTTTAAAAAGTTGCTGAAATTACCCAGGTTTAATTTCATCTTATGCTGTATTACAAATCATAAGCTGATCAATAGAATCAAACTTATTCATCCTACATGTTAAAAATACGGCATTGCTTTCCCTTCAGTTTTGGTAAAAGAAGAATGAACCCTTATTCCTAATCTCATAATATTTTGCAAAACTTCCAGTCATTGACTTCTGCTTATGAATAGGTAAAGTATGAATGCTGCTGGGCAGAACACTGCTGTGCTGAATCTGTGGGAAGTTTCAGTGATGGAAATGCGCTGTTGTCAGACCATCACTGTAACTGGTGCACCTGCAGTTACGCAGCAAGCAGAAAGCAAGATCCTGGTCTCAGACATCCCAGTTATCAGCTTTTTCTTAAACAATTCTTTCCATAAAAGTAATTTCCCTGGCCCTAAAAACTCCTTTGATTATCAGCTGCCTGTATTTGAACAGACAATGCCATTTTTCATGTGAGTGATTTTAACTTGTGTTCAAAGTGTTTGCTAACAATACTATAAATCAAAATAGCACAGTGTTCAACAAGTGACACATTTCTTAGTGTTTGAATATAGTATTACCCTGAGTGTAGTTTAATGAGAAGAGTTCCGGGCTGTGGTCCCACTACTGGGCACAAGGTCCAGCTCCCGTGGCAGGGGTTACAGCCCCCCAGGCAGACCTCAGCTGCCTGCAGCCCTCACTAGCTCACTGTCTTTTCCTGCAGGACAATTTTTCCCTAGTTGGTGTTACCCTACATCTACTTCACTCCCTGCTTGGTGGAAAGAAGGATCAAAAAACTCTAAAACCAACTAGGTGTCTTCTCTTTAAGCCTCACCTCACTTCTGCCTTTTATGCTTGGGAATTACCATTATTTCAAGGATGGGTTTACATCCTTGAAGGGAGAATCAGACTCTTGGGAACATGGCTGTGTGCCAGTCTTATATCTCATGGCAAAAAGGGGCTCAGATATAATATGGAGGAGGAATTCACCTTCAGCTATCTCCATGGAAGCACTGTTATTTACTCTTTTGTAATTGTAGAGCAACAACATTTAACAGATGTTGTTCCTCACTGTCAATCAGGAAAATAATTTATCACTAGCTTCAATGTGCCACTCATTTTCTGCCTGCACCGCTGGGAGGAAGCGGTGCAGGAACAAAGCTCCACAGAACTGGTTCTTGTGTTTAAAGCTGTGGATACCACAGACGGCTGGCTGGGTGCAGGACAGGTCACCATGGCTGCTTCCTGCTCCGGCCTGCTATTTTCCCCACTGGTGGTTGTGCTCTTTGGCAGCAGGTGTTGCCTGAGAAATATTTGTCCACCAAAATGTTCCTCCCAACTGCCTGTCTGTGATTTGGTTACAAAAAGTATTTGCATCTTTGAGCACTGCAAAGGCATGAAATATCTCTGTCCACAGGAGAAAGTGGAAGTGAAGTATCCCCTCTCTAACTATCGCCTAAGCACGATGGAATGTAGTGCACAGAGGGCATAACACCCCATTCATATGAGGTTTCATTACTATTTTATCCATGCCTTCTTTCTCTTTTCCCATCCTTCCTTTCTGAAAAGGTAAGCTGGTTTGGATGTACTCAGAGTTAAATACAAACACAAACTCCACACTCCTTTTGATGTAGCGCTGATGAAGTGAATGTGAATTGACTTCAAAGCAGTGACCAGAAACCACTGCACGTTTCAGGGTATTGTTAAGTTTTGGGTTTTATTTGAATATAGTCTGTAAGAATGTGCCAGTGTAATTGCCTGGCTGATTCCTGAGTCAAAAGTCACCGTTTATTTCCGTGCTTCTGAGAAGACAGCATTGAAAAAAAAAACCCATTCATTTGAAGACTCATCATGTGATTTGTTATTGTACATTAAACATTCTTACTCTTAAAATAATGGCCTGGCTTTTATCAGCCACAAGATTCCTGCTTCTCAGTTTAGTTCAAAGACTGGGACATAACTGAGATTCTCCCAGGATGACTCTGAACACTTAGAGGACTATTCGCAGTGGAAAATATTTTCTGTTTTGTTTGTGTCACAGAAAGACCATGCTTTTTCATTTCCAGGCAGTATTTCAGTATTCATTAAGCAGTAAAGATTAGTGGTTCAATCCTTAATCACTCAGTCTAGAACTGAGGGGATAGGGTAAGGGTCTGTAGAGAAGTCAAGGACAGTGTTTTAATGGAGAGTCTCTATCTTGCAATTTTTGCCTCCGATGCTATGCAAAGCGTAAGGCTGGGTACTCCAAATGGGGAGGAAGACATGGGGCAGGGGGTGAGGAGATAAGGAAGGGGTAGGTAACTGAGATAATATAAAGATGTTTTTGCATTTCCTCCAAGCTAGTGGCACCAGCCTCACCTCAAACCAAACCTAGACTGCATAGACCCCATGAAGTCTGATATGCTGATAAATTATGCCTGCTGTGAAGATGGATTGTGTTGGAGACAGACCATCCCATACTGAGGGGTCCGGGGCTGAGCTGAGGACCACCACGGAGGTACGTGAGGCAGCACTGGTTAGCCTTGCCTGACTGCTTCTGACTGCAGGTAGGAAGGGGAAGGGGACCCTGGGTTGGGTTTCCTTTTTGGGGTAAATGGAACAAAACCATACTGGAGCCAAGCCCAGAGAAGGGGACAGAAGGAAATAGCTGGGATTTGAGGAACAAGGACTGTAGGAGCTGCTTTGGCTTAGCTGCAGAATCAGTGCCTGCTGCACCCTCTTTCAGCAGATTCAATTGCAGGGAGGGTGTTTGTGAGGGTCCCCTTGGCTCTAAAACCTCCTACCCCCGTGTCTCCATTGCCAGCCTTGTCACAGCACTTACAAAACTGCAAATGACAGTAATTTCAATGGAAAAATCCTGTAATTTGACATTGTCTCACTTTAAGTTACCATGTTTGCTTCTGCAAGGTCCCCTGCCACTTCCCTTACAAAAATTTATCGGTTACAGTTTCATCCCTCACTTACTAGTAAGGGGAAACACTGGTCACACTGCAAAGCCACCCACCTGAGAGTGCATGGAGAATATGAATAATTTTTCTCCCCTTCAGCACTAACAGGAGATACTGATTTCTTGGAGGTCAGAGTTCCTTGTTCGCTTAGCACAGTGCTTAGGGGCCTCTGCTGAGCTTACAGTCTGAGCGTGCCAAACGTTATACAGGCTTATAGCAGAAGATGGCTTATTTACTCTTTTTGTCAATGTAAACTTTATAAGGTAGAAGATACATAGTTTTTTAATCCATCACAGTATTAAAGTGCTTTTGTAATATGGTGGCATACATGCCAGAAATGAACACTGCTGGGCACTGCTTCCCCACTGCCAGCTCCAACCAGTCCAGTGGTAGAGCAGGAGCTGTTAACCCAGGCAGAAGATGGCCTTGATGGCTGTCTGTTCCTTCTACATTTTTTCTCTCAAACCAGTTATGAGAAATCACCACGCAAAAAGGCAGCCTGAGTTGTTCTGCCTGCAGGCTAGGGCCAGTCCCAGTCTAAGGCTCACTGTCTATCATGGTGTGCACATGTGTCACATCTCAAGTGCTTAAGTGCACAGTGCTCCAGGAAAAGTCACAAACATCATGGGTGATCTTCAGGGTGTCAGGAACAGGGTACGCAGAGGGGGGTTAAATGTGGTAGCATTCAGAGCAAGCTGTTTGATTCAGGTAGATAAAAGACAAGGCTTCTTTAATTAAGGGATCTGCCAGACACAAAATGTTACTTTTGTGCTGCTGCCATTCTCCTTCTTCAGCTCAAGAATATTGGCTGTTTGTCAATTGTTTCTCTTTCAGCTATTTATATAAAACATGGAATTAAGCCCAGATGAGTTTTCTCTTCTCCCTACTTCTCCACCCTCATGGCAAAGGACATTTAAAGACAGGTTTATATAAAACACCCACTCCAAAAAGCAGCATACTGACATGATGCACCCACCCTGTCATCAAATAGCATCCCTGCAAGCGCAACTTCTCTCCTTCAGAAGCAAGATGCTGCAGTCACTGAGTACGTCAGGCTGAGGTACCACCTAAGGCTCAGCATTGCACGGCTGGGAAGCTCAATGGGAAATACCCTGTGAGAGTTGCAGTCTTTTGTAAGCTCAGTAAGAATCCTGTTTTCTTATAAAATACAGCAGATTTGTTTCTTAGTATCTAGAGGACTCTGGGTGTCAGCAAGTAGCTGCCACTTCTAAGCAGAGGCCTTGCCTGAGTCCAGGGATTGCCTGGGTCCAAGCAGTCACTGATGCCATCTGGAGAGGTATTTTTCTGGGTTAAGCTGGCTAAATACAAACAAGTCACAGGCCTTCCTCCTAGGTTTAGCTTTAAGGTAAACGCAAAAAGCTCTCACCACCAGACCATAGCCTGCTTCACCCTAATGCCAGCCCCAGCTCACAGCCCTTTACCACCAAGCCCCTGCCACCAGTCCCTAATGCTACCAGCTGCCTCACAGGCTTCCTGGAGCAGCAGCTGCAGGAGCTAGTCAAGGCTCCCAGCTGGTTGATGGCTTCGTTACCCTGAGCAGCCCCACCTGGGGCTCAGTCACACCTGCAGGCTTATTTAAGCTCAGCCCTGGGCACCTAGAACTTTTTCTGAGCTGAGCTGTGCAGGCACTGCTCTAGCCCTGTCTCCTGGACAGATCACAGCCAAGCCCATGGTGTAAGTTACTTCTTTTTTTGTTCTGGGGGTAGAATTTCTTTTTCTTCTGTTCAAGGTTACTGCGTTTCAGCATGAAGGTGATCTTTCTGCCTGGTAGTAACTCAACTGTGATAGCAGTAAATCTTTGCAAAGTGTTGGGCTTGAGCTTAGCGGCAGGGGAAAAGGGGAGATTATGTTTTCGGATAAGTCATCTGACTGCACTGTAAGTGTTTAATAAGGTGCATCAAAAAAAATTGCATAAATTAGCTGCTTGTGAATTGTGAGCTGTTATCTTTTGGTAACATATCTGGAATCCCATGGTAATGCACATGGTGTGTATTACCCAGATAACTGCCTTGTGATCCAGCATGTTCTGCAACAAACAGCTTGTCTTCAACAGCACAAGATTTTTGTACTGGTTCACTGATAAGCCTTGATTAGTCTAATTTCATTGAAGGAATCTGCACTAACTTTAATTAAGGGAAATAGGACAGCCTATGTAGTTTCCAGAGGTCCTTTTGTGTGTATTGTGTGTGTGTGTGTGCTGATATGTTTTGGTTTTTGTGTAGAGCAGATTTCTCTCTACACTGTCTCAGTGTGTCCATCTGCAACACAAAGATTCTGGTCCTAGCTCACACTTACGGTGAAGCTTAGGTCATTTGCAAATCACTTTTATGGGTACGTGTGCAGCATATAATTATATCTGAACCAAACATACCCCCTTCTTCCAGAATAAATAAATACGGTATATCTATGGTCTGCTAAAGCTAAAAGCTTCAGAGTCTGGGGGTCTGAAAGTGCTGATCTGCAGTGCTTGGGGAAAGGAGTTGATATGAGGCGTTTATAAAACTAAAACTCGTGGCTCTTCAACAAACCTGAAAGGCAGGGAGCAAAGACAGAACAAGGAGCAAGGCAGCATGCTGAGGAAAAGTTAAGTTTGTTCATTGGACCCTTGTGTGCCAGTTATTCCTTAACACAAACCCTTCTGTGCTTTTTCATGATCAGTGTCCATAATTATGGGCTAACCTACCTTGTTCAGACCTGTAACTCTGTTCCTGTTTTCCTCCCTGTCTGGCAGGGCTCTGGTTTCTGAGCATGAAAGGACTGTGGCTGACCATACTGTGCTGAGCACATGCGAGTGAGGCTGAAATACTGTCGTTAGTAACTATGGCTTAATCATACTGCAACTCTGTTGTTACAGGGCCTGGGGCAATGGTTAAATGCAAGGAAACTAAAAAGAAGCCAGTTGTCTTAGCAGACTTATTGGTAATGCAATTCTGATGAGGGGGAGTGTCTAATTACCACATACTCTCACTGCTCTCCCTTCTCTCACCCCCTCTCAGAACTGATTTAAAGATGAAGCTACTGGTGCAACAACGACTTTCTAGTTTACTTAGCGCTGTGGTTTAAGGCAGCTTCAGTGTTTTCTGAGCTGCATTTTCATGTCAGTGTGAAGACCCAAATGAAGTAGTCTGCTCATGTCAATAAAAAAAGAGGTACAGAAGGCTAATGCGAAAAACACACATCAAATTTTTTCACAGAAACTGAAAATTTGCCAATAGAAATATGCTTTTCCCCTGTGGTGGTGGAGCACAGGCTGTGTGTGGCTGCTGTCCTAGCAAAAATAAAGGTGGCATCTGAGCAAGGAAAGGTGGGGGAGCAAGGTAGCCCTCCCTCTGAGGCACTCAATTATGGACCCTGGTGCCAAATCTAAAATCTAACAAGCAAAAATCTCCAAAAAACCCACGTATGGAAGGTTTAGTCAAAGGGTTTAATTTTCCTTTTCCTTATCTTTACTTGAAGAAACAAATGACCTTGAAGCCACACTTTGTATCGTGGGCAGCATTGGAGACATGTCTGAATGATTCAAGATGGTGCTGTAGCAACATTGATGAATGATGTGAAAATTGGGTTCAGCTAAAAGCAGCACGAAATGTGACTCCGTGCTTAAATGCTTCATGCAGATACTGATGCAAACAAAGACAAACCTCTCTACAGAGGTGACACAAACTGTAATAGGAGCAGTACTGTCAGGGAAAAAAAAAAGTGATCTTTGACAATTGACTAATACAAAGTGACATCTGCTAAGTGAAGAGCCAAGCCCTTTGCTGGTGCCAGCTCGCCATGCAACTGGAGAATTGACTCTGCTACTTGCTCTGCTTTGCTGTATCAATGATGGGGCTCATGTCCAGAAGCACTAAACCAGAGAACACAAACCCAGTCAGACTGCATCAGTGAAATCATCATGAAATGTGAATAAGGCTGTGCTGGTTCAGCACAACCCCAGAAATGCTTCTTTAAGGATTTTTTTGTTTGCCAGTGCCACTGCTGAGGGACATACCTCGCATGCCTTTGAGAGGAATAGCAAGCATGGGGTACATTAGGCTGTATGTAAAACTTTGCCTACTACATGGTGTTGGCTTTTGTGCATCAGTGAGCAATGCACCGTATTAGCTAGGTGAGAGTCTGAGCAATGACACATATTAATGAACTTCACTGGCAGGCACAAGACTTAAAGCAGCCCCATATCCAGCAGTGAAAATGTGTTATTTCAGACTTGCAGGTCTCCTCCAGGGTGGTGTGATGAGCAGGAGCCCAACCCATTGGACCTAGAGATTGTCTTATGCAGGCATGCCTTGGAGCAGCTGCTTCAGCTTTGAATTTGTGGTGACTGGGGGGTCAATCACCACACATTTGCCCAAATAATATTTGTTACTATGTATGTGCATGTCCATGTAATGGGTGACTTTTGAGTGTTAATAATTCACTCTCCACCACGCTTTCTCTAAGGAGCAAATTGCTGCAAGGCTTTCTACTGATTCCTTGACAGTAGAAGAAATAGGCTGTACACAAGGTAATTTAAAATGTTAAACTTTGGAAACCATAAGTGTTTGTAGTTCCTGTTGCAGCAGCAGTAGCCTGTAGTTTCTACCCCTGTCCTTGAGAAACACTGAACTACACATAAGCAAACATACCCCTCACTGTTTATCCAAAATGTAAGACTTGTGACTTAATATTACCATAATAAACCTGAAGCAGACACTAAACTGAGAGAGAGGCACTTTACAAGGGGAGATAGGAGTGAAAGCAAATGCTTGTCCCCATCAAATAAGTGCTGAAACGAAAGGGGAAAAAAATAATCTCAAAGGCACTCTGAATTCAATGCATAAATAATTTTGGACATCAGGAATGGGCTTAGTAACCGCTTGCTTCAAGTGTGGTGTTTTAGCTGAGCACAGGCAGAGATTGGTGGTGTGGAAATATGTAAGACAGGGGTAGCCTGGAAGTTCAGTGGTGGATGGACATCTGCTGTTATGCTCCTGGCTCGGTAATTAGCAACCCAGATTTTCAGAAGTGTTGAGCACTTGACAGCTCCAGCTGGCTTATGTCGTAATTGTTAGGAGTTCGGTGTTCAAGTTCAATGCTTTGGAAATGTTTTTTGGTTTAGCCCTGAATTTAGAAATGTAAATGTTGGCAGCAGTTTGCTAAACACTACCTGGCTAGCAGAACTTGCGGGCTGATCCTGAAACGGCAGTATTTCCGTAAGAGCTGGAGGTAGGGATACCTGCATAGAAATGGGTTTTAATATGAGGGCTTCCCATACTGCTCTGCCACATGTCATTCAAGAAGGCTGCTCTGAGGGGCTTTAACTACTCTTCGTTATCTGCTCCTCACAAGAAGCCTTCAGCTTCAGTGCTCTGACTTTGGCTCCTGTAGTAGACAGAGTGGACAACCATAAGGTTGGCAGGCAGAGATGCCGGGGCATAAATGTCCAGAGCAAGTATTAAGAAGAAAGAATGAACTGTTGCTGGGTTTTGATAGACTCTTTGAGACAGAAACTTTTCTTTTGAGAAAGGTTTGTGTTAAAGATACCAGCAACACTTTGGCAGAAAAGAAAGAGAAGCCGGTGAATGGTTTGTCAGCTTTTTGTCACTTATTGCTCTCTTATGCATTTCAAACAGAAAACTCAAATATGGTGAATATCTTAATGAAAAAGGAAGGTGCTGAAAGCGAAAACAGAGATTGATAATTTATTACAGAGTATACTTACTACATTTTGACTGGTAAAATACCTGTTGTTGAAGTTGCTAATTGTTTCCCACTATAATACTCTAGTTAGATTTATGTGAGGTTTGTTTGAAGTTTATAAGAATCTGGGGTGGAATTTGCGGTGTGGAACTCTGGGCTAAAAATTTGAACAAAAAGCTTCTAAGTTGTTTGAAGCCAGTGTTTTTACTAAACTTTCAAATATCTCTCTCTCTCTCTCTGCCTTACACAAAATGAAAAGCCTTGAAAGTTTACAGACCTCCTCTTGTTGGAAAGCCTCAACTTGATGTTGAGATGGCTGAGTTGAAAACTGTAGAGTCCTTGAGCCCTTGAAGATCTATTGATGAAGAAGAACAGGTTATTACTGAGACTGTCTGAGAAGGTGTCCATCCAACTTAGCATTTCCTCTGTGTATAGAATTAAGGCTATAACAAATTGTAATGCAATTATGAATGGCTCTGGGGTACCTGGCTTGTGACAGTGTTAATCAAATTGGACATGCAGAACACTTGGCTGCAACCCAGGGCAATCTGTTATGCAAGGCAGAGATTGAAATAATTATTCTTCCAGTGTCTCTGGTGGTTGTGTCTCCTCTAGTGCATGATGGAGAATGGAAATCTTAATATCTGCTCACAAAGTTCTGAAACAAAAGTCTTGATTTTCTGCACCTCAACAACGAGATGTGAAACTGTACATTTATTTCAAAATTCTTACCGATATCAAGTATTCCCTAATATCTCCTTGGAATTGTTCCCTCAATTTGGACAGCGAAATAAATTTGTTGCTTGTAGCCCTTCAGGGACTTATATTAAGATACCAGAGGCCAGTTATGGTTTTCAGTATGATGCAGTTACCAGTGGTTCAGATCTTAAATCAGGAATTCAGTTAACGATTCTGTCGTTCTAGCCTAGGCACTGTAGGATCTCACTGGTTTTGTAGAAAGATGATTAATGCTATTGAGAGCAATTAATTATGAAATGGCATTATGGAATACATGCAATTTCAAGTGAATTGCATCTCAGTTACTCAGGCTTCTTAATGAACCACAACTGTAATGATCAGTGTCAACAGATCTTGCAGGTGTAGGAGGTAAACTTACAAACAGAAAAAAAAGAAACGTAACTAAACTCAGTTAGAAGGAAAGATGAAGTACAAGCAGGAGGATATTCTGGGAAGAGGCATAATTACTTTGAGAGGGCTGAAGGGAAAACTGACCTAAGCTGAAGGCTGAGGAGGCCTAGGGGAGTGAGGCAGATGCCAAAACTCAGATCAGGCCACCAGAGCCAGGTCTGTTCTAGGCAGGAACATCCTCTTTAGATCCAGTCAGTATTTTCTTCACTACATGTTAATGACACATTACTTACAGCTTTTCAGTACCCTTCCCACTTGCTTTTCTGTCATTGCTGCATCTGTTTGAAAATGTCTTGAAGATCAAGTTATTTCCTGGAGGAATTCTTGTACGTTTTTCCCCTAGCTTGCAGTTCAGCATTCTTATCTGCTATATTCATTGTCAGGAAAATGATAATGATTATTATTTTTTTTACATATACTGAGCAATTTAAACTACTCTTTCTCACTTTTCTTTTTGGAAGTTTAGTCATTAACTAGCTCCTTTCTACTTCTGGCATTTAACCTTTCCAGAAGCTTGACTTCATTTGTTCCTCTTTTTATTATCAACCAGATACTTGGGCTTGGGTTTTTTTCAGAGAATCTGTTCCTGAATAGCTCTCTCAATCTTTACTTGATTGAAAAGATGCAATGGAACAGATTACTGCATCTCAAGTCCCACTTTCTGACTCAAAAGAATGCAGAATATTCTGCTAATTCCCTCTACTATTTAGGAAACAAAGGAACTAAAGACCAAATATGAGTTGTGTGGAGTACGTCCTAGTGTAATGACAAATCTATCCAGATGTTAATTCATCAAAAAGCAGACATCCATTACATGAGGTGCATGTCAAGCCAGGCAGCAGACTTCTTGAATTTCACGTGACTGCTTCAGCATCCTGCCAGTGTTATGGGTATCTTTTCTAGAGAGGGCACAGAGATCACGTTATTCTTTTTCTATACAGAAGTCCTTTTTGTATATGGAAATTGTTATTGGTTTTCCCTCACTGCTCTGAACACCTAACACTCATGCATCATGTCCCCATTTGATGTTTATCTTTCTTACAAACTGGAAGATATTGCTGACTCACTGTTATTATCATCAATCCTTCTCTGCAGAACTGTCAGCCACCTAATTGCACCTCATCTCACACTTGGGTAGATGATTATTACCAACTAAGTGTAGGATCTTTAATTTGCCCTTCTTTTTTCAGTCTGTTATTGTAACTTCTCAAGAGTATTCTGAATTTTGTCCTAAATAGGCCTAGAAAAGCATATACAAAATGCACATTCAAAATGAGAACTTAGAGGAGATTCATCGCTGCAGAACAATGCAGTGGAGTCATTGTTAATGGGAAATGGAGGGCCCAACAGTGAAGCTAAGAAACACTCAGCAAACCTACTTAACCAGGGAGCATGTTTGATGAAATGACATACCTAAGTAAATAGTTATATTAAAAATAAATTTAAAAAAAACCCAAACAGCAATAAAAGGATACATCATCGCAGGAGAAAAAGCTGCAGTCATCTGCATTTTTAGATTATACAACTGGAAGTTAAGGAAACAGAAATAAAGGCTCAGTTGCTAATGGAGTATGTACTTGGAATGAATCAAGGTAGGCGTGAAAATATCGGGGACAAATAATGTTTCTGAGAAACCTCCATATATTTGCCTTGTTAATGAAGTTTGGAGTCATGGTAACACTTTTCTGCTTCATGAGAGTTTGCTTGCAGTGGCTTTTTTTAATTGCAATGTATTCAATCTTTTCAGCAAACAGACGTGGGAGGAAAAATGAAACACCTCTGGTGTCTGTTCATTGACAGCAGTGGGGATCCAAATTATAATACTAGTTTAAGAGGACCAAGCTATGTCTTTGGCAAATCTCAGACCGTGTAGCTTTCTTCTTAAAGAATAGAACATATAAGGGCATCCATTGATTTTTACTTCTAAAAATATAGGTGACTTCACTCATGTCTACTGAACCACTGATAGAGGTGTAACTTTACTGCACAAAGTTAGTATGTCCCATGCAATCAGTGTCCTTTTTCTTTAGCTGAAAAAGGAGAAAGAAAAAATTCTGACTTCTGAATGAAATCATCTTATGAGGTACCCGCTGATATCTGCAGGAGGAAAGAAAGGATAAGGTGTTTATTGGCTTGCAATTCCTAATTTATGGGGCTAAAGGCTGTTTATTGTTGGCAGCGTTATTACTTGTTTTCAACAGATATAATTTGTTGTGATTTGTGGTTGGTTTGTGCTTGGGAGGGAAAGGCATCACTATATTAGTCATAGTAATTTGTGAGGAAGAAACAAACTGTTTCACGGAAAGGCTGTGAAACAATTTCTTTTTTAGAAGAGCTACCAGAGGAGGGCTTTACATGTGCCCTCAAAGGCAAGCATCAGATCTACCCTCCATAGCAGCTTTTCTTTTTCTTTCTTCCTTTCCTGGATTGTGAGGGTGTGAGCAGGCTTGGAACACACAGCTCCAAAAAAAAAAAATATCCTTACTTTCATTTCACCTGAGGCAGCAAACACATACTGGCTTTTCTCCCCACTTCAACGAAGATGGTATTGCTTGAAAAATAGAGAGTTCTCAGATGCCAAATAGAGATGTCAATAGAGAGAGATTTGTGATACTGGAGAGTTGCTGCTAAAAGAGAGAAGGCTTAAATACAGGTATAGCTTTCTTTTAACAGAAAGCACAAGAAGTATTTTCTCAACGGGGCAGAGGGGAAATGGAAAAATAAGCTCAAGTAACTTGTGCCCAAAGCCTTGAGGGCAAAACAGTGGCAGCCTGAAAATGGATAAAAAGCAAATGAAATCCAATAGCTTCCAGGGCTATTTACCAGCTACAACCAGGCAGACTCAAGTGCTTGCTGTCCTGCTGCTGGTAAGGACTGAAAAGCGGAGAAGATCTTTTTGGAATGTATGTTTAGCACTGCAAATCCTTCTGACCTTTGAAGATCATCTTTTTCTCCCAGCCACTCTGAGATGCTTTTTTCCTCCCTTAGGCAAGGGCATGTGGAAAGATGGGAGTGACCTGCTTCATTCAGGCTCCCTGGTGCAGGATGTTATAAATTCAAAGGGAGTAATAAGCAACAGGGAAAGTGATAAACAAGCACAGCAACATAAACTGGGCAGACTAGAGATAAAGTGTAGAGGGTTAATCAACATTGATAATATACAGTTGTGGGCTTGCTTCTGGGGTGGTGGGTTGGCTGATGT
>JAVJGI010000035.1:9272278-9364442 GCA_035590275.1 Ibycter americanus | reverse complement strand
CAAAAAAAAAAAAAAAAAAAAAATCATAGTGGCCATTTATTTGTGAGATGAGCAGGCAGCAATCGCCAGACAGGGTAATGAAGTGCCTCCTGGATAAGCTGCACTTTTCCATCCTGCCTCCAAATACCTGCACAGCTCAGAAGCGAGTGCAATTTTACATTCAAGGAGTGACCCGTGCTTTGCATTGCAGAAGAGTGATAATAGCTTTGCAGACCAGCACAGAGCAGCTGAGGGTGGGACGTACAAAGGTGAAATCCCATGTTCAGGTCTACTTCTGCTCTGTCGTCTTTGTGAGGACCTGTGAATCCCACAGGGTGATCTTTTCATGCCTCTGAGCAAGCTTGGGGGTTCCTAAGAAGCTATATACCCCAGTGACTGATGTGTCAGAAAGACCTTACAACCCACTGGGATGAAGGAGCGGCTGGAGAGCCTAAGAAACTCTCAGTGTCTCCAGGAGCTCGCTCTTCAAATACCCAGAGGCCAGTCAAGCAAGGGTTGTCATTATTCCCCCAAAATCTGAAATGGCCATCCAAGCCCTTCATGGCAAGCTACTCCCATCAGGAACCAGTCAGAAACAGGCTGGGAATAAACAGGACTCTCATTCTTAAGTACTTGTGAATGTCAGTGATTAATGCTGTGTCTGTGGACAACTTCTCCCTGATCTAGGCAATCAGAGAGATGAACAAGAGACTTTGTGAATAGCTTTATAACATGGAAAACCTTGGATTTATTATGATTGCTGACGTTTTCTCCAATATGCATCAACCTGAATAATTTCGTTCTATATTTGTAGCTGTCCTCTAACCAGTCTTACGCCACAGCAACCCGTAACAAGCTGATTGCTGTACCGTTGCAACCGATATTGATGGCAGTGAACAGGTGTATTGTTGCTTCAACAATAGCAGGGGTTTCATTTCTAAAAAAATATTATTAGGGTTTTTTACTCCAGTCATAAACATTATCTTCCTGTTTTCTGAACTTTTAGTGAGGGAAAACTAATAAAGTGCTTTATGATGTTTTCTGTTTAATGGGATTCATAGCAACCAGGACTGAAAAGCAATACAATTAAGGAAGGGAGATAATTTTGTTGTCAGCTCTCATTCACTCAGAATTACTTAATTTATCCTTCTACAAGTCTTGCGTACTATAACATTTCCCCCTTCATTTTTGGTGAAAAGAAATCAGGGAAAGAGTAGAAGCAAGTACTACCTATGTGCCTGGTGTATTGTTCTCCCTCCACTTTTGATCAGTTTTGTTGCAGTTGGTGAATTCTCAGTTTTCTGTCCCCAAGACACAAACTTTGGGTTGTTTACTTATCTCTCTCTAAGTTTCAGTTTGCTGCTAGACTGGCAAGTACTACCCGTGTGCCTGGTGTATTGTTCTCCCTCCACTTTTGATCAGTTTTGTTGCAGTTGGTGAATTCTCAGTTTTCTGTCCCCAAGACACAAACTTTGGGTTGTTTACTTATCCCTCTCTAAGTTTCAGTTTGCTGCTAGACTGCCTTTGGCAGCTCTGAGGGCAGAGTGATTTTTCCAGAAAGACAGTGCAGGTTTTAAAAATTGCTTTTTGAATTAGAAGCTGTCTGGTTCACTCTTGTGACACTGCACTGAAGACGTGATCCAGTAGAAATCAGCCCTGCTCAGTACCTTTCATTACATATTTGCTACTGGAGAGAATTCAGATATCTTATCTAGTTTTATAAACATCTAGAAATTTAAGGCAGGATTTTAGCAGGGGTCTGCTAAATATTGAAGGAATGGGAAGGAAAAATCAATGGCATGTGTTTAAAATTTGCAGTCTTCTCTGTGCTGAGTGTGTGTAATGCTTCGTTTCATTCTGGGGCTATGCGTTCAGCTCTAGCATCACGATGAGGCATCGCTGAGAAAATGTGTCTGACAGTAGCTCCCTAAAGTGAGCAAACACCACCTTGCGTGGATGCTGTTAGGAAAAACATCATCGTTTGCCAGTTGTTTGGGTTTAGAGGCAGAAAAAAGCAAGAGCAGCTGCTGACATCAGGGGCAGGGAAGGGATGCTGTGCACACTCTGGTGCTGCTGTAGGGGGAAAGGGACCAGTGTCCAGCCTCCATCTCACTGCTTTTTTTGGTCTATGGGGGCAGGAAGGGCTCGTTAGCTCTGAATGCCATTTTAATCTGGGTGGCAGGTGACTTTGATAGCTGTAAGGATGGCCAGACACAGCTTTTCAGATCTGCATGTGTTGGAATATTTGTGGCTTGTGGTCCCACTCCTCTTCCTCTGTGAAGGCAGCTGAAGGCAACCATCTGTCTTTAACAAGGCCCTCACACTGAGCCACACCTGGGGCAGGAGCAGGAGAAGAGCAGAGATTCAGGCTGTCCTCCTGCCCTCTCCCCAGTCTGCTGGAGGCTCCTGGCCCCATTTGCCAAGATGGACCTCCCACCGCTGTGATGCAACCGGCTCTACCTCTGCATCACCATTACTTGCGCTTCCCAAAGAGCCAGGTTGGCATATGCGGACAGCTGTTGTATACCAGCCCAAAATTTAAGTTATCCTTCTGACCCCTTTTCAGGCTCTTCTCTTCTCATCTCCCTTCCCCAGTTCTGTTAATTCACTCATTCAGGGTATTTTTTCTAGCAGAGATTGTACGTCTCCTCTGGCTCCTGTTTTCCTTCTTCTGTCTGTTACATGAATTCAGATTATTGCCTACAGGGCTAAAGTGGAGTCCAGATTCAGTTCAACTGCCTTCTCACTCCCCCCACATAGCAAATCAAACAAATATCCTGTCAGAAAATAAAGCTGCCTACTCTTTTTTTTTCTGGGTGGAAGGAAAGGCTGTGTGGTTTATGAAGTGTGCCATGTCGTCTCCTTGTGTTATGAACTCTTCAGAGCAAAAGCTGTCTTTATTTTCTCTCTTCTATACAGTGAAGTATATTATTGGCCCCATCAAAATTATGTATCAACTACAATGTTTTTCCCCCAAAAAAAGGAAATGGGAAAAACCTTAAGCTTGCATGGGAAAATCTGGGCTGAAATGTTTCTTTGCAAAGAGACATTCTGAAAAACAAGAATTGTTAAAATGAGTTGTTTGTTCTGAAGTACCAAGAAAATAGTCACAATACTTTACTTAAAGTTTTCTGAATCAACATCTTAATAAATGAATGTTATTTCTACAAAGACAAAATAGGTATTTCAATTTTCAGCACTTTCAGGATGACAACATGCAGACATATCAGAGTATCTCCAAAATGTTCAATTCTTCCAAATAAGCAGTATTATTAAATAATGAGCTATATGAACAGGGCCCATCCTGTGCCCCAGGCCAGGGAATACTGAATGCTGAAAGGAGTACTATATGTGATTAGCTCAAACCTTTTACTCATTTTCTTCAGTTTCCCTTTTTTCCCAGGAGTCTGAGGTCTAAAACAACTGTCATCTTCCAGAGATCTCATTTCTTTTATATATATTGTCCTTTGCTGCTTTGTGAATTATTCAGAAAGGGAAACAAAAGATCCCAAGTGGTTAGATTAAAAAGAAAGTAGAAAAAGAAAAACAGAATCCTGAGAATTTACCCCATTTTCATGTCAGATCCTTTGACTGAAAGGGCATCTTTCACAGTGGTGTTTCTTCTGCTTGATAGCCAAAAATAAAGGGGAAAAAGAAATCTCTCAACTTCATTTGGTAAAGCTTGTCTGCCTAACACTGCAACTGGGAAACTTACTTACTACTACAGCCTCGCCAGTACAAAACAGACCAAAAATCTACTGCCATTTTTATTTTGTTTGTGATCGCTACAGAAAATTAACAGTGTCCTTTTCTTTAATCCAGTTCCTTGTATCATGCCCAGCTCTCTGAAGAGCACAAGCTAACACCAGGGGTGTGCAGCAGATCTGCCGACCTGATCTCATTGTGGGAGCTTAGCAAAGGGTCTGTCCCAGGGCTGCTGTTACTTTGGGACATTTATTCAGATTGGTTTCAGGGGACAGTGGTGTGTGTCCTGAACAATGCAGCAGATACCTTTACAACAGCACGTTCACTGCTGTTGGGGGCACCGATCCTCGTCTCAGCAGAGTTTGATCTCCTTGAGCAGAAGCAACAGCTTGTTGCAGCAGAGCTACTATCATAATAAGGACAAACCCCAGCTTGCTTCATGCTGCAGAGTGAATTCTCTGAAGGACTCACTGTTGTTACTTATGTCAGGAACTGGTGCGCAAGGTACTGGAATCTCCCACCCACAGTCTACTCCTGCTGTAGGACTACAGCCCTCTGGTGGTACCTGATCATGTATTTTGTGAGGAGCTGCATAACATTATAGCTAAAACTCAGCTTTGGGCCCTGAGCTTTATGGTGTTTCCTTGGAGAGGTAGGACTATCTCTGGGGGAAAAGTCCAAAAGGCAAGGTGCAAGTGAGCATCCAGCTGTGATGCACTACAGGGAAATCACCCACCAGAGAACAATTTCTAAAGCAAACACAAAGCCTGCATGCAAGGGTGTTTAAGAAGCAGGAGAGTATGGATCTCACAAGATCGGGAGAGACCTCAGAAATCATTGCCGGGGCCCTGGGGGCTCTAAGAGCCAGTAAGGACCCCCCTCTGCAGTGTTCTGACAGTCATCTATAAACTCTTCTACTTCCTAAGAGAGGATGAACAAAATATCCCTCAGTCCTGGGTGATATTTGCTTAGCCTGATCTTTCAAGTGCTTTGGTGACTGAGATTTTGCAATCTTTTATTTCCTGTGCTTCATTAGAGGAACTGTTAGACTGCTTCCCTCGTAACTCATTCATATGTCACATTGTACGGTTTAAACTCATTATTTCTTGTCCTATTCACTATGGACATGGAAAAGAAAAAGAAACAAAACCTTTTTTTCAGTGTGCTGAACTCTTCCATATTTGAATATAAGTCCCTTTGAGTCTTTCTTAAAGCTAATCAGCAGAAATTCATTTCATCTTTCTCATCGGTCACATTCACAAAGCAGTTCTGCTTTGAATGCCTTTACAGCAGCTCTTTTCAGTCATGTGACATGACGTACTTGGACGTGGCTTCTGAGTGTCTGTCCTCAAAATGCAGAATAACCTCAATTTCCATGTGGTGAGACCTTGCTATGAAATGCTCGTGACATATTTTGTTAGCACACCCTGCACAGAACAGGAAACTGAGGTATAGTATCAGGCTTTGAATAAAGCAAAATAACTTGGAAAGTCAGCAATGGTGAACTTAGTCCCGCAGCTGAACTGTACTGGTAGAGCCCCACCGCTGACTGATCGTTTCATAGCAGCTGAATAGGCATACCAAGAAGCTGTCATATCATTACTGAGAAAATACTAAGCTTGGAGGATTAATTTGAAAACCCTGAGCTGGCTGCCTATGGGGATCAGTTTCGACTCTTACCCTGTCTTGCCAGAAGGTTTTCCCCATGAGGCAAGGAGCAGAGCTGGAAATCCCCTGGGTAAGGAGGGCACAGGAGCCCCAGGGCTGCCCTGCAGCCAGCTCAAGCTCAGCTGCCAACCTGGCAGACCGCAGCTAGGGCTGGGTCTGTTCTTAGTAGAAAGGTAAGGGTTCTTTGGATGGTTTTTAGGTTTTTTTTAGTTTGTTTTGATTTAGCATGAGGAGCTTGTGTTGGTTTAGCCAAGCAGCAAGGAGTACAAGCAGGTTCATGGCACTGCCAAAATAAATTGTGTGTAAGGGTTATAGTCTGCAAAGGAGTTCGTAGCAATACAAGTAATTAGAGAAGAAACAAACCACCCTTTTGTACCAGGGATTTATTGAGCTGTGCAGCAGTAGGTAAACACCTGTTCTGGGGTGATGGTGATGTATCACGTAGTGCATTTGAACTGCAAAGAGCTAGCCTTCAGATTTTGTTCTCAGGAGAACAAATGACGTGTATTTCGGGGAGAAAGAGGGAAAGGTACAAATTGTTTATGTTCTTCTTGTTTATACTGCAGGCATGAGGTTAAAAAGTTTGCATATTTTGTGTACAAGTGTTTTTCTATACACATTCACTGATTTAAATCTAAAAAGCTTCCAAGCAGTTTGTCAGACGCTTCATTAATGTGTCTAGATAACCCTTCAGTCTTTGAGCCATCTCTAAATAGGAAACTGTGCACAGGATCCCTTTGTAAGAAATTCAGCTTGGTAGACTGTTAGATGAGCCAAATAATTCAGTGCATAACAGGAGCAGATTGAATTTTATGTGGTTTTTTGGATGCTCTTTGTTTGAAAAAAGGAGTAATGGTTGCATTCTAGGCCAGATTGTTTTTCCTTTCAGGCTGTCTCGTTCTGGTTTGCTGCATTGGGGTGCTCGTGAGCTGTCTGGAGACCAGGGTCTCCTTAAGCCACCTAAGTCAGAGCCTCTGTCACAAAAAGGTGCCAACACAGCGCCTGAGTCCTGTAAGCTTGCTTTGGCCCCAGTAAAGTAGTGTCTATAGCAAGTCAGCAGAGGAAACAGCCCAAGGTGAGATCTTGGAGTCAGGAAGCCCACCTCAGAGAAATGCATGTAATAGCAAAACATACTACAGCATATAGAAATACTTGCCATAGAAAATGCAGATTTTCCTAGTAGAAAGCATGGGATAAATTTTTAATAACAAAAATTGGCACTGCAAGTGTTCCCCTGCAGACAGATTGCTTTGTTTAGGGACACGATGGGTCACTGAGAGGCCTGTACAAAAATTGTCATTTCATTACCTAAGGAGTGAAGGTGTGTGGTCAGCATGGAGTCAGTACTGCTTCCAGCCTCAGAAAGAGGGATGGGATATACTCATATAGGCTATTAGATAGCCTTTCAGTACAATAAAGCCTAAAAAACTCTTGCCATGAAAATACACTGCCCACAATCCAGCATCATCTACTTTCTGATCTCTTCTGGAAGACTAACTTTGTAAAAAGCTCAGCTCATTGTTCAGCTGGGCAGGCTTGTCCAGCCAAAGAGCTGCAAATGCCGACGTGTTCATGCAGCATGGAAAGCAGTGATTTCACGTCCACTGCTATGTAAAGATCCCAAACGTTTCTAAAAAAATCTACCTGTTTTGCTATTTATGTAGTTCAGAGGCTGCTTGTGGAGCTGCACAGTGTATGTGCAGAACCTGCTTTGATTTTCTGAAAGATCATTTGATCTTTCTCCATTGCGCTTCAAATAATCTGAAGCAGAATTGAAAGATACAGAAAACTTCTAATGAACTTTTTTCCTTTTGATTCAGATTTGATGGTGCAGAACCCAAACTTTAGAGTCACCTGAACACCCAGCTTCTTTCTTCACCTCTGCACTTGCCGTCAGTGAGGCCACTCTCTGTTAAGGTTCCAATACGTGCTATTTAAATATTCACATAAGATGTGTCCATTAAAAAATGAAAGAGTGACTTTTACGTTAATTATTAACAGAGATCTCAACATTGAACTGTCTTGGTGTTGGGCTTTTTGGCTGAGCAAGTAGATGTGCTTTTGGAACAACAGGCCTAAGAAATGGGATTTTGCAAAGGAAAAGACTGGAAAAAGAGTACTAGAGGAAATACATCCATCACTTCCAGAGAAATTGAAGCCTCTCAGTGAATGGCAGCACACGAGATACCATTATGGTGGGAGTGAAGGGAAGGAAGTAAGGAAGGATGGTGGATCCCCATAGTATAATATGGTAGGTCCACCAAGTCATGAAAGGACGTGGCACTTGCTGTCCCCAAGGAAACTGGCCTCCCAATGGGGCTGTGTTAAGCATGGGCCTTTTAGTACCACTGTTGCTTTGATGCCTCTCATGCCAGGTAGAAATAGCCTGCAGAAAAGTCTGACATGAAGAAGCATGAAGTGAGAACCAAATGGCCAAATCTTGTACTTGGAGCAGGAGTCATGTTGACTTATACACCATCCCATCATCCTGAACGATCACAAAACTGTCAAATAACAAAAATCAAGCACTACCATCCACTCGCACCAAATTCCTGGCTCAGCAGAAGGCCTCTGCACACAGCCCTAGGGACACTGCCATGGGACAAAACTCACCCCCCAGCACAGCCACGAAAGGCTTTGAGCTCAGCCTCCAAAACTGCAAAGCGCTTGTTTTGTTGTCTGTGGATAATGCTTTAATCCGCCGGGCAAAAGCTGGATGTTGCTCTCTTTTATTTGGGCTGTACACAATTGCAGTGCTCGAAAAGAAAAGCCCCTCGCCCCCCCCGATACCTGCTGCTCCTCCGAACTGCTGACGCCCGGGTGGGCAGCCCCAAGGCGGGGCCATTGGGATTTATTTAGTTCACTGCTGCAGATGATGCTTTTAGTGCCACAGTCCGCCCTGGAGTCAAGTCCTAATCATCTGGGGGGGTGATTATGTTCAGTTCTTCCTCCCCAAACCCCCCAGACATAATTCAGATCGAAACTGGAGAGACAAGCAGGCACACAAGAGGGGAACCCGGCACCACACAGCCCCCCCGAAGCCATGTACAGGAGCAGCTTTCTCCGTGAGGTGCGCAAGGAGAAGTACGAGCGGTCAGATGCCTACGATGAGCTGCGAGGCTCCCCAGAATTTGACAGTTTGGCCCAAGCCCGGGGCCTGGAGAACCTGCAGGAGCTCAATGAGCGCTTTGCCAGCTACATCAACCGGGCGCGTGTGCTGGAGCAGCGCAACACCATCCTGCGCAAGCAGCTGGAGACCTTCCAGCGCATGGACGAACTGGTGGGCTTGGACGAAGCCTTCGCCGGGCAGATTGAGTTCAACCGCCAGCGAATGCGGGAGCTGGCGTCTGACCGAGCCAAGCTGGAGCGGGAGGAGAAGGACGCTCAGCGCATGCTTGATGAGTACCGCAACAAGTAAGTCTTGCAAACAGAGGGAAGATAGCTGGTACCATTTCTATAGTTAATCTTTGTGGTAAGGATGGGTTTGGTGTCACCGGCTGCTGCTTGTGTGTTGCTGATGCCTCTCCATGTGTATCAGACTTGTAGTCAGGGATGGCATGTAAGCCCATGGTAAAAAGCAAGGTGCCAGGACGTAGAGAGCTCTAGCTCTTCATTTCGTAGCCTCACTGCTACTAGATGGGCAATTGCCTTCTCCCTTCCATGGTAGCGGGTCCTTGTCATGGCACGCGTTGGAACTGTTGCTCATTAGCTTTAGGAGGATTGTGCTCTGAGCTGCAAAGAGGGATTAACGCAATTAATAACCAAACAGCTTGAAGCAAGTCTTGTGTCTGAGCAGCACAGAGTTACATGACCCCAAACATCTTCTGAAGTGTGTAGGATATATCTGAGAAACTTATTTACAGGCATTGTGGGGCACCTGGGCCAGTCTGTGCCAGCCACTACAGATGCCAGATGAAAAGAGAGTGAATAATTTTTTTCCTGGTATGTGAAATTTGCCTAATTGCCCTCCCCTTCTTCTTTGCATCCCACTATTTCCATCTTATGTTACTAAAGCAATAGCCATAAGAGCAGGTTTTCTCTAACTTCACCTCTTTAACCTCAGTGGTGCCATAAATCAGAGTAGGAGCCTTGGGGGCTGAGGCATGCGCTTATGAGTGCCTCCAGACATGTCTAGTCCTTTCCCTTCAGGCACAGACAGTTTTGGCCCTGTTGCTTAATTAAATACAGAACGAGACTTGGTGAGTATTGCTCGTAAAAGGACTGCTCACAGGAGAGAAGGGCTCTGGCTCCCTGTTACATATTGGTCAGGTTTTTTCCCCCTAAATGTTTATCTGGCTAGTTCACCCAGGACAATCTGGCAGCAGCATGGAGGCTGAAGAGGAGCTTTTCATCCTCCCCACCAAAGTGTGAGGGATGAACTCCATATAACATGCTTTTAGCTTAGAAACACTTCTCACTGACAGGATGGGAAGGAAAAAAATGAAATATTTTCAACAAGTGCAGTCTTGGGACAAGTGCAGCCACTCCCAGGCAATGCTTACCACACTTCATCAGAAACGTTTTTGGTAAGGCAGAAGGTGAGTCCTCTGGAGCACTGTCCTGCTGCTGCAGAGATATAGGTCCCTCAAGATTTCACCCCATGTCTCCATAACAGACTTGTTGTCTGACCTTGCTCAAACCACATGATTTTTCAGTCTGATCCTCTACTGATTTTCCAATCCTCCGGACTAGAAAGTATAAGACTGATAACATTTTCCTTTTCCGTCTCAAATAATTTTTCAACTGGAAAGAGCCAGAAAACAGATGTGAAATATTTGACATTGAAGCCATCTGTGCCTTTGGGCCACGGTCGGATGATGTATTGCAATCAGCAGCTGTACAGTCCTAAAGCACCCTCATCCTGCCCTCCTCAGCCCTGCGTGCTGCTCAGCGCGCACCGTCTGATCTGCCATGCTGCCACAGCTACTTCTGGGGCCGCCCTGAGATTTGAATCAAGAAAATGAACCAGCTAAAAAACCCCCAACAAAACAAAACAAAACAACCCATCTCCAGCCCAGTTCAGCGGGCTGCCACACAAACAGCCCATGGAGGCTGTGAGCTACGGCACAGAGAGATCAGGGCTTGGCATTTCTGTAGCTTTCCCATCTGACAGCAGAGAATTGCCCATCGGGGGCACTGAGGCGTAATGCTGGAAATGGTCACATATCCATGACGCCCTGACTCAGTGCCAGCGCGTAATAAGCACCTGATTAGGCAGTTTTGTATTCCAATATGTATGAGCAGGAAATTCAGCTATGGGCCAATGCTATAATTTAGCTGTTGACTCTGGTACCCGTTCATGTGTTTTTATTACATGGTGTCCATGAGATTTTGACTAAACTCAGTACTTAAAGGTCTGGCTGCATATTAGTTAACAGTATGTGTGAACTGTATAGAAGCATGTGGTGCTGTGATATAGCTGGGCAAAAATGCATTCTCTTTGTCTGGAGTATTTCAGGCAGATGAAGAGTCAGTGCAGTGAAACACACAACTCCCTCTTTGATTTCAAAAACTGGCAAAAAAATACATTAGAAAAACTGGCCGGAAAAAATGATTTTGTCCTGGCTACCTTTTAATGGATGCCTGCGCCCACCTAAGCAGTTTGTGGATTAACTGTCTGTATGGTTCCCCAGCAGCAGGATTTGTGATCTGCCACAAAGATAATTTACTTTTTATTAGAGTTGCTTTACGCAAGCTGTAAATAGCTGGGGAAGAATACAGGACATTGAAAATCCTGGGGGGAAATGCCCAGAGAAGGGGCTGTGCTTTTTGGAAGTGAGATTTAGGACCTGTTACAGGGGTAGTTAGTGATGACTTAGAGAAAATGGATGGTGCCTTGTCATACAGTCTTGGGATGTCTAGTCAGCAGCAATAAACAAAAGTAAAAAGGATACTTTGACTATATCCAAGGCAACAATGTTGCAATTTAAAAATTAAAGATATGCAGGGCCATTACCATTGAAGGGCTCTGGCTGATTTTTAACTAAATTGCCTTCAGTTTACATCAATAAGTGAATTTTGGGTTAATTTTTTTCTCTTGGGAGCTGCTGAATCTGACCTGAAGACAGATGTGAAAGTCTCTTCAGTGTCTGAAAAAAATTGATTGGGTTTTGAGTTGCAGGTGTTAAAACAAGGCCAGTGCTCTGACACCACGTGCTCTGCCTTCTCACCCTGTTTCTAGCTCGCAGCCATCCTGATAGCTATGATTTCAGCTACCTAAACTTATAAATAAAGCTCTCTAAACAAAATATGGAAGAAATAATCTTCCGTGTCATGGTAGGGCCTCCCCGTGCTACCGAAACCAGAAGCATTCCTGTGCTGAAGACCTGCTCTCCTACCTGGGTTTGCTCTCAGTTGGCAGCAGGCAGTGCGGGCTTCTTGCTTCCTTTTGAAACATAAAACATCTACTTTGGGCACACCAGGACTGAAAAACCCTCTTAGAGTGGAGCATCATGTACCAATTAATTGACAAATGTCTCTGTCCTTCACTAATGCAAAGAATTTTAGCTCTTACAACCCATTCCTTTACTCACATTCACAATTTGGGAAATATATTTATAGCTATAAGTAGACCTTTTAAAGCTACATTTAAACACAGTAGGGCCTGGGACTGCTGGGTCTGTACAATTAAATGTGCATGAACCATTGAAAAGTAGATCTTACATTAAAATTTATTTTTAAACCCTCTGCAGTCACATTCATAGCTTTTCACATTAACATGAATAATTCAGACTGTACCAGTGGAGAATTCTTCCTCTTGAAGTTGCAAAAAAAGCATTGCTAGGGATTGTTTGGATGCATCTCATAAAAATACTAATTATGCTAATTTTATTGAGCATCATTATTGTAGCAACATTGCATCTGGCTGTGGGGAAGGTTTGTATTTCTCTCTCCATGATATTAGGAAAGATGCTGAAACCCAGATTTTAGTGCCCTTGACTGAACAGGATTAATTAACTTCAGAAATTAAAAGTCTTGCTAATCGATTGTTTCATTTAAAATTCATTCACTGCTAATCTTGTGGGTTTTGCATGCAATATGATTCCTTGGAAGTTGCTAAACATGGAAATTGGTGCTGTGTTCTCCAAGCTGTGCCACATGGTGATGCTCTGACCTTTGGGGCCACAGTGGAGACCCAACACCTGTGCAAGAAAACAAAAACAAGTAGGAAAACACAATAGATGGGATATGAGGAGCAGTAGGGACTCCATCGGCAAAGCCATCTTCAAGCTCTGTCTGCAGGGGTTGTCTCTGCGCTGCTGCTGCTTCTCTGTGATAGGGAGAGTTTTATCCTGCTGCAGGCGGGGAGGTCCAGCCTGCCCTCCGCCGCCTCCTCAGACTGCCAAAATCTGGCCCCGTGGCTGTCAGCCCAGCCTCTTGGTAATGCAGGTAGCAATCTGTTCATAAATCAGCGGAGTGCAGCCCTCATGGGGCTCATCCTACCTTTCAGGGTATAACCCACAAGCATTATTGCCCTGTTTGTTGTCCTTGCGGGACCAGCATTTTGCAGTTTGTGCTCTCTTTGGCACCCATATTACTGCTGTCTACTGGGAAAAGGCTAGTGAAGTGCCTCAGGGAAAGCAAAAAGGAGAAAAGTAGTAGAAAAGTTTAACCTTGGCTAGCAGCAAGCCAAGAGGCTTTATATATATTTCTGGAAGAGTTCAGTAGGGTTCAACAGAGAGGCAGCATTTCTCTTCATATTAAAGGTGCAGGCTTGACATGAAATTACCTGGTCGTTGAGCATTGCTCGGATGTATTGTGACTGTTTTCTCTTGGAGCGGAGCTAGCCCTTGAACTGCAGCCGGGGCAGGGTCCAAAAAACAAGGACCTTGCCCTGGCCCCATCTTTTAAAGAGTAAGCACAGCCTGTCTGTCAGCTGGGGATGGGAAAAAAGATTTACAGCGGTGCTGGAGCCATGCTTTCTGGGTGTAGAAACAAGCCTAGTGGTGGGCTTCCCTCCTGTATGCCCAACGCTATCACCACGCCAGTGCCCTGAGCTGTAGGGCGGCTCAAGGGGCTTAACAAATACCTGTAAATCTGTTAGTGACCCAACAGAGAGCTGCTAACCTAAGAGAGGTGAGGTGATGGGAACCTTTAAAACTGTGATCTGCTTTCTTTGAGCCTGGCAACCCCTTCCGTTCCATTTCTTTTCCCCTATGCGAAAACCTATTAATATCCCTTTTTTTTTCTAAACAGTCCAAAAAGGTTTGTAGCAGCCCTAAATCTACTTGACCAGGTGAGAAAGTGTTTTGTTGGTTTTTATTTTAAAACCAAGCAAATAAACTTATGGCTCTTAAGGTCCAGGAAAGGCTGACCAGCAACCATCTAAGAAAAACTTCACTTCTTTTCAACAGGTCCAGCTACTTACTTGAACAGTGCAATCAGGTTTGAAGGATAGCAGGGCTGCAATTTGTCTGCCATTGCACTTACATAGATATGTTTCAGCAGGCACAGAGGCATCATGAGGTGTCTGAAGCATTTCTAAGAGGTCCTTAGCCCTTTTGCACCAAGCTTCTGGAGTAGGTTGAACATGACTTAAAAGCAATGCTCCTTCAAAGGATAATCACACAATACTAACTCTCTCAAGGCTGCCAGGTGGATTTATGGCTGTGTGACACAGCAGGTATTTGGGTCATTTGAGAGTGAAGGAAAATGTAGCTGAATATTTCAGTCATTGAGAGAATTTTTTGAGTGAGGACCTAGCAACTAGGCAAATTTGAGCAGTTCTGAATGACATTAGGGCTGAGGTTTAGACCCTGACTATTGAATGTTTGTATATTACTAGGAGTGTAAATCCAGCCTTTTATTGTAGCTGTGTATTTGATTTTCACAAGCTGCCACAATCTGCTTCATTCTTGCTCAGTTTTCAGAAAGTATCTATGTTAACAAATGTTTATTGTCAACTGCACGCAAAAATTTTGGAAGATAGAAAACTGATTGGAGGTGAGCTACTTAATGAACAACAGAAACAATGACAGTATTGCTTTTAAAGCTGAATATTTGTGGCTGTATCCTTGGAAGGGAAACCCCTGTTAATACAAATTGGAAAAAAGACACGGATTTAGTTTTCTTTAGAGAATAGCATTTCAGCGAAGAGGCCCAGCAGTCTGTAGGAGTGATAATGACATAAAATCTCATCATTTTCACTTGTTTCTTTGCTGTTCGTTGTAAGAATTGAAAACAGACCAGTGACCAACCCTGCTAATATTATGGGATTTCAAAAGAAGGGAAAGTTGGGAAACGAGAGCACCAAGTTGGGTCCATTTCTTTGTTCTGCAAGTTCTTCCTTTGTGGTCGTGGTCAGTTCATGAGTGACCCCATCCCTTCAGCTTTCCGAGACGAGTTGACAGAGATGAAAATAACATTGGCTGTTCATCCTTCAGGAGGTAAAAGAAAGAACTGAGGTTGACATGACCGTTATAACTTGATCCTTGATAAGTTCAGTCCAGGAACTGACAAGTTCCCTGTTGACTGGAACAAGTCCCTTAGATGCCACCAGCATATCTGGGCTGAATCGATGATTTCAGAAGACAGACAAGGGCTTATGTTCAATTCTGGATTTCAGCCAAGGTTCATGCTTCTGTTGATGTCCATTGCTTGTACTGCGAATGAAGGACATTCACCACCAGAATTGACTTGACTTGTCACGTGCCATGAGGTTTTCTTGTAGAAAGTAAGAAAATGACAGCTTTTTATTCCTCTGTATCTCATTTTAGGGAAAGCAAAGGGATAAACAGGAACTGACTATATTTATGTGCTTCAGCACTGGCAGCAGATGGAGTTTGATGAGCTGCTTGTTCAGTACTGATGGCGAAGTCTCATTGCCTTGTACTATAGGATGCTTTTGGCTGGTTGTTTTTGGTTTTTCTTTTTGATGGGGTCTCATTAAACCATATTTCCTGTTAAACGTTTCATATATAGTTTATTTAGGGAAAAGAATGAACAACAATATTAAACAATTAGGAAGTTGTGTAGTCTGCAGTTAAAAGGATTTTCTAGAAGGTAATTCTATCTAACATACACCTACAGAGTCCTAATTCTTAAAGAATATGTGCTGATTCCTCAAATCAAAGATAAATACAATATGCATCCATTGTTCACTCAGTACAGGAACGTGCACATTGTGCATTTGTGGACGTTTTATAAATGCATAAGAATACTTGGCTAAGTGCAGTCCTTACTAAGACTCGCATGTGATTTTGACCAAGCTAAAATAGAAATTGCTATTAATAAGGACAGGCAGCTTGATCCATCAAAGCATCCTAATATAACATTATTCATACACAGTCAATATGTGAAATTGCAACCCTTGTGTTTAAGGAGTCTGTCATGATAATGCTTATTGAACAACATCAGGTTGAACAGAAAAACAAATACAATGTAATTAAATGCTAATGTGCCAATGTACCAAATACTCACATAGTAACCACTGATGAATGGCTGTCACTCTAGTCCAATGCCAATCAAATATACTTTTATTGTAAGTAGCCTATTCTTGGTCTTTCTGTGGAAAAATGATAGCAAATGTGTGGCATTCTGTTGTCTTCTGCTACATAAGTTGAAAACAAGTTAGTCAGTTCTAGAATTACTCTCAGCATCTGGGACCAAAAAAAAAATAATAATTAATGCTAATGTATAAATAAATCTTTTGGGCCCTTTCAAGATTCATGTTCTGCTTTAGTGTGAAGCATATATTGTGCATGATAGTGCAGACAAAAATGCAGTTTGCAGAAGGACGAACCATTGACCTTCATCTCCTTTGTTCTATTTGCAGGTATAGAAATGAACGTGAATATCAGCAGAAGCTAAAAGAAACCCTTGAACGCCTTAATAAGGTAAGCCTGGAAAAATGGAAAAGAAAAGGTCTTTATAATTTTTTTTCTTTGGTTTCATTTGCTACAGTAAGCTGCTTTGAAGCAGCAGTGGGAAGATAAAATGTCAGAGCAAGACACTTCTTGTCATTATGCACTGATGAAAAATTCTCCTTCCCCTTCATCCCCCTTCCATAAGCCTTGTGCAAACGGCTGAGCCTCAGCCTGTGCGTATGCACTGTGTAGCGCCCTGCTCTGTACAGTCCTGATTTTGGTCACTTAGCCCACAGCCTCAGCTGTGCTCAGGACTTCATTAATTTTTCAGTAAGACCAAGGGCTAGGAGGACCTACTGTGTCACACTCCTTTTAGAGCATCAGCAAATGGCACCTGCATTCATTTTGGGACCTGCAATTGACATACATGTTACTGCTTCCACATCCAATGCGAACTTTGCAAATTCACCTTTGCTGAAGAGGTGGCAAGTATTTAGGTGCCTTTAATAACTCTTTTTAACTCTTAACAATTTTTTTTTAAAGTTGAAAGACAATTTCTCTCTGAGCGAATTAGAGTCCACACACAGAGGTAGGAAAAGCCCATTTATTAGTCATACCATGCAGCCAGTACACGTATCTAAGAGTCTAAAATTAGACCAGGAAAAAGTGTTGCTAAATACTTTCTCCCCCCCTCCCCCTTTTTTTTTCTAATACAACTACTGTATTAAAGTATATTTAGTACTGATATCATGGCATGAGAAAATGCTGGTGTGTCTCCCAGCTCCTCAGTCCCTTGCAGGATGTGGTCAGCCCTTACCAGGACAAACCTTCAGCTTGCCATTAGGTTTCCGAATAAAAAAGACAAACAAAACCCCCTGATATATTCCTTACACAGTAAAACATGAGGAAAGTTTATATCGAGCTGTACTTTCCTGAGCTAATACCATGGGAAGAGAAATAATAACAATAATAGAAGAAAAGATAAAAGTTTACTAACATATTTAGGAAGTTTCCAAACCAGGTCTGTGAAACTGAGAAAACCTGATTCATCCTCTCTTGCCTACTAGCTTTTATCTGAGTGAAGGAAGTTGTATTATATCTTTCCTCAGTTCTACTTTTCACAGCTTGTCCTTCATCTTCTGTATTTGGAAACAATTATGTGTGGATTAAATAGAGATTATTTTTTTTTTAATTATTATTTCCCTGCTACGAGTGACAGGAGCTGTTCTGCTTGAGCACTGTCATATGATAAGCACGTTTTATATAAAAAAGAAGTGCATTTTGGCATTTCTGTCTCCAGTGAGCTCTAGATATCCTGCATCAGTGCTGTTTTTCAGTGTGCTAGTAGGGCTCTTGGATGCCCTGCAAGGTCTTAAAAAATATCTATGGAGGCAAATCTTTTGCAAGCGGTAGCTGGAGCTGGTGGGTCCATCTTCATGGTTCCTCTCAACCAATCTGTAGCTAAAGAAAAGTTAATGGATTTGACAACCCCAGGCACAGCTGACAAGATCTTGAGCTGTGGGGGGTGCTTTTATCCAGCTGCCCCTGGCTGCCCTTGTTGCAGCAGCTTCTTGCATTGGAGCACCAAATGGTGGAGGCAACGCATCTGATTTTCTGTACAGTGTCCGAGATGTAGCCCAAAACCTGCATGTGCAGATGTAAACTCATGCCTGTTCCGACAGATGGAGGATCAGTTTGGAAAATCAGCAGACACTGGTTCTGGAGAGATCTAAGGGATTTCTCTTCCATGGTAAATGAAAATGCTGCTTCAGCACATGGATCAATGTTCTGGAATTAGCATCTAAAGCAGCATGGTTTTTCAGAAGTTGAGTGAATAGCAAATACTGCAAAGTTCAGAAAAAAATGCGTAGGTACTGTGCTGTTCTGATATACAGCATCATCAGTGAAGCTGATCTATCTGAAAGCTTCAGCATAAGGGAATAAAAGCAAAAGTATTTTTCCCCTTTGGAGGAACATTTGGAAACCCAACACTGCTTTTGCTTATTATATGTAGAAATATTTGCTTATCGCTATTATCTAGGGGCCTGGGGACTTTTTTGTCCCCCCCTCCCCCCCAACATGGCCATTATCCCACTGATCTTCCTCTCAATAGGAAGGCAGAGGAGTGCAGAAAAGCAGCGGGCATTCCTGATGACTGGCTCCGAATGTGCTGGTCTGGATGTGTCTGAATCAGCCACTGCCTCACAAAGCAGAGAGACTGCTGGAGAGCTCTCTGGCTGGGAGGCTCAGCAGCATAATGAGACAGCTAACATCTACACATTTTTGGAATAGTGCACGCTGTGCACATGCAAAAAGGAAAATTCCCTTCTACGAGTTACATGCTGCACCCATAGATTTCAGTGGTTTATTTGCAACCTGTGATCCACTCACCGAGATGTTTTTACAGCACATAGCTAATTTTAAAGGGGCACCTTTACGTCCTTTTTTTTTTTTTTTTTTTTTTTACACTTTGAGTTAAATGCAGAAATCAAGACTTTCTTAAGGCAAATTGCAAACTCGCAGAGGAAATTAGAAGTTTTGTAGAGTTGCAAGGAAGATTCAGTTGACTGCTTTCTCAAAAGCGGCATTTTACAGTATTAGTTAATGATAAACCTGACCAAGAAAAGCGTGTGTTAAGTAGAAAAATCAAGCTGTTGCCTTCACACTTGCATATTTCTAAAATATGTTGCCAAGTTCTATGGAAATTATTCTATGTTCAAGGGTTTGTATTAAATAACATAACATAGGAAAAATCTAAATTACACTTTTGAACAGAAAGGGAGATTTCACTGGATTTAAATACCAGTGCCACTCATACCCCTGTATACTTTGAGATCACGATTGCTAGTCATACACCTTGTTCTCTGAATTAATTGGACATTATGAACTTTTGTCCTCACAAATCCAAATGTATTAGAAACTTCTGCAGCAAGGTGATTTTTTCTGGACTTGCTCATCTGTCATTTTTATTTCCAGAAATGGCTTCAAACTGATAAACGTCTGTGGTACTTGAGAACATGCCAAAAGGAGTAAAAATACTTTGGACCAGCCTGTTTGTTTTGTTTTTTTTTTTAAGGGCTTCTTTACTGGGGATGTTAAAAAGGCATCCGGATACCTCAGGTCCTGTTATAAACACTAAAGAAACCAATACCTTAGTCTGTTGATGTCATCTGTTTAAGATACATGCACCGTTGCAGGCTTTTAGTGTCAAAGCCTAGTATTTCGTAGCATCTATTACTTGGATCCCAGCATTCATAAAGCATATGGTAAACATATTTTGACAGTGCCAGTGCTGAATTGTATCATAAATTATATTTGTGCAGAAGAGAATTGTGTACAGTGGGAGAACATGATGAATAAGGTGCCTGTTGTTTGTTGGTTTCATAATTCTTTTGTTTCTCCCAGTAGGCTTTAATGCTCCATGCAGGCTGCTACGCGTGTACAATGACTCGCATTATGGCTAAGTGGCTGCTGTGTTTTTGGCACTCCAGGCATATGTGCTGACTGTGCCACGTGTCTCTGCATTGCAGGAAGCGGATGAAGCACTGCTGTGCAACCTGGAGCTGCAGATTGAGTCCCAGTTCCTGCAGGATGACATTAATGCCACAAAGGAGAGATACAAGAAGGTAACTGGCTGAATTTGCCATCTTCTTTAGCTCTTCCTTGTAGAGGCATGTGTGAAGCCTTGCCCTTCTCCACGATCTGTTCAGTGGCAGGTTAAAGCAAATCCTGTTTGTGTTTTGGTGGGTAAATATAGCACTACATGTTTTCAGTGGGCCCAGCAGCTGCAGTTGTGGAGGTCAATCCCAATGGCTGGATGGCTGCAAGCTTCCAAATTCACTCCGTCAGTGTCCAATGCCTACAGCTGTAGCAACATCTTGAATTTGTTGACCTGTTATCATGATTCAATCTAGCAAGCTGGTCAAGCTGTCGTGTATTTCATGCTAAGAATCTATTTCTTTCATCAGACGGGGATACCCAGTTTTCTGGGCCAGAGCATTCCAGTTAATCAGCAGACATAAGCCTGTGGCCGTATTTTTACGCTGCAGCCAAATTTTAACACATGCAGCCCCCTTCTCCTTCATAGGAGAGATGTGAGGCTTGGGGTCAGACCACTGTCCCATCTTTACTGCTTTTGAAAGAAGAGACTTACTTTTTTGGGCCACATACACAGATATTTGTGGTTCTTATTTTGAAAATCTCCTGTGAAATCAGAAATAAGAGAATCTTTAATCAAGACTATGAACTATATTGTCACTTAGGCAAATGCCTGTAATGCACCCTTAGCATGATGAAACTGTTAGCACACATGCTCTTAAAATCAGGTCTAAAACTGCTTTGCAAAACTAAGTCTGAACATGAACTGGACTTTCATATGCTGAGAGAAGTAAATATCTAGGAATAAGCCCCAGAAGTGGAGCACATTGAAGGGAGTACCTTGCTGTGGCATTTTCTGATGAAAATGTTTCTTTCTTCACCACAGAACCTTATGGAAATCCAGACCTATGTCAATGTTTTACAGCAGATCATCCAGACAACCCCTCGCGTGTCCCCTATAACCACTGGCATATGTGAGGTAAGTATTGGTGCCGGTAAATACATGCTGCTCTAAGTCAGAGACAATGTTTTCTCCTAAAGCATCCCAAGTCCTCTAACTCCCACTCCAAGGTTAGATGAAAACTGCAACAGCTATGAGTAAGTACTGAATACAAGACAGAAAACTAACTGTAGCTTTGGAAAACTGAATTGATCAGGAGAAGAGAGATTGCGTTAGTCCGGTGCACTCCAGCGTATGTATTAGCCCCAAAAATGTCTAGTTCAAAGTTAGTTGAAGTAGTTGTGCTTCCTGTCTGAGGAGCTGGCAGGATATCTGAGTATTTACAGAGAACATAAATCTTGTCCCAAAGGGGTAAGATGTGGTGAAAATTTGTAATCAAATAAATTGCTACAGACAAGATGAAAACTTGGTTATTCCCACCAATATGAGTTGTTATCCAAGAACATTTATTAGTTGGAAGAAGATACGAACAGCTGTATCTACAGGGTCTAATTTCAACATAAGCTGTACTTCTACGGTCCTGCCATTTGACACCTTTTATTCTTAAAGCCATGCCACAGGGGTTTACTTGAGGTTCAATATCCATCTTTTTGTCTTTTTTAATTTTCTGTTTGTCTTTACAGTTTATTTCCAGTAGTGGAATTTCTTTTGGCTCTTTTTAAAAGAGTGTAACATACTTTCCTATACATGTTTTTTTGTTCCAACCAGGAGAGACTGATAGCAGAGAGGAGGATCCCTGTTCTGCAGAGCCAGCTGGAGGAATACAAGAGCATCCTCTGCCAGCTACAGGCGCAGAAATACAAACTGCAGACAGAGGTACTGTCATCACTAGCCACAAACGCAACCATGATGCTCATGAACTCAGCTCTTTTTATGGTCGCATGGTAAAACCTGAGTGGCCTTTATCAGGGTCTTGTGTACTCAGTTGACTTGGAGGTGTGTTTTCTTTTTAGTTTTACATGTTTTTCTTCAGCTGTTTCATTCCCATTCTCTGAGTGGTCCAAATTGTCAGCTTTAGATGGCCAAGGAGGGCTGTAAGTATCATAGCCAAAATGAAGCTGTCTTTACTTATCAGAATAGCTGGTGGGAGAAGGATTCCACATTGTAACTGGATTCCTGCAGGACAGACTCAGCAAGAGGTCGTGGATGGAAAAGTCACACAGGGCTGGTCTTGCTTTCTTTCTTACTGAGCTCAGGCTGGAAATTGGCTCCATGAAAAATGATGGGGGACCCTCTGGGCTCTGCCCAGTCCGTTCCATCAGTACCACATCCAGCGCTGAGCTTGCTGTGAGAAGGACCGGACAGGCTTAGTAATCAAAACTGAAATAAGTGTCAAGCTACATTGGCAGCCCATATTCATCCCTGTCACTGCTAAGCACTGAGTCAAGGCCTCTCCTGTGCTTAGACACTACTTGCATTGAAACCATCTGCTTTTTGCCAATTCCTGATTTGCAGAAAATGACTGGCCAAGGCTTCGACTCACTGCTCCTGCCCATCTCCCACCCAAACCTGCCGTAAATCAACCTTCCTTCTCCAGCCAGTGTCTCCAAGCGAGAGTGCAGTGCAGGGATGAGGGTGGCAGGAGATGGAGGAGCAACTAAAGTGAATAGAAATCAGAGCCGGATAATTGCCCATGGCAGGTCTATGTCCACACAGTTGAATGTTTCTTAGCAGATAGGGGTGAGAATGATCACCTTATGGCCCCCAAATCCAGCTTCCTTTGTGCCTCGAGTCGTCCATCCAGGGTGAGGGGAATGATATACTAGCATAAAACACCTTTTGGTGGGATTTTGGACTCTTCTGGACAGCCATAGCAGCAGCTTTGAACTTTCTGAGCTTAACACCTTTCACTAGGGCACTCGGGGACCATGCTCCCCCTGGTCTTTTCCTTGGTCTCTTTCTCATGTCTGATGCTCTGGTGGAAAGGACACATGCACTCTGGGAAGGGCAAGAATCAATACAGTGATAAGCGAGATAATGAATCAGTATAGAAAAAAGGGGAGAAAATCAGCCTTCTGCTAGCAGACGGAGAGAGGCACTCTTTGGGGAATTAGTCATACTGCTTCCAAAATCAAATCTTCATGTCTCATTTAGAAAGAGTTTATTAATTCATTCATTCTCATGCCCTGAGATTAAAAGAGTGAAATAACTTTATGAGTGGAGGTTGATGACATGATTGCTTGTGACGATGAAGGCTGGATCTGATGACTGAGATGTCCTCGAGCTCTTTTGCTTTCCTGTTTCTGGACCTGATGACTGTGCTGCTGAGAGGTTATTGACCCCACGTTGTGAGCACTAAATACCAAAGAGGTCTGTGGAACCTGTTGGTCCACTTGTACAATGCAATGCAGTCAAACTAATGGCAAGGGACTTAGCTCCTAAATTTAGGCTCTGAAAAGGCTTTTGAAAATCTTGTCCGTAACATGTAGAAATAAATCAATTATTAAAGAGTCCATTAGTCAGTTATTGCCCCGTTAGCTTTTTGTGAGTTCACCTGTTTAAAAGCTGTTTGAAAAGGGAAAAAAAGTCCCCAAGTGATAAAGTAACTATAACAAAAGGCTGAAAATAGCAGAAGAAAGCAAGAGCAGAATTACACCGTCAAATAACCCACCTGTAATGCCTGCCCCTTGTTTTTGCAAAGCACTTATCGCCACCTCCTGGTTGATGTGCTCTCCGATGGCTGGAGTTGAAGCCTTACTACAGAGCAGTTACTTTTATTGCTAAAGTAAAAAAGCCAAGGAATTGAATTCAAAAAGGAAGCTTTTTATTTAAGAAAAAGACCCTTCCTTAACCTTCAGTGCTTGGTCTTGGACCACAGAGAAGGAAGAACAGGCTTTGCCCAGGCACATCCTTCCCGGTTAAGAACTTTTGCTGTCCTTGTAAGACACTGCCAGCTCTGCTGAGGCCATCCATGGTGAGCTGCGGGTCATGCAGTGAGACGTCAGCCAGACTCATGTGTGTGGGGAAGGAGACATCACACAGCTGTTCCCTTGGTTCATGCTGATCCCATCACACTTATTGTAGAAGAGAAGCTTTGGGATAGATAAGGGAGCTGGGGGACTCACTGGTTTTGAATACCCAAACAAATGCAGTGAAACTGCTGCTGTGTTTCAGCAGTGCAACCTCACACACGGTAATTAAAGGCAAGACATGTTTTATTACACTTGAAATATGGGGATGCTGAATGCTTCAGAGCTGCTTCTTTTACGCACCAATTTTGTTTACCAGACAACCATGCTGGAGCAAGCGATTAAAAACACCCAGGAGAGTTATGACGATGAAATTCAGCTTTACAATGAGCAGATTGAAAACCTTAGGAAGGGGATAGAGGAGGCCGAGAGAACCTTGGAGAAGTACACGACCGACTGCCGCCAGCTGGTGATCTACCAGCAGTCCCTGGAGAATGAGCTGGAACGGTACAAACGTATCATCGAGAACGAGGACAGCCGGTAAGGCTGGATTTCTGGACTCCTCCAAAGGGGCCAGTGATCTCTTTTATCTCCTTTGAAAAATGTATTTTTAAGGGCATTTGATCCACCCAAAGCTATGGCCATTTCATACCTCTCACTGGTAGATACCTAGGGACAGGAATCTAAATAGATGCCAAATCTGGTCAAGCCTCTGCCATGGAAAGGGTCAGAGCCATCTTGAACTTTTCTTTTCCACACAGTCTCCTTTCCAGATACTGTCCTGGCATCAGTACACACAAGTCAGGAGCACATGAAAGCAATCTGAACGCCCTCTCCACTGCCTGGCTGTTAGTGAAGCTCGCTGGGGCGTTAGTGAAGCTGCTGCCTCACAGGCAGGTTGGTTTTGCAGGGCTCAGACAGGGCAAATGTCCTGTAAAGCAAAGCACTCTTCGCAGTAAACCCATTTTGCAGGCAAGGGGGGAAAAAAAAAAGGTAGAATATAAGAAATTTGCAGGGGTGTGGGTTGTGTTTAAACCTACGGAGGAGCACTGGCTCCCTCTAATGTCAACCGTCAGCCTCACATGAGAAAAGGAGCTGGGCTTCCACAGCAGCACCCGGTGCTGCCTGCAGAGGCAGATGCAGCAGGGCCAGACCCCTGAGCGCCCAAACCGCTGCTCTGGCTTGTCCAGAAGATGCAGGGGAAGGACACTCACTAAGAGTCAATCATCTCACCTGGGGAAGAGATATTTTATCAATTTTCAGTATTTCGTTTTGGACACTGAGTTCTGGTTAGGAGTATCTGATCAGGGTAATTCTCAGTGCCAAAAATCAAAATGTGCATCTCTTGCGTATCTGCACAGGGTGTATATCCTCCCTGAAGGCCAAAATATTCTCTCAAATTCTGGCAGAGCAGAATAGAAGGGCCACAGATACAGTAACTGGTTTGCATATAAGCCAGCCTCTCAGTTTGAATTTTTAACCCTTAATACCACTGACTCCTCAAATACTTCCCAAGGAAGACTGCTCAGTTTTCTTCTTGCCATTCTGAAGACAAGAATATGCAGGTAACTGTAACGGCTACCAAATGGCCAGCATGTACAGCTCTTGCTGACCTCTGATTGGCATGGAAGGCCTGTTTGCCCATCCAAAATCTTCCCATCCTTTCAAAGTGCTGTGCTAAATTACAAACCTGGTGCTATGGGTTTTAATCACTGGTGTATTTAATGGAGCATCCCACGTCTCCTACTGGCAGAAACCAGCCTAAGTCCTGTGAAGGTGCTGTGGCTGTGTTGATTTTCCCCAGACAAGAAACAGGTTCCCATCATTCTCTTTGAATCCGCACCACAGAGAAATACATTTCTTTAGCCTCCATGCTTCATTTTGCACAATTTCACTTGCTCTTGATGGAAATGAGGTGGAGAAATCTGACCGATGCATGTCTTCTCCGGCAGGTTAAACTCTGCTATAGCAGGAACGCCAGTCACACTCTTCACGCAGATCTATAGACCTGTCCAGCCTCCAGCTTCGAGGGGAAGAGGTAAAACTGTGACGTGTCTTCCTGTGTCTGTCCAGAGCAGCATCATTGTATTTTAAGATTTTTTCCATTTGTCTTCCGTACAAACGCCAGCCGTGACAGCCTGACTCCAGGCTTGCTAAGTAAATGCGACAATTTCAGCTTACCTCAGCTGGCTTTGGGACAAGCTGTCAAAGGCCAAAACCACAAGCAAAAGAGTTTCTTTGCTAACTTCTGCAATTTACTACCTAGGCCAATCAATAGAGCAAAGTCAAAAGGCGCCTGAAACTGTGGAAGGAGCCAGGGGTTTTGTGCTGAGTTGTTGTGAGTTGTTGGGTCACACTGCGGTCACATGCAAGGAGCAGTCAGGGCACGTTGAGCGCCGCAGGCAGGCAGAGGGCACTTTTTTGAGCCTTTTTACATCCCATGGCCTGGTTTCCTTTGAATGGTGTTACCTCCCTGTTGTATGAGTGTACAAGTGTACAAGAATGCTTGTAAACCTGATGACAAAGAAATGGCTGGGACTAAACTAGCGCAGCTGCTTTTAACAGAGGGGAGTTGGTTAATGGAAAGGTGCTTAGGTACTAACATATGGGATGACCTTAGTGTAGCTTAAACCCAAGGCTCGCTGGGCTTTTACTAATAACAAACTGCCCTGAGAATGGAGATAAACTGTCAAATTGAGGGGGTTTTAGGGTGCAGCTGTAATTTTTCTAACAACTGCTCTGTGTACCCTAGCAGAAGTGGGTCCATAATGCCTGAGGCCAAATCCTCAGCAGCTGTAAATAACTACCGTGTTGTGAAGTGTTGTTTTATACCTGCTGAAGATTCAGCCGGTCTCCAGCCTCACCTCTGCTTCCTACCTGCAAGGCAAGCAGGGCATTCCATGTACATTGTGGTACCTGTGACTTGGGACTAAACAGCTGCCTTGGGGAAAGCGTGTTACTATCTGTCTGTCCATGTGTTTCCGTAATTCCCAGTACCAGCCTCTGTGTCTCCGCTCTAGCTGTTTGTGCCAGGGAAGGCAGCAGCCTGCCTGTGCTCCTGCGGCTGCTGCTGAGCTGCTATGGGGTGTGGGGCTACTGACCACCCAGGAGATCAGAAATAGCCCTTGGGCAGGGCTGCCCTCTCCATGGGCCTAGAGCTCAACATTGGTGTTCCAGTGATGCCGAGATGTTACCCCTTGGCACCGTGCCACTGGCCAGGTGGCTGCTTAGCTCTGTGCCTGCCGCCCGCTTGCCGCACCTCCCGCGTCTGCCGTACCCCACGCTGCAGTGAGGGGGGTGCCCGGCTCGCCCTTAGCCCCCCGGCACGCGGCAGGGCGTCCCCCTGCTGAGTCCGTCTTCAGGAGCACTGGAAGGGCTGGTGGTGACACTCACCTGGCCCGCTCACCCAGCAACCCTGCGTTCAGCGGGAAGGTTTTAAATAGGGCTTTTGGGTTTTTCCCCCTCCCTAAACCCTAGCAGGAGTTGTAAAAGTCAGACAAGCCATTTGCACTTAGTCCTGCTGCAAGGCTGTGCCTCTAACTTGGGGCACCTGGCTTTAGCCTCTGCCATAGGAGATGATCCTTCTTGTCTAGTTAACAGGGCTGAACCCTGCCACGATGCCTGGGAGGAACGTGCTGAGCCCGGCAGCAGCAGCAGGTGCCGAACGCTTCTGCTGAGTATTAGCGCGGGCCCGATAGGTGAACGTTTTGTGCAGCCACCTCTGCCACACGCACGGTTGTCCCATCCTCATGCTGTGCACGGCAGTGGTGACCTCAGAGGCCAAGCAGCCGCTTGGCCGAGGGGACCCACGCAAGAGGAGAGGCTGGTTAACGCGCTGATGGAAGCCGTGCTCACTGCTGCGGTGTTCAGCTCTCCGCCTGCAGCAGTGAGGGTGAGAGGCGGTCTAGCGTTTGCAGTGACTGTGTTCAGCACTGTTTGTTGTTTGCTTTGTTCTGGTTTTTCCCTAGATATCACCCAGGCCATGCAAGACATTGCCAGTGTAAAGCCCAGACAAAAAGCTCTGACAAAGAAAATTGCCAGGAAAAAGGAGCTGATGTCTAAAGACATAACCGATGGTCTCTCGCCTGAAAGAATGTATGAAAGAACTCTGGAAGGTTTTGACCAAGATCCGCTGGAGTTTAGGCACGAAGGCTCAGTCACATGTGAACCTGGGCAGGAAGGATTAGAACTTGATGAAGAAGAAGCAGGCCCAGAGGACGTACCTGATGGAGCCCGCATAAGTAAAGCCTTCGATAAATTGTGTAACATTGTGAGGGAGAAAATAAGAGTCTGCAAGAGACCGGAGCCTAAACCTGATACCCTCCCTAAGGGGCGTTACGTGCTGGTGACAGGGGAGGAAGGCTACGAAGAACCTTGCATCTTGGCCCCTTCCATCCCACCTGGGGGAGGCATCACAGTTTCCACCAGCAACGGGAAGGTGATGAACGGTGGTGATGTGGAACCCATACCGGAGCTGCCAGAACCTGCTGAACCATCAGAAAAAGAGAGAAGGGCTATCTATGAAAGGAGGGAAGAGTTTGAACTCCGAGAGGAAGAGAAAGAAGACGTGCTTGAATGGGGCAAAAAAGCAAGAGGAAAAATTGAGCAAATCACAATGTATCCGGACATCTCTGAGCCTGAGGCAGTTCCTTCCCCTGGTCTGATAAGCCCAACGGAGCCAGGAGTCCTTCGAGAGGCAGAATATGACCGAGAAGATAAGCAGGGCCTTTTGTTCAGGGAAGCAGGCTTGCCTGGCTCCATGAGCTACGAGAAGGTGGAGGTGGTGGAGTCCATTGAGAAGTTTTCAGATGACAGGATTCAGACGTACGAAGAGACAGCAATGATTGTGGAGACAATGATAGAGAAGACAAGCAAGAAGAAAACAGGTGACAAAGGCTCTTAAGTGACACCCCCACCCCCCCACCCCCACCCCTGATAGTCAACTTGTCTGGCATAGTTATTAAATGACTGTGGTTTTGTTGCTTTTTTTTTTTTCCTGACCGAATGATACAGTAGTGAGATTTTTGCTGTTTGGTATGGAACAGATTGATACCGTGATGGTAATTCTGTCTGATGTAGGCTCACCTTTGGTGCAACGACCACTAAAGTGCTCCAGGGCAACAAGTAATAGGCACATCCTATGCAACTGATTTTCATGATTAGGACAAGTTGAAAGTAATTATTATTAATTACAGAGCTACCTGGCTTTCCACAGTATCTGGAACGAATCTGCGTATTCCTCTACTGCTCCTATAGCTGCCGTATGATTCCCCGTCTCTCAGACAGCTGCAAATGTTAACTTGTGACATCTGGTTCATTTAATAAAAGTTTTGCCTTCTAACGAGGATACCCACTGTGGGTTTGTGTTGCCTTTACCGTTGACTAGAAGTCTCTACTAGTAAACGTCAGCTGACTGGGTGTGCAGGAGTTCTTCCAGGGGAAGGGCTGGATGCCTGTTAATAACCTATTCCAGATCTCTCTCATTTACAGTCTTTAGAGATGAGCTTGGCAGACCTTTCTTTTTGGATCAAAAGACAAACTATTTGAAATAAGCTCTTACTTCGTATCTTCTCAGAATAAAACTTGAAATTCCACCAAATTGGGGGATAACCTTTATAAAAGATACTAAAGGTATTATTTGTCCTTCACCAACACAATTAAGGTATTTATGAATGCCAACAAGCTTTTGAGCAGACTGCAGCCAACTCAAAAGACGGTGTGTTTTGGTATTTTCTTGTTAAGTACTTCCTCAGACCGTAGCATTTTACAGAGTCTAATACTGCCAAGGGACCCTGTCACAGGCCCGTCACCGGCAGTGCCACAGAGCTCCATGGGGTTGCTGGAACAAGCAGCCTGGAGATGCAAAAAGCGTCACTTCTGCAACAGCCTCTTGCAGCTTCTGAACCTTTTGCCTCAGGGGGAGGAATAAAAGAAAAAAAAAGGAAAAGAAATCTGCTACCTGTGTATGTGCAAATACTGAGCACTAGTTAAAGTGCTGATGCATCACCTTCAGCTTGACTTCAGGCATACAGATAATCCCACTAAAGCGAGGTACATACTGAAGTGCGTCACTAGTTTGGGCTCTACATGTTCCTTCTCCCATCCTATTCCATCCCTCAAATTTTTTGTTTCAGCTGCCAGCAATGTTGTGCCTTTTCCTTCTGGCTGATTACTCCTGTCAGCTGCGAAGGAGGGGGCTAGGCACCACTTGAGCTTCAGGACTGCCTTCTCACATCACCTAAGACTTTCCTTGGTATTGTGTTGGGGTTTTTTTCACTAGTGAGTTCCAGCACAGGTGTAGCATCTAATCTGCTGTGACTATTCTGTCTGGTGAAGCGGCACCTTGACCCACATACATAATTGTATTTTTATTCAGGATTTTTTGTGGATGCTGTTTTATTGAAATGCTGTGGGAGTTTACGCCAGACGTGGCTTGCTGGGGCGCATGCTGCTTTTCAGTTTGATTTCTTAACAGTGTAAATAACCTCAGAGAAGGAATTTATCAATGCATATGCAGTCTGCACTCCGGTGAGCTGGGAGCAACTGCTCAGAATAACGGCTGGTGAAAGCAGGTTTTTGACTACTGCAAGGGTAAAAAACCAACAAGCTGCAGCAATAGGAAGCCTGTTTAATTATTCTGTCACAAAACAGGGTGTAGATAGATTCAGGCAGTACCTAGACAGAACTGGGTATTCCCCCCTGCAACCATCTGATTTCACGGCAATACAGAGAACTTCACGTTCAGAATACAAAAAGCCTCTGTCAGTGGCAAGGAGGCAGCACTTCAGGAGAGCCTGGATCAGGTGTCTGATGTGTGAACATCCCCCTGCTGCCTTCGTCCATTCTGTGCTGTGGTGCCACCAGTCTTCGCTGCTGACATAGAAATGGTTTTTATGGTGCTCGTCAACCTCGTTCAGCAGCTGTGCGGTATAAATATCGCTCCTAAAGCGGGTTTGGGGGCACATGTTACTGAAGAAGTCATGTACTGCATTGCACAGGCAGCAACCCGAGGTGCAAGACTTGAACCAGGCTGATGCTGAGTTGCACCACGGACACCAACATCAGCAGAAGTGAAGGACCATGAAGAACTAAAGCCTAAATTCTGCTATGATCTCTGACCTGCTTTCCACTGGGCAGTTGCCCAGTAAGGCTGCAGATGATAGGCATCCTTCTGTAAATTTGTATGAAAATTATAGAGAAAAAACACTAGTATTGCATTGTTCATAATGGCAACACTGAAAGGTATAGTAAATCTCATGATTTATGGGGTCACTGCTGCTTGAAATGCAGATTCTCAATGAAGTGTTTAAATGCTAATGCTGAAGTGTAATGGTGAAATACTTGCGAGCATTAATTCAGTGGAGCCAGTCAGAACTGTGTCGGGAGGTTCCCTGCCAGCTCTTACTGCTGCAGACATGGTAAGAAATTACATAATGAAATGTACCCTGTGCTAGGGGAACATGTTAAACATAGCTAAAAAGTATCCAAAGGTGTGGGTGGGAAGTAGGGAGGAAGAGGGAAATGTTTTTGCTTTTGTTCTGTTTTGTTTGTTTGCTTGTTTGTTTGTTCTTTGTGAAGTGCTCCAAACAGCAGAGAAATAAAATCTGCTACAGCATTTCCTTGGGGCCAGAACTGCTTATGAAGTGGAGTGCAAAAATGTCACTGTCTGTCTTCCTGAGCATCCCCTTTCCCACCGAGGGCAGCAGTTCGGCACCCGCACCACTGCACGCCTCTGCCCTTGGAGCCAGCAGGTTTGAACCATGTAAGTAGTGCCCATGGCTCTTCCTAGCCTGCGGCCTTCATCTTCTATGTCCCACGGTATCAGAGTTAACACAAAGCCTGTTACTCCCCATCTGTTGCTGTCAGCTCTTTTGGAGGACTGTGCTTATTTTCTTAATATCCCACATACACAGGATACAAATTTCTTTATCAGTGTAAAAAGCAGAGGAGTAGGAAGTCATCCCACTTACAGCAGCGTATTACCTCCCGTGTACCTTTGGATAGGCAATGATGATAGGACCTGCCAGTTTACAACAGCTCTTTATTTTACTCATATTATAAAACATCATCACAGGGCTTTAGTTAAACAGTGTTCACCTATTTCAAATCATGAGCTTCATTTTCCCCTTTATTATAAATACTAACAAATTAACTTTTATTTTCCATCAGCAATACCATAAAAACTTAGTCTAACTGGACATATTTTTCAGCGATCCCCTGATGCAAAAATCCTGAAGAATTTGAAGATCTCTATATTGTATATACACTTAGTTTTATATATACTTATATCAAAACTCACCATTTCTGTATATCACTCATTATTGTGATCCTTCACTTAATAAATTATGTCAGCATTACGAAAATATGAACAACCATCTAGTTAATTTGCTGCTTATAAGATATTTAATGATTGAACAGAGAACCGTTAAAATTACATGAATACAATGGAAAGTCAGGTACATGTTCATCTAAGATTTCCGCACAGACTTTGCTTATTCCAAAACTTTTCCCACATTTTACAAGTCCTTCAAAAGCTTCCAGTTACCTCTTTCTTTGAACACATACACACAGAAAAGTTACGATGTGTGTATATGTATTGTACATTACATACCATATGTAATTCTACATATATTTATAAGCAAATATATGTAACATACTCTGAATACACATATTGTATGTAATACATATAGAGATACAGGTGTGTCGTATGTATTTAGACATACAGGTGTATGCATAAAAATAGAGATATATATCTATGGTAAATTCTTCCCTCTGATATGCATACATTGCTCTTTCTAAGAACTGGGTGCCTTTCACGGAAACCTACTGCCATCAGTGCGATCCGTTCACTTCCAAAGACACGAGCAAACCCGTCCCTGACCCGTTTAACTTCAGTGAGCTCATGCCTCGTGAACTCCAGTTCATGCTTTGAAATGGACCCATCTTGTCCTTGGGTTAAGTTTTAAATCACTAAACTGAACACAGTTGGCACTATAATGTATTTGAACAGATAACCAAGAGCACTTCAAAAATAAAAATCACACAGGGCCTGATTCTTCTCCTGCCGACGCCTGTTTTATTCCAGTGTGACCTGATTGTCCGAAGGGACTGCTGCACGCAATGAGGAACCTGTGAGTAGTGCGAGGCTGCTTGTCTTGCCTTTAGAGTGTAATTCACATAGACTTTGAGCAGGCTGCGCTGTTTATTTTGCATTTGGATTTGTAAAGGAAAGAACAGGCCTCTTATGGAAAGATAAAAGATGGATATTCACAAGAAGTAATAGCAAAGATAATACATTCTTAAGTGAAACGTGTCCACCATACAACCTTTGGGTTATGTTTTTAATTTATTAGATAAATATTTACTTACTGAATGTGTTTCTACTACTATGCACCTGATCAACCAGGACAACTTATTAAAATGTTTTAGATTAATACTCTGCATATTAAAAATACATAATAAAATTCTGAAACTAGTCACTGCTAAAAAGTAGATCTTGGATCCTGCAAAGATCTGAAGCACCTGCTTAAAACTAGTATTTGAGTAGGTTCACTGGTAGCCTTTACTGTAAAGTGAGTGCCTAAATATTTGCAGAATCAAGACCCTTTATTGTTCAAAGGTTAAATTTTGGATCTCAAACCTGCGAACATGTAGTGGTTGCTACCATGCTATCCCCACAGAGGAGGATGTTACATCTTGCAGCAATAGCCAGAACAGACTCCGAGGGTGAGAGACTGATTTTACTCATGTACGAAAAGTGAAGGTGGGACTTGACTCTCTATGAACAGCAAAGAGCAATGATTACCAACAAATCCTCCCGAACACACTACATTTTATTTCTCAAGAATGCCAACTTTGCATTACACATTAATAACTTAGGCATATTTTTCTCCTTAAATATATATGTTTAACATAAAAATAACAAATCTCTATTTTTAAAAATGAAACTTCGAATAAAAAAATTGCTTTGGGACGGAAACTGCACACTTCAAATTTCTCCCACAGCAATGTACTGCCAGGTTGTAAACCCCAGAAAACAGGGGCCTGTGGTTGGAAATGCTGACACAGGCTCATCTTACGCTGCTGTAGTACATCTCAGTATAGAGACCAGCAGATGCACTTTTGCACACAGGTTACCAGAAATCCTACAGCTCATTCCCTATGTGCTCGTTCTGCTGTAAGATGGTAAATTGATTTAAATTGCCAAAATTCAAAAAACAAAACAAAACTGAAACTTGTGCTTCTAGAATGCCCTGACCCTGTTTGCAAAGCTGCCCCCTGTCACCCGGCTTTGGCATCACTTTGCCTTCCTTATTGCAAGCCTGTTGAACTATTCTGTGGCTGAAGGGTTAGCCTGTATGTTGTGTATGTAGTAAAGAAAACTCTCACGAGAATTGAATTTCTGCAAATTGGATTGGTAGATTTTCTTCATCTCTGGGTTATTATTTTTCATAGGGTTTAGTGCTACTTTGGTTGAACCCAATGGGGAGAGTCCCACTGAAGCCAATGATGCAGAAGGAGCTGTTAGACGTTCACAGACCTCTCCAGCCAACCTCTTTGTGATTCCCTCTCTCACAGTAGTTTTTTAAAAATGTGCCCATTATCACCAACTGCTGATGTTTAAATTCACTGGTGTTTTGTTTTTTTTTTAAAATACAAACAACATTTACCACAAAAATATGAAGGGAAAAGCCATCAATTTCTTTGCAGGTTATTACCTATCTGTATGACACAAAAGAAAAATCATTTACAGTCACAAACTGTACATAGCATTTGGTGGGGGACAGTATATTTAGGGTTTAGAGTAAAAAAAGGATTGCTTCAGTGGTAATTAAAATAATTATTGATGAGATATAAGACTTTAAAATGAAGAAAGTGTGATAATTTGGCTACAGAGACGATCATTGTAATATGTCTAACACAGAGGTTTGGATAGTAGAAAGGTGAGTAGAGGGATCTGGGGAAGGAAACACACCGTCATGCAGAACAGCACTAGTTCTTGCTCAGTATACTCTTCAGGCTTCTCTCCACTGCTTCATCTAATTCTTCTTCCAGCTCCTCCTTCTTGGACATGGCCAGTTTGGACTGATAATCTTTTACTATCTGGTCTATATACGGTGCGCTCTGAGTCCCGTGCAGCATCAGTGTCCACTCCTTCAGCACACCCCGCTGTGGCAGGCTGCCGACAAACCCAATCTCTAGAGCCCAGGTGCCTCGGGGGTCTTCTCCCCAAGTGTGTGTAGTCATGAAAGGCCATTTGTCAAAACCCACCTTGGAGTCGTCATCCCTGGGGCGCCGGCTCAGTAAAATGGACTTTGTTCCCATTGGCGAGGTCATGTTGATGTTGAGGTCTCCTCGCCTCGTGGAATTCACAGTTATAACTGCTTGGACGTGTTCAAGGTATCGGACAAAGTTTTCCTTCCCCTCACAAGCGTCAGTCGTAAGCGTGAGGACCAGCTTGCCACTTGGTGGTATCTTTCTGCAGGTCAAAAGATAATTAAGCAGATTAAAAGGATATGCACAGCATGACACGGCTCACGCTAAAACTACTGGGTTTTGGTGCCTGAGAAAAAAAACACGCTATTTTCCTTACTAATACATGGAAAAGTAAGGAAATAACAGTTGCAAATCCAGCCAGAAAGAGAACATTCACTTTTTAGACAATTATGTCAGAACTTTAATTTGAAAATACATTATGAAACATACACCTACAGAGAGAAGCAATACAGTTAAGAAGTACATACTGCTCTTTAAGAAATATTAACATATATTTAGTAGTTGCTTTTACTTATCACTAGTATATTGTGTAATTGCATAATTCAGTAAAAGAATCACGAGCAGTCAGTCATGTCCGACAGCCACCTTAAAAGACAGGAGTAAACGGCTGTCTGGAGCCAGAGGAGCCAGTTGCACAGAATTTCAGTGCAGTCACGTTAAAGCCTGCATCTTTGTTCTGATCTGGAAACCAGCACAAACACAGCATCCCAGTGTCGGCTCATTTGAAAAAATATTTTTCCATAAAAATTGCAATCCTTGAACTGCTCCTGTACAGGAGCACACACACTGAGGAAAGACATCGCACTTGTTGCCAGCGTTGCTGCACCTTGAAGTCACAAGTTTCTTAGATGTTATAATTCAGTCCTTATGGAGGCAAATGCACAACTCACTGCAAGGACACCTGTCTCAAGCATTACCAGACAGTTAGACACACAGATGGAATGCAGACTCAGTCCTGCTGCACTTATTTTGCAAGAACCGTGTCATCAAATGGAAACCAGATCCCTGTTACCAGCACATGGGGCTCCTTTGCTAGAAAGAGTCGGACACCTGAGGATGCAACGCCTGGAGGTCAGCACGCCAGGAGAAAACCACTTCATGCCTGGGCTGCACGGGCACTCACAGCTGGTAATGGTCTTACCAGGGTTTGTCAGCCCGATGAACGACACACAACAGGGAGCAACATTATGCCGGTCGGTGCTCCTGGCTCCCTGCATGCTGGGCACCCACAGTGTGTGTTTGCTCTACCTGTGGTTGAAGAAACCTGTGAGGCAGCATCATTTTCAAAGCGTGCCTCCAAGGCTGCCAGTATGAGGCGGGAGCGTGCTGGGGGACAGCACGGTGCATCCATGCCCTCCCAGCTCTCGCAGAGGAGGTTGGTAGCCACTGTGTGCTGGGCAGTCCCACCTGGAATCTCAGTGCAAGCCCAAGGGCACTGATGCCTGGCCCGGGAGCAGTGCCCTGCCAGCAGCTGAGGTTGCTGAGTGCCTGCTAAGCCCCGCTTTGGTCAGGATGCAACTGGCAATTACCAGTTGCCTCATTTAGCTGGCAAAATACACCAGAAGCATAAACAAAATTCTCTGCGTCTTCACCATCAGTGTGCTGTGAGCACTGCGACACTTTTCTCCTGTCTAAAAGAAATACTTGAAAGACAAGAATTAATGCAAACATTAAAAATGGGAATAAGTCACAGAAGACTCCAGTCAGCTTGTCATTACCTCTTCCAGTGGCTTCTCCCTGACCTAGGTTTTTGCAGTAAAAGAACCGAGTCCCTTTTAAAGGGCATTGACCACTCCGCAGTAATGAACAGCTTCTTTTCAAAAGAAATGAATACCAGCCTTTTCCCTTTGCTAATGAAATAACATGTTCTTCAGAGACAAGTGAAAGTGTTTCATTCAAGCCTAGCTTCCAGGAATTCTCTTCTTGAGATGAGCTCCAGGTACTACAGCTTGGTACATCGCTAACTGGCTCAGGCCAATTTCAGCCCCGCTTTCGTAGAGTATTGCCTTCTTGGGAGTACTTGCAGAGTAAAATGACATCCAGGTCCAGGTGCTCAAGGCATTTAAACACTTAACCTTAAACTGAAAAACCTGTGTTGTTCTGAATCTCAAGGATGCCCTGGAGCAGAAGCTGGTATAACATATATGTTCAAATATTTCAGCTATACAGTATTTAATACCCTCATGATTTATTTTGTGTGCCAAAGCACAAGGAAAATACACTATATGCAGCCAGAGGTGAAGGCTCATAATCTCACAATTGCCACATGCTTGTAATTTCTCTGCATGGGAAGCATCGTCCCCAAAGCAATCTGAAGTCATGCTGTCTCACAGCAAACTTACAGAGCGGACAAAGCTTTGTCGAACAGTGCTTCATTGGTAGTTGTGGTAAGTGCTTTATATCTTCTCCAGTAAATGAGGGAGGACACCACAATGTGAGTCTTTTCTATCTATCAACACCAAACCCGAAGGACTAAGAGCAGTGTTACCACTCCATCTGCTTTGCAGACAGCCTGGCAGCTGCAGACAGCTTTTCTCTCCACTTTCATAAGTGCTGCAGTGCAAAAGTTATCTCAGCTCTCTAAAACACACAAGAAAAGACTTGGTCTGTTTCCCTCTTTCTGGTTAATCAGGATCCAATACTCTCTGCTGTGCTAGGATAATTACTATAGTCCAGGTGAATTTCCCCAAAGAAACAAAGAGAACCAGGGATGGTGGAAAAAGCCTGACACAGAAGGAGCAGAAGAGAAGTTGGGTTTTTCAGACCCTAATAGTGTGCCACTGCCCAATTCCTATATATCTCTCTATATATACAAAGTATATTCACTTTCTCATGAAATGCAGTACCCAGTTAGAGATGAGCAGGGGGAGCTAACTTTCCCTAGAAGCACTCTTGTGCTCCTTTTGCTCAGCTAACAGACTGTGATGTCCTAAATCATCTATCTCCCTAAACCAGCCAGAATCAGACTTACCAATTTTTTTTCTTTTTGCTGACCCAACAAAAATCCCTTTTCAGGGAAAGTTCCCATTGCTAACAAGTGTTTCTACATGCAGCAGAGAAAGGTTGCACTTCAAATACTGATTGCTTTCAGCACCCTGTATATGCTAGGCTGTCAATTCTTTGCTGGCCTGTTTCTGCCAATTGACAATGCAGCTCTGGTACACATCTCTGTATCAACTACCTAAATCTATATTATTGAATATGTATTTTATCTATACTTATATAAACATATATAGTATATATACAGAAAATGTTGCTCCAGCAAGGCCAAACTAGAAACATCATCCAATTATCCATGGCAGAAGTGCAGTGTTGTTTTCATTTCCAAGAAATCTCTGGAGATGCTGGGACTTAACTAGTTTTATTTACAGTGTAATTCGAAATATGTAGATGTTGCAAGTCATGATGCTTATTGTCTCCTGTCAGGGACATTTTCACTGGGGAACATAAATATTACAGCAGTCCTATTAACATATAGATGTGTCGTGTAATTATCGGGGGCAGCCATTCAGGCCACACACAGAGATTACATTGCAGTAATGTTAGGAGGCTTAGGTGGTGACTGACCCAGCTGAACTTGATAAATCTGTGTCCTGTAAGCACAAAGCCTGTTCTGCGTGCTGCTCCCAAAAGACACCAATACAAGGCAGTGTATTTCTCAACTCGGGAGCTTTTTAGGCAATGACAGCTACAGGGAAGCTTTACTACAGTTCCAGGTTCCTGGGCTGGAGGAAACGCACCATCACTTCTGCTCTTCTATTCATTCAACAGCAGAAATGGGACAGAAAAACAAAGGCAGAAGGAAACAATACTACTGCATAGCATCTGCCAGACTCTGGCTCAGTCTGTTCCCAGAATACTTCTACCACATTGTCTAATGCATGGAGCCAAGCCTACAAAAGAAATTTTCTCTCTTCCTCTAGGATTTCATTTCAATAAAGGGCTGCACTAAGATAAATGAGATTATTTGTCTGTATTTAAATTATGAATAAACTACAGATAGCTCAAAATGAGCTTCAGCACCCTCTCATTTATTTCCTACCTGTGAGCATGTGTAGGCTAGGTAAATTGGAACTCAGATCTCAGCTGTAGGACCTTGGATCCTGCGAATACAAATCCACCTGGAAGGTTGGGAAAAAACTGATTCTTTGCCTGGCTGAGCTATGTGCCCAGGGTGGCATACTGGTTTGCTTTCTTCTTCCAATAGAATAACATTGCCTTCAAAAATGGCACTGAAATGTCCAATGGTATAGGCATAAATTGGCCATTATTAGGTCAGTACTTCAAATAATTAAATTGAACTGTAGCTGTTGCAGTCATTTAGTACTAATACATTCACTTGTCGACTTATTCACTTTAGTGCATGAAGGTAAATCAGAAAATAATTTGACCACCTAGCCTGCAATTAGAGATCTGAAGAACACAAACCAAACACAATTAAATGCTGTAGTGTTCAAACTGAATCACTAGTACCTGTAGAAGATTGTTTCAGTACTCTGGAGATAAAATTGTCTGCTGGAATATGTCACAAGGATATATGACCTGGCTGACAGATATTTCATGTGACAGCAGTTTATGTAATTTACAGTGCCAGCCTCCCAGCTTTTCACCTGTGCATAGGCTCTTTATTCACTGAAACTCTGGCACAGACATACCTGTAAGTACCCAGGAGAAATGGATGTTGCTGTTAACGCTACTGGCACTAGCAATGCTGATACAGATGAGCTGCAGAATGCACTCCTGCAGCAAACCAGGAACTGAAAGGTCACATAGTGCATTTTATCAAGTTATTGAAAGAGTTGGAACGCTATTGGTAATGTTAAGCTTTCCTAGAAAAAAATTTTCATTATGTTTCTTTGACTGTATACATCTTTGTCAATGTATGTCTTTGTCAATGTATTTGCATACTTGGGGTCTCCTAAATGCCTGGAAGAAGCCAAACACATGTATCAGAGTATTCACTTACTCAGGTTCCTGTATTGACCCTCCAACACAATGGAATCTCTCGGGAACAGTCTTCCAGTCTTTTGCCATCTTAACCATTGCTCCTGCATCTAGGACACCGTAGCCAAACAAATGGTTGAATTCCAGCCCAATGCCATTTCTACGCCACTGATGAACCTCATCATGAAGCTGGTTCCTCTTGGAGGTGAGCACTGTCAGATGCTGCATGTCTCTCCATGTCAGATCCAAGCTGTGGAAGAGCAAGAAGGAAAATAAACAGCAGAGTATTTCCAAGCAGATATTAAAGAAAGTGTGTTTGAGTAAGCCTTTCGGTAAAATCTGCTTCTATGGATCACACAGAAATTGTACCTATACACGTATCAATAATAAAGCTTCTGTTGATTTCAGTGGGAACAAGAATAGGTTTTAATTGTATAGTACTTCCCCAAGATATATTGCACATAATTGCAAAATAATTTCTGATTATTTCCCTATTCTTGAAAACAATGGCTTTTAATTACACATTATAGGTCGCCATGCAATTTCTAAGCTAGTAAAATGAGTAGGATATTATACCAGATCCTGAAAAGAATACAAAAAGAAAAAACTATGACCGAATTTTGCCTAGCCTTCCTCTTAAATCTTGCCCTCTTTTCCTTGCCGCCGCCTCCTCCTGCTTTTCCCATGGACCTTCCAAGATTCACCCAGAGAAGCCCCGGCCTGATGAAGCAGATGAGCTATAACAACCAAGGTGTCACTATTCCAGTATTCTGTGTCTATGGGTTCATGGGCTGCGGGTGGCTGTAGGCTTGCATTATAAGGTATGGTAGAGGTTTGTCACCCGCGATACACTAGCATGGATGGATGCAGTCAAGTAACATTTGTCAAGATTCGACGATCATTTTTCATCATCAGCTCTTGTCTTCCTAGATTTGCAGTGATTATGATGACAGGAAGGGCACTTACAAGTTATTATTCTGGAAGCTTTAAAACTGACATTCTAATTCTACATAACTAAAGCTATTCCAGTTGTTTTATGATGAACTCTTTCAACATTACAATATATCTGATTCAAAGCATCAACCTAAAAGGATCCGCTTTTCAGCTTTCTGTGCCCCAAGTAATAAGCATGTGTGCATGCTGAATGTACACCACAATAGCCAATTACTGTCATTTTTCCAAGGTGACACAAGATAGCTGAAAACCAGATATCACTTGCATCATTCTTACTGAAATCTTTTAAGAGCTGCTACATATCTTAAAGCTGTATATTCCATTTCACAGATTGGTCTGTTTTTAGGGACAAGTCAGACATACATTGCATATGAGCTGATAGACATACTGCAGGCATGAGGAGTCTGCATGGGAGATTGTTCGCGATCCCTGTGAAGGCTAGTGTAACTCACCCAGGGTAGTTCTGCACGACACAATTTAATAGACCCAGCCTGGAAGGAGCTAGGAGACACTGCCAGTTCCTTCTCTCCCCCACCTTCCTCTCAGCAAAGGCTAGAGACTCCATTGCAAACCAGGGGTATTAGTCTAACTTCTGCTTGTGATAGTTTGGCAAGAGTAATTCAAGTCTTCATGGACAGCTCAAATGAAAAGGAATGATAATTATTACTGAGATATTAAGGTTGTAGTCCCAGTTAAACATGCAGTGGTCAGAAAACTCATTAAACCTTCATATTTTTATGGTCATATTAATTTATTACATAGTGGCTGTATCACTGAATGAGTTTGACAGTAGAAGGAATGATCATCCAAGGTTAAACACTTGGCATGTGTGTTTTATGTGTATAAAACTTGAAAAATTAGAGTTGGCCCAAGTCATGCTCTGAGCACAACAATCACTGCTCTGGTAATGATGCAAACTTTGCCTCTGCCAAACTTTAATTCTTTCACAGTGCTGAAGAAAACTATGTACACAGTGCTCACTCCAGGCTGTGGTTACAGCAACCAAAGCTGTATAACTGAGCAAATGTTGCCTTACTTCATAGAACAATTTAACACAAAATAAAAAGATGGTATAGGTTATTGTAAGGAAAACTTCTCTTAACCGTTAGAGAAGAAGATAATGAAGCAAGACCTATGAGAGGGCTCCAGTGTCACAAATAGCATGGAGATGGTAAATAGCCAATTGGAAATCTATTCTTTCATGTAACAGAGCAATTATGTAGCACAGAAGTTGATTACCAGCAACGGGTTAAGAAAACACAAAGGAAACATTCCCCACTACCATTGCCAAAAAGCATTATTACTGTGGAACCAATTGCCACTGGCTGACACGGGTGCCAAATACAGACAAGTTGAAAAAGAGTCAGACAGACTCAAGGAAGATAAACCTCCCTGTGGCTATTAACCAGGATAGACTGATTGCTCTCAATGCAAACCACCGACTGCCAGAGCTGTTGTTGAAAGATTGCTCTTAATCCCTGTTTGTTGTACTCTCCCCTGAGCATCTGTCATTGCAGACAGTACGTGGCACAAGATGAACTCCTGTCTGATACTATAGGTTCGTTCTTATGTTTTTGTGGGTTGGGTGTTCCGCACTGGGTATGTGGAGAAATGAAATAATCTCTCTCTCCAAACAGTGCTGGAGAAGACAAACCCCTGGAAGCAGGCGATGGAGAGGACACAGAGTGAGCGAGTCGGCCAAAATGCATCTGCTATATGGCTTTGGCAGGACTGTTGCTCCATCTGTAAGTTACCCTGCATGTCACTACAGTAGCAGGCAGCTTGTTAGCTGCTCATTCTAGCCCCATGCCACAGACAGCCAACTTAAATGATGAACAACATTAAACAAACTGCAGGCCCTCTCCTCTCTAGAGCTCACAAGGAATTTCTCAACAGCGTACTTAGCCTCCAGGGCCAAGGCAAACACTCCGGCTGCTTCAGGGGCAGCTGCAGACGTTCCTGAGTGACGCAGGGTGCAGTTTCCATACAAATCCGTTGTAGCCTGCAATGACATTAGACGTAATTAATGAAACCAGCTAGTCCATTTTCCTCGCAGCTACGGACTCAGAAAAACACAGAAAGTGGAGTTTGCGCCCTTGTTCTATAATTGTGTGTTTGTGCCTAGGATCTGTTTTCTTCTTTAGAATTGTGTATTCATTTAAAAACAGAGAGACATAGTTACAGAAGGTGTGCGTGCAAGAATAAATCATGATGTAGTAAAAACGATGTTCATTGCCACTTAGAACTCAAACTCACATAGACTGCATTTGTTTCCGATAAACACGGTTTAACCAAAGGCCTTAAAAAATTGTGGTTATCAGAAGAATTTGAAACTAGAATTGTTAACAGTATTGAGCTTTCTAACATCCGTGCAACTCCAGAACCAATAGCAGTACCAGGGTGCTATCTTCTATGCAGATTAGTCACTAGGAGAGACCAGAAGGAAATAGATTTTATGGTGACAATTACAAAGGTGCCACAGATCATCTTGGCTGATATCAGCACAGACCCAATATCAAGACAGAAAACAGTATTTTTCCATCTGCTACTGCACGTGGGCATTTAGGATTATACAGTGTGCCTTTGGGGTCTGAGACAGGGCCATGGAAAATGTATAACAGCTTTTGGCAAAAACTAACCTTGAGTCACTGCACCTGAATTTTCCACTCTGTGGATTAGACTATGGGCTGGCTCGTGTGAAGGTGCTGAAAAGCAGTGATCAGTACAGTGGAAGAGAATCACCTGAACAGAAACTGCGTATTTTCCAGGTGTAGGCACGGCCCTGTAAGAGACTCAAGCATGATGCTCCACACCGCTCAACAGGAGACTGAGGGTGATCTGAACCCCCACGTTTCCTGTGGCTGACAATGTCTTTCTGCTCCATGCAGCCTGTAGTTCAGCAGAAGCCTGGTTCCCGACTGCTCTGCCAGTACACGTAAGTATGATCTCAGATGTTGAGACCTTTCATTTAGATTTTTACAGAGACCTTTTGTCACTGTCCTCTGGAAAGACTGCAATTGAACTTCTAAATCTGGTTTCTGGTAAAGGAAAGCACCAAGTATATGAAGTTCTAAGAGATGGAAGATCATTGCTATTCTCAATGTTAATCCCCCATCTCCTCAGCTGACAGTTCTGGCACCATCACGTACTACAGATGAGAAAATATCCATCTCAACAAAGAACCATCTGCTGCTCCAAAGCAGAGTTGTAATAGGTCGTGGGAGTGCACAAAGACAGCAGCAACAGCACAATAATATCTGGACTCACCACGCCAGCCTCCGGATTTCTCTTCCTCCCATTACTAAAGGTGGAGGCTAAGGTTGAAGAGCAGCTTTCATCATACAGAGCTGTCCGTCCGTCATTTATAGCAGAATTGATGGAGATTGTCCACATGCTCGATGCATAACCGTCACAGTTACAGTCATCGTAGCTGCCCCCGTCTCCAGAGGCCCAGACATAGATGCTTCCTTTGCCGCCCCGGCCCTGTGAAAGGGGAAAATCGACCCTCTTGGGTTAAACTGCAAATGGGAGATAGCAGCTAGGTTACACTGCACATCTAATTATAAATCTAGGCATCTATAAAGGAGAAAACTGCTCCAAACAAAATATACATCAACCTTAAGCTGAAATAACATGGACTTCTGCAGGTTATTAAATCCAGCTAACTAGCAGCCCCAGCCAATGCAATCTTATGTACACAGAGCACTTCCATTTATCTCCTGTTTTGCTTGACGCCCTGAAGGCTCCTGTGCCAGATGCTAAGACATTTTATAGATTCATTAGCGTTTCTGTCAAGGTCTAAGTGCTATGAGGAAAGTGTTCTTTTAAAAGGGAATAGGTCATCTCACACGCTCGGTTTGTAAGATCCAATTAGGTTCAGGCAATGGCTAAAAAACTCTGTAAAACTGGCACCTTTTTCTCTCAACAGATCTTCCTCCAAAGGTATCACTGACTCGGAGATGTTTTTCTGACAAACCAGCTTCTACTACTAAGCAGAAAATAAAGTTATGAGACCATATAAATCATCTACAGAAAGACAGTCTAGCAATTACGCTGAGAAAGCGAGAGATGGACAGGAGAGACTGGAGCTGCAGGGGAGCTATAAAGGCTTCCCATTAGTTAACGGAAAGAAATCTATCCTCTCCCCAGCTTCCACAGAGCAACGAGTGGGAAGGGATCAGCTCGGTTCCTTCTCCTCACCCCATAGTAAGAAAGAGGCAGGGGCTGCCTGGAAGAGGGTTAGACCTGAGAATCCTGATGCTCAGGGAAACCCAAAGCTGAGATCTCCCACCGATTCCAGTGCAGTCACTGTTTCTCTCTTGCGTTTAGTCCAATCTAATCCAACGTATACTTCCAACAGTACCAGAAGGATGCAAGGCCTCAATTTAACATGCTGTTCATATGCATCGGGCAAAACATAAAAAGATCTCTTCTGCCCTCTTCATTGTCTAGCATTAAATGCAAGTTAAAGAATATACAAACATAGTAACCTGCAATGGTATTTTAATAGGGAACCTTTTTCTGTCAGGAATTTAAATCAAATCTGAGCTCCCAGCAGTAGCTTCTATTTTTCATCATACCCCACTGAACAGAGCAACCTCATTATTTCAAGCACGTTAGTGAGCTGCATTATAATCCACTGAATTGCACAGCAGGTTTGCTGCCACTCACATATATAGCATCTCAGGACACAGATTTTCATAATAAAGATGATGGCTATGAAAACGCTTATTGAAATCAGTCTGAGAACTCCCACAAAGATCTGAGATCAATCATTTGAGTTTTAAGGGAGGAGGATACTGTTGCAAAAATATACACTATAAGAACAAAATAATTCCAGTAAATTATTAAAAAATGATTTTAAAAGATCAGCGTAACAAGAACAGTTATGCCTTTTTTCCCTTTAACTTTTCCCATATCCCACCTTGTGCTCTGACTGCCGTTAGCCTACAGGGCCTGGGCTCTGGACTCACTTCAGAGGTTACATCCCAAGCTTGCCACCATGCCCACACAGACCATCACACCATCTTGCCACCATCTGCCTCCTTTGGACAGCGTCTGCAGCAGCTCAAGCTCATCTCTGTCTGTCCCAAAAAGGCAGGCTGCTGCTCAGTGCAGAGAGCAGGTGGCTGCTGGTGCCAGGAGTAGGACGCTCGGCATGTACAACCCCGTTCTTAAACAACCTTTTCCTTCCAGCCATTTTAAAGGAAGAAGAAACACATCATTTTCATGTGATAAATTCACAAAAGCAGCCTGGACGTTAGCCTCCACAGCATTCAGCATAGGGAAACAGACTCAGTCCTGCTCAACAAATTGTTCCATGTTGCCAAAACCAGGTATTACCGCGAAGCGTTTCACCCCATGGGCAGGATTTGCGGCAGAATGGCAGCAAACGAGTGTAACAGATTGCTGGTGGGGAGCAGGGGGAATTCACAGAGAAACTGAAATTTGGGCTCGAGTTCATGGCTGGAATTGGCCTGCTGAGTCCTGCTGGGGACGGGTTTTATGCACTGTTAACATGAGAATGGCCTCAGGATATCACTGCTATGACAGTCACATCCACAAGTGTGGCTTAGTGTTAAAACCCATAATTCACCTCTTAATACTCTAATTTCAATTGCCTTTACTTCTTAGCCAGGACTGGAAAGTGGGGCAAACACTACTGGGATAAACTGATAGCAGCCCTAGTGCGTTATTTGCAATGATGCTTAGGACTTGCTGCTTACATTTCCCGCAGCCAGACCTGCAGCAGTGGGGCAGTTTGCACAGGCAAACGTTTGGTGGCTGTCCCAGGGCACCGGTTCATTTACCAGGCAGAACCATATGGCTTCAGGGGAAGTGAATACTACCAACTCTGGATGGTAATAGTCTAAACCAGAAAAATCCCAGTTGGGTCAACTAAGTGCCTTACTTAAAGTGAACTGAAAGCCCCTATTTGCATCTCAGCCTTCTATGAACCTAAAAAATTTTGGTGGTGTGACTGAGCTTCGGCTACTCTAAACTTAGGCCAGAAGGAGGACAGGAGAAGGTAGCAGTAACACATACTACAATGACCAGAGGGAGTGTGAAAGAAGATTCAAGGAGGAAGAGAGAAGACCACCGAGATAATAAGATACATTTTAAAGAGTATCTTTCCTTCAGAATCCTGTTGAAACCTGCTCATTTCCCCCAAAAGTGATGCACAGTGTTGCACCCACTCTTCTGAGCCATCTGAAGCTGTATCCCCTCAGAGCTGAAAATGGATCTTGGTGCATTTGTACCAACCCAAGAGAGGCCCACCTCTCCATCCAGGCTAAACTAGAATTAAATCCTGAGCGAGGCTAGATGCTTAGAAAGTCTCAGACAGCGACTGAGAAGCTCTCTTTGTGGAAACAGCAGGTTTTCTATTTCCAGCATCTGTGGGATGCGCCACAAGCAAAAAATATCCCTGAGACATTTCTTACCCCTTTTCTGATTTTCTGCAGAGAATAATCCCAAAAAACCTTCTTTACTGAACTACCTTGCAAAAGTGAGTTGGCAGGGGACTGCAGCCTAATTCACCTTGTGTAACTTCAGGCATACCTTGAGGTCTTTTTTTATGGGTGGCATTTGACAAATAGATCTCCTGCAGCTTCCCTGACCCTTCCCATCCCTGACCCTTCCCACCAAGGCTGGCAAGTGCCTGTGTGAATAACAGCTGGGCCTCTAACACGGCACAGCCTCTGCAATGACTCCTCTAGTTCACTCACGCCTGCCTGCCCATCTGGGTTGCTGAAGATGGATGGAAGCAACAGAATAGTCTTTACAGCACATTTCTGATGCCCTTTGCTTTGGCCTAATCCTTCAGTCATAGATCAGGACTAACAGTTTCCAACCAGCACAAGATAAAAACAAAGAACTGCCCTGAAAAGCCAAACACCAGGGAACAACAGCATCAGGACACCACCAGGCAGATGGGCTCAGGATAAGAAGAAAAAAAAGCAGCACCTGCCTGTGAGGAGTTTTTTTGTGTTGTTTTTTAGACACAGTGAAAAGGTATTTCAGGATAAGGGCAGCCAAATGGTTCGCTGATGTTTATGGACTGTCACGTTTCTAAGGAAGAAAACGCAGATGGAGCACATTTGAACAAAATATGAAAAATTACAGAACTGCAAATTGCTTTCTGTAACAACTTCGAAGCATATACTATTTTATAAGCATCCTTCTTTTTGCATGACATATGATAGCTATTTTGTAATTCTTTCCCTTAAGAAAACCGAAGTGTTTCAGCACCTTCTATATAATTTAACAGCAATTTATGTGCCTGCTACGGTAAGAGAGAGACTGTTTTTCCAGGAAAAGCAAAAAATACTACAGCTTTTTCAAGTCTTTGCCATGAGTCCTACTCACTTATGAATAGGACTCAGTTTCTATCCCCCATTAATTTTGACTGTATTTTCCTCTGAAAAGAGTGTTTCTTTCTCTTCAGGACAAATTATTTGAAAATCCTTATGTGCTTTCTAATTTAAAACTGCATCCTTCAGTAACGATTGCTAATTATCTCAGAAAGCACAGTCCGCAGCCCGGGCAGGCAACACAAAATCACCATCGTACCCACAGGCTGGGGCACGCCAAGGCAAGGGTGGACTGTGGAAGAGCTGTAGGACCACTTGCCCGCTGTCATGACTTGGTGGGGAGCATTGGGCTGGGCTCTCGAGACATCCAGGAGTCTACGCGGAGACCCCACTCTGCCTTGGTCTGCCCACGACCAGTCTGGCTATGCAGCGTAAGCCAGCTGGAGGCAGCAAGTCCTTGGCATCGCTGAACCGCTGCTCATCCTTGGCACTGCCAGGATTCTCTGGAGCCTGCCTGCGTGTTCCCGCATCCCTGACATGGAGCCAGCTGGACAGCCCATTGAGCCCGCGCTTTCCTGGCTCCACCAGCTACTTCTGCATCTGTCAGGCTGATTTGCCCAGAGCAATCTGGGAGCCTGTGATTTCCTGGATCCCTGTGCTCCTTTCCTATACCCATTTCTTGGGGAGTGCTAAAATCTAAAGCAAAATCTAGGCAGAAACACATGCCCGACAGCCAGCCAAGCAATCTCAATTTAACCCCACAGACACCAAAGTTTTAAGCTGGAAACATATTTGGATTTCCAAAGTTTGCCACTGCACACATTCAGGGGGACAGCTGACTTGTTTGAGCTGTATGCTTTTAGCACTTCTCCCACGTCCAGCCCCTTCCGAAAGCCTGGAGCTGCTGTGCCATGCCCCTGGAAAAGCCCAGGATGTCTGGCCTGCCCAGCACACCCACAAGTCATGGAGTTCAGCACAGAAGAAACAGCAGCTGGGTTACCCTGCTCAGAGTCACTGCTGCTGAAGGTGGTGTCCCTTCACTGCTGGCCTGTCTAACCCTCAGGCATTCAATGGAGAAGGAGGAAAAGCCATTTTGGCAGGAGCAAGAACTCAGCTAAACATTTGGCTGCCATGCAGAAGACAACCATCACTTGGAACCACGTTTCAGTCGTGCTTCTCCTGTTTTTGTCCCTTTCATCTTTTGTTGCCTGCAACAACTGGCTGCCTGGTTCCCCCTAGTAGATTTCTGACACTATTTGGGTCAAGTAATAATCACCAAGGTACAAGAGACTTCTGCATATGAGATTCTCAAAGAACTACGCCCTACAATTGTTAAACCCTAACAAAAGGCTTTATGTAACTTATTCTAAACTTGGTCACAGAATAGTACTGAACTCCCATTCACCAACCCCTAATTTATTGCATAATTGTTAATATCTCCTTTGGCTAAAAATAACGCTCAAGCCATTTTCTATGTCTAAATCACTGTTGAAACTGGATGGACTTCCGTTAGCCAAGAGAAACAAATGGAAAATTACACTTTTGGTGAAGAGAGGCAGCATTAGGTTCCAGTTAGGGCTCAGTCCAGCAGGGAAGTGGGAAGGGAACTCTGAAAATGCTGAGGCAAAACCTTTTAATTATCTATTCCTTTTGTGTTGGATCCTGGGCTGCGTACCACAAGTAATAATGTGTTACTCTAGTTCAACAATTCTGCAGGCTTAATTCTGGTATCAATAGCATTTGCAAAAATCAATCCCATCCTCTTTTCAGTACTTCTGAGCTAGACTTTCACTGAGAAACAAATTCTCAACGCCCAATTTACTTTCCACCAGTGTCAATGCTAATTTCCCTGCCCACAGCTCCCAACTGGTGTGACAAACCCCACTCTCACAGCCTCACTGTGGCTCTTGCACCACTGTGCAAAGGCTCCCACCTTGCAGCATCAGCCTTGCTGGGAAGCTAAAGCATGTGGCTGCTGAGTTGCAGCACAGAGAGTAGGCAAAAACACTCCTGGGGTCACAGCGAAACATCAAAATCTGCATTCCGAGGCTGTATTAGCGCCTAGCCACCTCAGAAAACAGTAATTTACATGTCAATAAAGAAAATATTTACATTTGGAGCTTACAAATACTGTCGTGCTGGCCCAGCCTACTGATACAGCAGCTTTCTGCTCTTCATGTGACAGTCATTTGAGTCTTTGTGAAGGGCAACATTTAACCCTGTCACAGGCCCATGCAAAGCACAAATCTGCAACAGCCGTTGACCAAGGCATCCCTGAGAAGACCAGTATCACAACAGAAGTCAGCAGCACTTGAGATTTGCCCCGACCCTGCCCTCAGAGACACATGTCCATTCCCTGAGCTGTGGCAGGGTAGCAGACGGTCACAGACTATCTCCAACCTGGATCACGCACTCAAAGGCTGCGTGGATACAGGTCAGAAAAGCTGGTCGTGCTCTTTTACAAAAGCCTGAAAATATCCTGTCAGATGAATGGAGTGACTTCAGAATTCCAAGCAGATATAACATACTCGCATGGGGTTTTAATAAGGTTTGATTTTATCTTATATAAATAAGACAAGGCATGGAATTATAATGCATATTCCAGACACAATGGCAATATGATAGTAAAGGGCTTGCAAGTTATAAAGAAGCTTGTAAGGCTTCCTCAAAAATGGAGTAATCAGATGGCTGCCAGATCATAAACTAATTTCCCTATCCTCATTTGGCTGTTCAGCCAATAAAATAACGTTAGAGGTATCTAATTGCATATATTTTATTAACATGCTAGCTTCAGCATCTTTCAAAGAACAATAAAACAATGTCTGTGGCCTTGGAGAGGGGCAAATGAGAAATATTTCCTTTCATTTTTAACACCGTCCTTTCTTTTTTCATTGGTGAGCCCAATTACAGAGCCATGATGAGACTATAAATTCTTAATACTGCTCCCCTGGCAATTTGTACTTGTGGAGCATTTTCTTAGGTAGAACTGTATTATGGAAGCAATAACGTTTTCACCAGCACAAGCACAAATGGATCACATCTTATATATTCTGGCTGAGCAGAAGAAGTCTCAAAAAATTAATTCAGTCCATGAGCAACTCTTCACAACATACTAATACAAAAGCCTACATCGTAAAAATGCAATAGATAGAGACCAGCTTAGCTTGATTACTTCTTTTTACTGCCTTAACTTCCAACAGCAGAAGCTGGAAAGAACTGGACTCGTGAAAACAGCAAATAAGAAACGTTTACTGGATATTGCATTAAAGACAGGATGTACCATAAACCATGTGTGGAATTAGTTCTTGAGCTTGTAACCTGTTCCTGTTTAAGATGACTGCTGATACAACTCTGGATGCAATGTACCAAAAAGAACAAAAGGCCTATATTTAAGAGAGCTGTGCTCTCACAGGAATCCCATCTACTATCCCTATCCTCCATCTCCAAGTTGTCTAGCCCCCAAAGTAGGTAAGCACAGGTCACAAGGGATATGTAAATTGCACAGCATTGCTTTGTCCAGCCATACTATATATAAAATGTTATCACTGGCTCACTCTCCACTTCTCTGCAAATAAAAGTACCTCTCAATCAGATGAGACCAGCTAGCTGTGTTCAGCGCTGCCAGGCTGCTTGTTCCCAAGTCCATCATCCTGGTTTCTTGCTCTGCTCTGCCTTTTAGTTTGTATTTCTGTACCTGCAGTAAAATCCCTCCATAGCTCATTAAAGAAATACATCTGCAAATATGTGACACAGTGATTAGGAGCAATGAAACTGAGTGTATGAACCTCCTGGTCTTGGTGCAGGGCTAAGATATCTCAGGACAGCCCAGAACAATGTTAGGTTGATGATTTACTGAGACTGTACAGAAACACATACCTTTTCTCCCTAGACCCCATGATGATCATAGATGTGGCTCAGACAGTTTGGAGGCCAGACAATAAAATCTCCTTAAGGGTATCCATTTTTCGCAAGTGCAGGTGTGTTTAAAGAGAGAGAGAGGGGGCGTGTGACAGCACATTCTCTGGATCTCTCTTTCACCAGAGAGAACAGTACTTGTTCCTTCACCTGTTGCAGGCCACCCTAACAGATACCTGACTTGGGCGCAGGCTAGCACAGTCTCCTGTCACAGCTGGCAGCCAGCACCATGCCTCACAGCAAAGGGCGAGTGCAAGACCCCCTCACTAGGCAGGCACTGGATACTCACAAGTTTCAACCTAGCCTTTACAAACTAGAAGCTGTATTAAGTCCTTTCCAATTACATCCCAAATATATCTTTTCTAGCAGCTGGAATTTGCATTAGGTAAGGTTGTTCGTCTGTGCCAAACTAGTGCTGGTGACTGTCAAACTCTTGTGGACGTTGGTGTGAAACTCTCCCAATCCCTATTCTCGAGCTCCTGCTAATTCAGCTGTGAGCTCATTTGTCTGTGCAGTCCAACTACCACCATTCAGTGACCCACTTATGCTGCTGACTACTGTCCCTGAACGAAAGTAATGAGATAACACAGCGAAGCATAGACTGCTCTAAAAAATAAGTCTTAATAACAAAGAGCAGCTTGAGTCCCCTTCCCAATAGCTTCTGATTACATGTATTATGCTGACACCAAGTTCACGCACACACCATCCCCTTTCTGTTCAGCCTTAGAAACGCAGGCAGTAAAAGGGCCCTTGAAGGACTTGCCAACGTGATGGACAGATTCTGCTGTCCTAAATAATGCTATTTTAGTGCTGCCTTTATTCATGCTATTTACCTTGCACACCAAAGTGAAGGTATGATTAAGACAAAAGGCAAGAATTAGCTTAACAAACACCAAGAACGGGAAATGGAAGAGGAAAGGTAAGAAGATGTATCAGCCTCAGCCCACCTGGTTACGGTTGTACTGCTTCAAGCTATAAAAACAGACACATCAATCTCAGGTTCTGTAGTTCTCATCATCTTACCATTATCAGGTGATGAGCTACCCCTGGCACCCCAGAAGCTCTGGGAGGAGGACTTCCAAAGGGCATGACAGTGGAACAGAGTTTGGGGAAGGATGAAACACTGAGTTTTTCCTTGAGTCAGGCTCCCAAGTGTGGCGGCAACAAGGTAAATGTTACCTGTGTTTGTTAACTCAGTTAACTCATATTCCCTGTAAGAATTCTGTGTCACTCCCACTTATTTATTTTTAGTTTACTGCATTAGAAGTAAGGATATTAATCTTGCTCTGTGCAAGAGACATTACATATCCTTCTAGGACATTTGAAAGTGTTGCCTTTAGTTTAATAACACGTTTTTATTCTCAGCATGTTGCTTCTTCCCTGCCAATATTTCAGCTTCATCATGAATTTGTGAACCATCCCTCTGGTGAGAATGAGCTCTAGACTGAGAAAGAGAATTCCTACATTTATTTGTCTCTCAGTTTATAAAAGATACATTTATATTTCATAAGAGAGGGTTTTATCCTGAAAAATTATCATAAATTAGATTTACATTTGTACAGTCAATTCAGAATTTGATGCGCATATTACAGACCTAGACTTGGTAAAAGGGTATTACATCAAAGGCCTGTTAGTCTTCCTTTACATGCAGGCAAGCCTGCAGTGGGTTTTTCAAAGCACCATGGAGAGTACCCAGCACCCACTGACGTCTTGAAATATCTTTGGAAAATCTGGCTCTCCACAGAAAGAGATCAGAACAAACTATAACCAAAAAACCCCCATTCTGTGACAGGAAACGTAATGAGCAAAATAAGGGCTATGATCACAATGCAAAGGGAATCATTGGGGCAGAGCAGTCTCTTCTTTTGTGCTTGTATTGCCAGGAGATAGCTGGGACACTGCCACTAGAAAATAATGTGTAATTGTCCCTGGACAACAATATCTTTCTTAGGTAGAATCCACTATCATTCCTTCTGCTCTCTAATTCTGCAATGGCTGTTTGACAGAACTGGTTTCCTAACGCAGACTCCTCTGTTAATTTTATGCTTTCTGGTAAGGTACAAGAGCAATCCTTCCCAGAGCGCAGCTCACCATCACCATTCCCCCTCCTTTGCAAGCATTCAACCCGAGAGATCTCAGGGCCCGTTCTGATCTTAATATTACAAATTATTTCTTAAAAAGAATTACAAACACTTCCGAGGGAAAGACATTAAAAAAGTAATGTGCCCAACACTCCCAAATAAGGGACTATGACTAGACAATAAAACAGAAAATAAAAATCCCTTCTCCTATACTTAACATTCAAAGAGAAGGCTAACTCCAGTGTAACTCCACAAACTAAAGCATATGGTGATAAAGTAACAAGGCAATTCAGATATCTTTTAAATACCAAATTGCAAAAAAACCCCCATGACTACAATTTAAAATCTGCTTCTCCGTAGGGCTAAAATACCTCCATCTATTAGTTTGTGTTCCCCTGCCAGGGTTATTAGTGCCTTTTTCTGTTACTTTTAGACAAGTTCTGCATGGGAGGAGAATAACAAAAATTATGTGGGAATTTTTCTATATTCAGAGTTTATGTCTGCTGTTAGTGGAAGGAAGATTAAGTGTCCACTAACTATAAGACATCAAGGTGTTGCTAAAAATACACCAGCCATGTCACATACCTAAGAAAGATTCTCCCCAAGACAGGAGTATTTAAGGGGATCCTTATGGAAACACTAGACAAATGAAAGAAAGTCATGAGAAGAAACACCAGCTTGATTAAGATGACTTCAGAGGGACTTCGAGCTTGCCAGAGGTTTGTAAATTTTATACTACAAAGCTGAGCAGACTTGGGAGAAATTTCTGACAAGTCTTCCTGCGTTATTGCAGTACATTGCCAATTTTATTGGCAAGAGCATGAAGATGGTTATAATTCACCTGTTACAGGCAAAACATTTGAGGCTCAGGATTTAGGAAAGATTTAGATGCTTCGCTACCTACCACAGCAGTGGATTTAATTATCACGTCACAAAACATGGTAAATTGAATGTGCTGCTCACTGCAAGGTGGGGATGAAGAGTGGGAGAAACTGGCACAAGTAAGCGGAAGAAATAATTTGGATGGAAAAATGATTAATTGCAGAGCTCCCCCACAAAACTACCCCAGATGATCTGGGGAATTTCAGGTCTTTTCATTGTGGAAACCTATCTACGAACAACCAAGGGGAGGAGGCTCATTCCCCACAGCACCAAGAGCAGCTGTGGTTGTCCTGGCTGCATGACACCGAAGAGATAGAAACAGAGCCATGCAACGTTTGTTTGGTTGGTTTGAATTGACTTGTCTTCTTTTTGAGTTGTGGCACACATTTTACCTGACCTTCTAACAGAGTACAAGTTTAACCGATTCCAGGATGATACTGAGAGACCACAGACTGTTCCTAGAAGGAGGCGGAAAGGTGTGAATAAACAAGGAGGCTCCTGCTGCTGTGGAATAACATTGCTCCATGGATATCTGAACAGCTGTGGTCCAATCACAGCTATAATAATGACCATATATGAGTGACCTGAAAGACACTACAAATCCAAAAGTATAATTAAATTGGTAGCACACCAAACCAATGTGATGTCAGTGGTACTGCTGGCATGTTTGAACTTGGGGCATATTTACAGGATCAGGCTTTTCCATTGACTGCGAGGGCACAGAAAAGCATACGTAAGCTGATGAGAGATAAACACAGTTTCATGTAAGACAGCACAGTATCCCGAGACTATACAGTACAGGCAATGCCACAATATTGCAAGGAGAACATCGATGGACCTTGGAATACGCTGAAAGCTGGGATAGTTTACACGTCTGCACAGTGTTCTGCAACATCTATGGGAGGATCACATATTCCCAAGTCATTGGTTTCAGCGCGAGTGTGTATGTGTCTTTCTGCCCCAATAACCAGATTATTTAATAAGAGTCTTACCTTGTTCACACCATCTGCCATCGCTTGCAGCGTTAGTTCTCTAGGTCCATCCACTGTTTTCCCATTATCAGTTGGTCCCCAGCTGGCACTATATATATCTATGACTTGAGGCATATGACTGATAGAGGAAGCCTCAATAATGTCTGTCATAAATGGCTGGTCGAGCATTCGAATACCTGTAGATTTAATCAACATGGACATGAATTATACATTACCCAGCACAAGATGAAATCTCAGCACCTGGAGGAGTCCCCCAGTTACAGGTATTTTACTTCTCTGGCAGTTTCACCCACTCAGTAATTCCGCACTCGCCATTCACATTTCACCAGGGTGTGCTTGCCCAGCAGGATGCCAGCACTTAAAACACCCAGCCACAGCAATGCAGCGTGGCCCAGAAAGAGAAAGCACTTTATCGTTAGCTTTCTAACTACATAGTATTTTCCATCTACTATTTGAAAATACTTTAAAAACAGTAGTATTCAGCAATCTCAGCATTTCATAGTGTTTAAGCAATATTAATAGTATTTAAAATAGTGTTTTGTAACAACCAGGGAAAGGATTAAGGCCCCCCCATCTCTAATTTATACTCACTGATCCACTGACCCTTCATTAGTTTTTCAAGTAATTTTCCTGTTTATTTTAGTTCTTCTTTAGAATTTAATCAGAGAAGGGAAACACACTACACAATGATTTCCTGGAAAAATATCATTGTGTCAACATGCAGATGCAATAGCAAAACATGGCCAAAGCAAACTAAAACCTGCTTGCTTTAACCCATACAGCAGTAAAAAGTCAGAGTTCAAACGATGCAATCCTAGCACATGCCAGCTTCATAAATCCTCAGTGTTGGCCCTAAGCAAGCCAGAGAGTGTGACAAAGACCAAAACAGCACAAGCTGCTACATCCATCATGCCCCACATACAGGGCAGTTTCACCGATAGCCAACCTCTCGGTGGCCTTTGGATGAGACCTGAGTAACCAGGGATACATTGCAACTCTCGTTTGTAGCCTTGAGTTGAAGCTCAGTTTTTCCCAACAGTTTTAGGACACAGAAATGAATACCACAGAGCCAGTGTGAATGGCAGCGAGGACCCTGATTTAGAAGCCAGTGCTTTAACTATATTCAGTACAAAATCCATGTGCCGAAGGTGAGGCTGGAGAAAGTGGTATAAACCTCGAATAGAGATCAGACCAAATCTGGATATTCCTGATTTTCTAATTCAAGTTAGAAATTATGAAGTCAAACTCAATGAGTGAGAAATGCCTTCACATGCTTTTAAAATGAGGTTCTGCACTGAAACCACAGAATTAATTATTGACCCTGGGGAGGCAGGGGAACCACAGGAGGAGCCAAGCCATCTGGTTTGACTTTAGGGCAAAAAAGAAGTACAAGAAGCAAAACGCACGATGCCCCAGATCCTTGGCTACCAACTTCCAATTCCACCTTCCACCACCCTGAATCATGCCAGCAGCAGACTCTCAGCTCTAATCAACTTCCACGTTCCCACTGCCCACACGATGGTGCTACAGGTGCGTGCTGTCCTCAGGCAGGAAAGGCTGGCACTTTGAAAAATCTGTGGGGATTTTGCTAGGAAGTGGACAAGCACAGAAAATGATTTGTAGGCTGTTGGTCTGCAGAAGAGGCTTTCACCTCTTGATTTTTAAGCAACCAGCTTGAAGTTGTAAAGTTATACTAATAATACAAATGAGGTCCAGCGAAAATCCCACGCCCCAATTCACATTCTTCTAAAAGTGGCTATTGCCAGAATGTAAATTTTGGGAAATGTCCCACCCCTGAAGGGGATGCTACTATTACTGAAGAAAGGGGAAAAGCACTAAACCTGCCTTACTAGCAGTAAGCTAGTGAGTTACTAGCTCTCAGTGATACTTCTTGGGGTAACAGCTTAGCAACATTGCTTGGTGCCCTCCTACAGTGGAGATTCAGCTTTCCATCCTGTAGGTGACAGGTGAAATGCAGCCTCCCCCAGACTCTTCTGACACCGCGGTGAAACACGGACTGGCCAAGCAGAGCAGAGATGCCCACACACACACGTTGCAAACCAGTCCCAGGAAGCAATGGATGCATTCACACTGGTGTTTTGGTGTGGACTGGGAATGAAAATGAAATTTATAAGCATCTATCTCTGCTCACTGTGCCTCAGTTCTCATCACGGAACAGTCTTAGAGTGGGAAAATGAGATTTCTTCAGATTAAACTAAACTGATGCATGCTGTTCAAGAGCCTAACTCACTCCAAGCACTGTATTCAGTCTCTCAGTGCAGACAAGAGCTAGTTAGAAGTAAAAATACCCAACACACCCGCAGTGTGAATGCTCGGTCCTAGGCACCACCCATTTCATTCTGTGCATCTGCTCCTACCACTCTGCATCACTTGTTAAAATAGAGGAAACCAACCACCGCAGAGATTCACAGCACTGCAGGCCTTGCCCTGTGACAGCCTAACAAATAAGAACAGCATAGGATTTGCCTTTTCAAATAGTTCCTAAGTGCAGCAGGAATTTGTATTTTACCTCCTGCAAAATGAGATTTGTCACAAATGATTCTGCAGCTACGCAGGGAAGCAGCAGTGAAAATCAGTACACAAACAGCAGTTGGCATAAGAAGGAGCAGAGCTGTTCCTCTGCAATGTTATTAAAGAGGCTGTATAAGGCCCTCAATTGAAAAGGCAAAGCCATGGAGAAATTCCTCTCCCCAGCTACTGTGAAAAGTAATAAACACATGGCCCAGTGCCAAGCTGCAGTCCTGTCCTGGAGAAATTCTGCCTGAGGCACAGTGTCTTAAGGACCACTGACACCTTGAACTGCTACCGTACCTGCTACCTTGGAGTTGTACGCAACTCCCACGCCGCAGATGTTGTTGTTGGCAGCAGCAGACACCTCTCCTGCACACCTTGTCCCATGGCTGCAAAAGGGAAGACAGAGACACCATGTGAATCCCAGCTAATACATGTGCTGAGCGGAGCTGGATCATCATGGTCTTGTTTTCGCCTCGCAGTCAGCTCCCAGTGCTTCAGAGGAAAACCGTTCCATGGCCAACTGTTGAGTGCTGTCCTTGGACACTCGGATGAGCTCACTCCTTCCTAAAGCAGGAGATAATCAGCTTCCCCTCTGCAGTATGAGGGATGCTTGCTCTGAGGTTAACATGCCTACTTATGCTGCATTCAGTTGTAAAGTTATTCAGACCTTTTCTTTTCAAGTCTGTCAAACAGGTTCTGCCTTGTCACCAACGATTAGTCAGCAGAAACAGGCCCTTGACAGAACAGTGTAAAAATAAGATCAGTATTAATTCCTTTATTTTTGTGACTTGACAGTGCGACACCCATTATTCTGAACCCCACAGAACAAAGTCTGATCCCCTTTTTGCTGTTCAAACACGTGCAAGGAGCGTATCCCTGCCCACAAAAGAAATGCTATGGAACGAGGTGGGTGCAATATCAAGCTGGAGTTGCAGCCGGGAGCCACGATGGTCACTGCACTCCTCAGCAGCAGAGCTGTGGCCTGGCTAGCCAAGCCCAAAGCCGGCCAAACCTAAGGGCATGTGCATCCTTCTCCTCCAGTGCCTAATTCCCAGGAGAGCTGACAAGGTGCTTCAGCTGTCAGCTCACAGAGCTACTGCTTTCTGCTCAAGTGGGAAATATCTCTGCTCTGACACAGGGGTCCAGGTTCAGGTTGACACATGGCATTTCAAGAACACTTGGCATCTCTGAAGTGCTTTACAGCTCTTAACAGAGACTCTGTAACTGGCAGTGCCTCTGAGGCAGTCTTGCAGGAAGGCAGATTGCATTTCCCTTTCTCCTAATTCATCATAGAAATTAAACCACAGAGAAGATAAATATGGACAATAAAATCTAATTTTTAAAAAATAGCACAGCAGCAAAGAAACTAGTGAAACCTGTCAGGTTTTTTAAGTTTAAGATGTTGAATCAGTATGAATCCATCCTACTGCTCAAATCAATCCACTCTGCCCATTAAAACTGGCATTGCTCCTACAGCAACCTAAGGACTCATGCGATTAGCAGTGCTGTGCTATAAAGGCTATATGGAGTACCAGATCAACCATCCCAGGCTGACCATCTGCGGGAGGCAGCAGAATTGTTTTATTCATCTTTTTTTTCCCCTCTCTCTCTCTCCTTTTAAGCACCTCTGGTAAAGGTAAGCGTAACAATAATAAAGAAGTGAGAAGCAACACATTCTTTTTCCTGCTGTAGTTGGAAGAATGTATTTTTAAAAGCGGCTCCATGAAAGAAAGTGACTGGCCTTGAATGTACACAGTGTCTCGATCATGAAAGGGTGAAGATCTCATGTGAGTTCCTTTCACAAATGGGGCAGAGAGGAGAGTGATACAGATTTCTTATTCAGTTGCTGGAGAAATTTCTTTCAACAATCAAGCAGATTCTCCCTCATGCCCTTGTTCAAGGAACTGTGAAAAAAATATACCGTTGCTAGGCATTCATTATCTAGTCACCTGTGGGCTAGCTGCAAGCCACAGAGCAGAATAAATGGCTTTGTTAAAAAATTGTCTTGACTGATGCTGGGGTGCAAAAAAATCGGTGACACTGCCAGGTGAGCTCTTTCTCTCACAGAGGCAAAAACTGTATTAGGACCTTCTGGTGAAAAGATTTTATCAAGGGGTCCTCTCCCCATCTCATCTCCCCAGAGCACTGGCCTGCATGATAGAGACTGCAAGCAGACCTGTTCCAGCAGCTCAGGGTTTAGATACTGTGCTGCTGACTGGAGACAAAAAATCACATGTGAGTTAGTGGAAAAGCATTTGGTTGAATTATTAATGGCAAATAGCAGACTCTTCCAATTTAGCCCTATCTGCTGTTCATGTATCATTGATAAACCCATTGTGGTTTCTATGAAGTGACCCACGTCATGGGCACAAATCACAGTTTTTCACCAGCATTCACCACTTCACTACTATTTCAATGTTTGTAACAAAGGGATAGAAAACAATTATTTTCACCTATGAACAAGTTACTTCAAAGGTAAACCATATATTAGCATGCAGAGCAAATGTTCTATAACCATTCTATAAATGCAAGCATTTTACAGGAACATTCATGAAAAACTAAGGTAGGAGAGAGTGATTCAAATGAAAAACAGTTTTGCCTTCAGCTGCTTTAAATAACACATCTGTACTAGTTATGAAAATTTCACTTTGCTTTGTCTTTGAAACTATTTCTATTTCTAAAATCCACTGCCAAGGCTATTGTAATGCCCTTCTATTGACGTATTTTTCAGAAGAGTCAAAGATGGCACAGATTTCATCAAGGTTCCTTTTCATCTGCTTTGAAATGCTTCTACAGACGACAAAGGACAGGATCCATCCTTTCTAACGTCAGCTGTCTGCAGGGGAGGGCTATGCAGAGCTGCAGTCTCAATAGCTGGGACAATCTGCCTATTCTTGACCACTTCAGTTGCTTGCATTGGGCAGCAGTCAAATATGCAAAGCTCAGAGGGACCCTTTTGTGGGGCAAATGCCATCCCCTTTTTATTTACATGACACTGCCAGCTTCTGAGCATTTGACTGTTTGCACAAGGGAAAGCGTTCCCCTACTTTGGGGAGCGTGCCACTCTGCCTGCATCCGAACACGCCAAGAACCAGCAGCAGTGCTGTGACTTCTCCCTGACGCTTGTGCTGTAACACTGCAGGTAGAAAGAGCTGCTAAATCTGTTTATACAAATTCTCAATTATTATGTTGTTTTGTTGTTTCCATTGCATTGATTGAAAAATGAGGAGGAGGGGAGTAGGTGTTTTTACCTTGTTAATGAGCGCTGTCTGGAAGCCAAGGGGAGTTCTTTCCTTGACTCAATGGTATTTTGTCTGGATCCAGAATAAGTAAAGGGCATTTCTACCTCTGAAGAATATGGGGTTACGAGACAGTGAATAATTTTTGCCCTGCTAACTCATATCTGAGTGAGAGAATATACAGAATACAAAGGCTACAGGAGTAGAAATAATTATTGGTTATTTGTATCATGGCAGAAATTCGCAATCTCAGTGCTCTGAGATGGGGAGCCCTGAACTGTTCCTTCTGCATGCTAACAACAAGAAATCAGAGGGCTGTACAGACAGGTCAAGCTATTGCTGACTCCTGTGGGTATCTCTGCACTGCACAACATGGTGCATGCCAAGGCACTGAATGTGGTTCAGGGGAAGTTTCCAAAGTTGTTCCCAAAAACCACTGTGAGTGCTGTGGGGCTGCCTCTGCTTTTGGGAACAGGGCTTGGTTCAGGTTCCTTCACTGCTCCCACTGCTCCTCAGGCTCAAACAGAGCCCTGCCCCGTACTGCACCCAGTGTCCCCTTATTCTGGCTTGGTCCCCAGGCTGTGGGTCTGAACACAGTCAAGCAGTCAGTGTGGTAACCACAGGAATAAATCCCTCGGCTACCCAGTCATCTACGTGCCTCTCCCTGTAACAGCAGCCAAACTGCCCGACTGCAATTCCCCACCTGAGGCACCACACTCTCCCCTTCCAAAACCCACCCTGCTTGGTTTCACAGGCCAGTAGCTGCCAGATGCAAAGGCCAAAGTGCTTCCAGAAGCCTTAAAAAGCACAAAGTAGAAGGGTAATCTGTGCTTAAAAGCACAGCAGCTGCAATTAATGAAATACTCCATGCAAAAACCTATCCCTTTTTTTCTTAAAGTGTAATGACACTTTGCACATGCAGCTGGCAGCTCACAAAAGCCCCTTGGTGAACAGTCTTCTGCTTCTTGTTCCACAAATCACTTGAATTGCTCACATAGAAATGTATTCTTTATGGAAAAAGGGATATTACGCTATCCTATTTTGAGTCTGATTCTCCTGCATGCATAAAATTCAATGGGAGATATATCACTGACTGCAAACTGAGCATAATGGAGCCTTTACTGCAGGTTTCTCTGAATGGCTTTTCTGTGTAACTACTCTCTATCCAGATGCACCTGTGGGGCTACACATATGGATAGACAGACTATCACAGGCAGACAGTTGTAACCCACCAGTAATAATAATTCAGGAGTCAGAAGTTATGACAATAACTTATACGTGAGCACATCAAAAGAAATAGACAGAGAAAAACACTGTCACAACTACTCCTGAACAGCTGGGTATGGTGTGTTGGTTTGCATCTTAGCCTGGAGAAAACATGAAATCTTGCAAAGCCTTCTTGAATTGTGCAGGCAGGAAAGGGCTGCTTTACTGAATGCGTTGCTCCCATGATTTACCTTGCAAGGCAGAAAATTCCCTGTCTCACCAAAGAAATCTCAAGGTTCGTGAATATGAATGTTATACTTCCTAGATACCAATTTTTTTTCGGGAAGAATAACAAAAGAAACCTGCAAAGCATTCCTGCATTGTTTTCCTCCTCCTGACTTGAGCTCCCCATCCCCTCAAGAAAATAAATAGAAAAAAAACCCTGAATCATGTTGTTCTCAATGATTACAGATCGGGTCACAGGTCATCATGCTGCTCCGCCCTCGATTCTTCACTTGGGTGTCTGAAGTTAGCCAGAGGCACCTGGGGCCAGAGACCATAATCCTTGCCGCATCCAGGATGCGCGAGGCCCGTTTTCCAAGACTTCAGGAGGTAACTCTGCCTCCAGGGCCACCTTGCAGAACACGTGAGGACTGCAGACTGTGCCCCACTATAAAATACTTGATAGCAGCACAATCAGTGTTAATGGGGCTTGGCAGAAAACACTTAGTTTTATGAAGTTCCACACTGAAAATGACAGAAGCTACCATTACCCACTAAAGCTAAATTTAATTTTCCTCCGTGCTGCTCCAGAGCTAAGTGGTATCTTTCTCCTACAAAGATCCTTTGCATAAATAAAGTGAGAAAGGCAGCAGACCTTCACAAATTAGAGCCCTAGTCTTTCTCCAACTTTCCATTCACTAATGGGATTCATACTAGTTTAAAAGTGTCAGATGCCCTTTCCTGAAATGAAGGAGAAATCTCATTGGCATCTTGCTTCAGCTGAAAAATGGCAGGACTACAAAGGAGAATATAACAGCTCCTAAATCTGTTTGATCCATTCCAGGAAGCCTGTGTCTGAGGTGGAAGCACAGCTGCTCCACTTCTTTGTTGTGTCACTCTGACAGAACTAAAATTAATTTGTTTAGAAATACAAACAAAACTCCCCTACAAAACTCAGAGACCATCCATACAGCCATACTAAGTTAGAGATGAAAACCACATTAAATAGGCCTGAAATATTTTTTGATAAGCACCAAGACTGAGCCCTGAAACATTTAGAAGTTTTCAAATCCTCAGTGGTGCTGCTGTGTAAATACTGGCAACATCAGTTATGTTTACATCCAGAATACATTTGGAAATTTCATTGAAAATATCCTGAAACCATTTTTGCAAATCCAAGCCAGAACCTGAGACCCTGGGGAGTATGCTGCAGAGCCAGAGGTGCTGGATGCTGAGCTCACTGGGTCTAAACACACTTTATAGGTGTGCCTTGGACTCTGCACCCTTGCCTACATTAGCATCTTGCTAGGAGCCTGACAGAAAGGGCTTTTTCATGGGACAGATGCAGAACTCAGGGCACACGTGTTTTTTAAAGAACTGTTGAAACATCTTTCTCCTCCATTTTAAGAAAAAATGAGTTTAGGGAAACAAAAATGTCACACTTTCTAAAATCTGAAGCCTTTTGTTTCGGGCCATTCTTATTTATACCATACCTTGAGGATCAGACCTTCTCCTGCTGGAAACTGGCTAAGTTCAGAACGTACTGAAGGAGGAGTGGGTTGTGGGCAATCATGATGTGTGCAGGGGCAATAGCACAACGAGCACAGCTGCACTGTTGGTTCCAGGTTTATAAACACAACAGAACAGGTTCTCAGTCAGTGTATGTGGACTTGAATTCCTCCAGCAGCTAGAAGTATCTCTGAATCAGCCCTGAAATGCTGCCCATGTTAACTGTCTTAAATCAAGTTGAAAAGACAGACGATGCAGAACTTAACATAAGATTTAATTGTTTTTAAACCGGTCATTCTACACCCTACTGCTTTTCTGCCTTCTTAGTCTATGATCAGGTGAAAAGACTTTTTTCCCCTCAAAGCCTTTTCCTGTCTCTAGCTTACTCCCTTTAAAATTAGCTAGCAGTGATACTGCCTTAGACACAGTAGACTGGAAACCAGTTTATACAGATTTGGGTTACCATAACATCCTAGAAGAGCTGACAGAAAAAGGTATGTGGCTATTACACATTCAAACAATCTAAATATATACTCTTCTGAAGCAGCAACTTCATTTATAAAATGGTTGTTCAGTGCTATTTAGAGGTTACCCAAAAAACATGAAGTCATAATTAACCTCTAATTTTCAAGCAGTAGTGAGACTGCAGCTTCTCTTCTGGCAACCACTGAATTTAGCATAAAACAGGCATTCCACAATTACCAGCAAATACTTGTAATTTCTTTAGCAAACCAAAGCAAAGAGCAGGCTGATCAAAATCCATTACCTGTTAAACCAGTCATCTGTATAGCGGGGGTAGGGGTATGGGTCATTACTGCTGAAGTCATAGCTGGCTTTGGCATTCTGAAAAACACAAAGTTGTTCAGTAAGTCAGCAGAAAAACAGATATGCAGGGCAAAGTGGAACACAAATTGAAGGGGGAGCTGAGAATCATTAGCAAACTTTGTCCTCTTTATCCTGTGCAATGCATCTGGACACAAACCAGTCCCTGTTGTGCTGTGCCACTTCCCACACCAGCCACCTGGGGAAAGATGCTTTCTGGAGTGCAAAGCCTTCTGCGGACCATTAGTATTTCCAAACTGTGGGCTAATCGGTGAGGCGGTGTGAGAGCTCTGGTTACTGCTGAGGGACCATTCACCAACACTTGCAACAGTATTTAGGTGTTAGGCTATTCTGTGTGGCAGGACAAAGGTTAAATCCCATTTCCCAAACAGTGGTGGAAGTGACCAGACACTTGGGTCTTCCATCATAGAACTATTTTTTAAAAACTCCTTTGTGGTACTACAACAGACAGATTTCTAAAAGCCTTTCAATGCCTAAGAATGTAAATTTATCAAAATTCAAATGTGAAAACTGCATTAATGGTCAGCACATATGCCTGAAAAACCCTTTGCATATTTTCTTGGTCCTTTAGTTGTCTGAACAACTTCACAAATGCGGCCTTCAGGCGCTTTTCAAAATGTCAGCTCATGTCTCTGCTTTTCATATAAATCTAATCGTTCCTGATTTTGCCCTATCAGCAGAGTTAAGGACACTCAGCAACTTTCGGATGCTAAATCTGAGAAACAAATGGAAAGTTTCAGAAAGTCAAGTGCCATCTTCCTTCTTCTCTCTTAATGAGAAAATAAATAAAGGGTGACTGAAAATTAAGCTTTTAAAAATATTTAGAAGCTTCCTCTCAAGTGTACGTTCACAGAATTTATATTTTAACAAACACTATACTCAAGGAACATAATTATGTTAATTCTTAATTAATGTGTACTTGCATTCTTTTTAAGATTTGGCTGAGCATGCTATTGAAGATAATTTGAGACTCGTGCATGAATAGCTTTGCTCCTAAAAACATTCCCCTTCAGCAGATTCTCAGTTCCTGGGGTACAGGAATAGACAGTCCATTGGTAGCACCAAAGTCTTTGGGCTTTGGATTCAAAACTCCTAACTCCCCAAAACTTGCGCCAGAACGGAACAGGGACAACATTGTCCTTGATCCTTGGAAGGTAAAAGTAAGTATCTTTCAAGTTACTGTACAGTGATTTTTTTGGATGATCATTTCAGAAAGCCTGGTTGCTTAGATTCAGCATGGACAATAAGTATTTTGCAGCATTTGAATGGTGCAGAGATTTGCAGAACGTCTGTCATGCGGCTTGATGCTGTTCTCAGCTCAGACACAGGCGAATCCCTTTCTGAATATCCTTATTGATCTCTCTATATCTCTAAATCAAGGCCCTGATTTTCAGCCTGAAGATGCCTTCCAATAATGTCAGCTATTGCCACAAATTCTCAGGGCTTCTAAGTCTCTGTGCCCAGGTGTGTGTTTAATTTACCTCTTTAATTACAACAACTGCTTATACAGCACTTTGAATGGCACAGATTTGTATGAGGTAAGAGTAACCAGAACATGACTTTTCAGCCAGGGAAAGAAGGGGAATTTCACAGTGTTCTATAAATCATGAATAGCACGGAGAAGGTGGACAGGGAGTTATTATTTACTATTTCTCATATGCAAGAACTAGTGGGAATCTCTAGAAATTACTAGAGGGGAGGTTTAGAAGCAGCAGCAAACAAGAAGTACTACTTTTCCACAGAACATGTGATGAGTTATAAAAGTCACTGTCCCCCAGCAATACAGAAGTTAAAAGCCTGAATGAAATCAGAAAGTAATTAGACAAATTAGCAGAAGATAAATCTGGAAGAGGTATTAGACGCTGTGTTTCCTCCTTCTCTAACAGTCCATGAGACAGTGAATGTAGAAGCTGGGAGGCCATAATCAGGTAGACAGAAGACAGTCTCTGACTTGGTGACCATACTGGTCCCCAAGCATCTGCTGCTGGCCGCTGTTGGGGGCAGCATCCTGAGCTAGAAGCCTCTGGGCCTCACCCAGTGTGCCTGACAGAAGCCACGTGGCACAGACGTCCCATCTCAATGCCACAGAGCAAGTCTGAATGCTGCAGTATCCAGGGGAGCAGCGACAAGGATTTGTGCAAGGGGCACGGTTTCATCCAACACATGGCAGTGAAAAGAAATGAGCTTGTCAGCAGAAGATCCAGTCCTGTTCTTTATTAACGAGTGCAGTTATCTGCTCCTAGTAGGACAAGCTGGAGAACCACATCCTACGGTAAAGTCAAAATAGAAACGATGACTCTCTCAGAGTAATTTAATTAGCAGATAAAACCTACTCTGTCACAGAGTTTAGCTTGGCAACCTTTGGAGAGAAATGCATTTCAATCACAAATTAATGAAACTTTACTGCCTTGACCCAGACGTGGCCTGGAAACTATGTGGACTGCAAATAACTAAGCTTAGTTGCAGTGATTTCAGATTGCTTCTTTCAGGTAGGTATGGTCTAACTCAGTACTAAATGCAATTAGTTCAATACATTGCCAGCTTCTTATTCAGTCAGAAGCTCTGTTTTCACTCTAAAAATATTGTACAGATGAGAATTTAAACTCAGTTGTGGGTCTGCTGTGTTTTTTTTCCCCATCTGGAAGAAATGCAGTCCTACTTACATAGAAGACCCTAAGCTCAAAGTGGGTCTGATGAGGCTGATTTTTCAGGACATCATCAGACATGCAAGCACCTTGTGGTACCTATCAACCACTCCTGACTCTAGAATTCCCTTGTGCAAAAATTACGCACGGAAAAGCCCTTCTAGCTGTGCAGATGTACCACTCATAGCCAGAGTAGCAACAGGCAAAGGGATTCCAGCATGAAAGATTCAGCCACCCTGCAGCTCTGCTGTATGTCCCATGAAATCAAATGTCAGCTTATGGAAAGGTTGCTTTAGGCAGGCTATAAACAAAGTTGTGCAGTACTCTTCCACATCCTGTGTCTCTTACTCACTTGATTTTGGATCACTGCACTCAAAGGAAAAAGCTATCTAATGTGGCAGGAACCATCCACAAAGGGCAAAATTAAGAAGAATTCTTGGAAAGCAAGCAATTGCTGACTGCACAATTTATCTTCATTAGGACCTTTGAGAAAAGACAGTGAGTTTCAGCTTCATGAAGGAATATTCCGCCCACACTATGGGAGCAGTGGAACAGGCAATGAAACAGCAGCGACAAGTACAAATGGACTGCTTCAAGTTCCTAATTTAAAGATCAAATCCTCAAACATCTAAGCCTCAACCTTTTTTAATTTTTTTTTTTTTTTTTTAAAGCACAAACCAGTGACAATTTAAATCAGTTTCAACACTGGACCAAAAAGGGAACTGCTTCAGTGGATAGTTAGAATATTTCATCTTGTGTTTTGGGAAGTGAATATTAAAATCTGTGGTCTGCCATTCTCCTCCACAGGCTGGACTCCCCAGCAGGCAGCAAGTGGGAATCTATTGCTAGGATTCAATCAGGGTAGGAACCCAGGAGGTGGCAACCAAAACCAGTGCAGATGAGGATCTGCAACGGCACACTAAAATGAAAACATTTTGCTTTTCAATTCAGGTGATTCAGTTCCCAGTTTTAATGCAAAACTCGTCTACTGGCAGTTACTTCTCCTAGACTTGAAGTGTCTAATATTTGGTTTTCAAGGTAGCTGCCTGGTCTTTTTCTCCAGGGAGCAACTCAAGCCACCAATCTTAGGCACTGATCATAGACTGCAGTCCAGCCTTAGACTAGTCATTAGGCATACAGTGTCAGAACGAGATGAATCCTATCCCTCGTGTCCAATCAAACTCAGTTTGCTGTTGCAAAGTGGTTCGAACCTGATGTTTATCAGTCACCATCTATCCACAATTACTTATAAATAATGTCTATTATATAATTAAAATGCTATTACAGAAAGGAATGGTATTGTATTTTAAGGCATATCTCTATTTTTCTTTTCCAGCCACTACCCCAAATAAGATTCTAACAGAAGAGTACTGGATCAGGGGATGAGATTCTTTCAATCATTTATTAAGTAATGGCTTGTATACCATGACACGAGTAGATTACTTTTGCCTATGTATAAAATTCTGTTTTCCTTAAAAATAATCTTAGACTGGCACTTCCCAAAGAACTGGCCTGTACTTTTAAAAATACATGCAGTAAAATCTTCTGTGTAAAACATTCATTATGTAAAATATGACAATAACAATATATCAGTTGTCCCATGTGTTGCTCAGATCTATAATAAAATTATGTACCTTGAATAATGCAGCAAGCCCATAAATTTTTATATGGCTTTACAAGCCTCTGAAGCGTAATTCACACACACTTCTCTTTTTCTCTGTGACTCAAGAAATGCTCACATGCTAGTCCAGGAGACAAACAATTAAAGACACAAGTCCCACTGGCCACAGTCTGATTCTATTCATGACGTTAAAGCACTGGTGAATTTAGCCCAGAGATTTGTGTCTTTTAAAAGAGGAGAAAGATTTTTAACACAGGTGGCATCTGGTCATACCCTCTTCACGCAGCTGCAAATCCTTAGAGATCTGAGGCAGAAAGATACCTTTTGCCTGTTTGATTTCTTTACTGATCCAAAGAGTGAGCAAACCCCTGGGCTCAAATTACAACATATAACATCTCGGAGAAACTGTACTAAAATAACACCGAATGTCATGTGGAAAAATGAAATCCAGTTTTGTACACACAAGCTTAAGAAAATGGAATATGCTCACCAGGAGGCAACATTTTTCCTAGGAGAGGTGCTGTAAGGCATATAGGTCATTAATGAAAAACAGAGGCACTGTTGCTAAGTCAGTAGTCAATACAGTAAGCCCTTTTCTCTCAGCCATGGGAAACACGCTGTTCTATTTTGTTTTATTTTGTGGGGGTTTTTTTGTTTTCTTTTTTAATGGACATGAAAAAAATCCTGCAACTTCTTAAATAGCTCTGCCTCTACATGAACTAATTTATATATCCTGCATTACTACCCAGCAAATTCAGAGCTGTATTCAAGACCTTGTCAAGACTGAGAATACATCCACAAAATAATGGGCCATTTTCAAAGATATTAACCTTAAAGAGCAAATTCATTGCTGGCAAATACTGTCATCTCCCCCCAGAAATATCAGCCTTTTACCCAGTTTTTTCAGGTACATCACAAAAGTAAAAAGACACAGACAGACACCAGCAACCAGATCTTGAATAATGGATAAGAGAGCAGCACACTCTTCTGTCGTCCTTTTCAAAACAGTCACTGAATACATCGAGCATCATTTGAAACGCATTGAGTAGAGAAGTGTGCTGGGTCCTGAAGAATACCAGAGGTGCCTGCTCATAAGCCCTCCTAGTATTCCAGTTTCAGGTATTCACTAGTGGCCCTGCTTGGCCATAGACCGAGCAAGTACAGAGCACACCGCAAGGGTGATTTCAGTTTGTAGTTACTTCGATTTCCTCAACACTCAACAAGCATCTGGGATTAGGTCAAAAGCAAAACTAGCGCAATTACAGCCAAAAGAGGATAAATTGACTACACACAACAGGTGACTGCTGCTTAATTTAGAATAGTAAAAATAGTTGGGATAACAAGCAGTAACAATTCTAATCCTCCAGTTGTTAGAATTTATAGGAAGACAGGTAGGCTGTCGCACTTCTGATGTAACTTTGTATTCGCAAAGCTGAAACTTTTTGACGGCTTAGGTTTAAAAACAAACATAAAATGCAGACAAAAAAACCCATGGAGTCTCATGTTAACTTTTACATTTGTCTTAAGGCAGCATTATGTTTAAAGTTACAGTTATGAAGAAAAACAGTTTCACCAATATTATCTTACGTTGTGTTCTTTCTCTACATTGAACAGATTTCCTTCATCAAGTACCTGATGTTCCTTTCTATGTATCACTTGGCACTACAATGTCACACAACCTCTTGATTTTTTTCACCACTAATTTCCTTCCTGCTTCCCCTGCAGACAAAATCAGAAAACCAGCATGAGTTATATTGCTGGCTGGTGCTCTTCAGCACGTGAGTATCTTCAAAGAGAAAGGCTGCGACTAAACAAACTTTTTATTTCACATGGGCATAAGGTGCCTGGGCAGTACAGCAGTGATGTATACCACACAGGTAGATCTAACCACAAACTTTTTAAAGCTTCAAAGAACAGAAGAAATGATAATTCCATTCTTAGGTACTAACACTGTTGAATGTTTTCCCAGTAAACAAAATGAAAGTGCAAATGCATCCAACTAAATACCATCTAACTCTCTGCAGCTGTTTGCTAATGCTTTGCTCAGCGGTATATAGTCAAACAGGACCAAAAAAAAGAAAGAATCACAAATACACAAAGAAAATTTAGGCTGGGCAGAATTTTTAAGTAGTGGAGAATTAAGTTTTTTTCCTAATAGAAGTTTTAATAAATAAAACCAGTTTATTGAGATACCCTCCATTTCCTCTCCTCTGCATCTTCACCTGACATAGGAAAAAGCCTAAGAAATTGAGGCAGGCATGAGACTTTATTAAAAAGCAAGCAGCCAAATGAACTTGTGCTTGTAATAAAGAGGCTGCTTCACAATTCACCTCTTGGCATTCTTAGCCTGCTCCACAATTTTCAAGTTGATGTGGAGGAAGTCTGAAGCACATCACCAGTTGTTAATTACTTGGAGCCAGAGCTCTGAAAGCAAAAGCAAGTTAACCTACAAAAAACCCAAAACCTATTTCTGCTCACTCAAACATTCCTTAATTTTCAGAGGGGCTGCCCAAGAATCTTCAAGCTATACCTATAACATACTGAGGGGGTACTGAATGTTCATAGGGAGGCGTATTGCTAAGACAACAAAATTAGTAAAATAAAAATAAATTAAGCAACTAGTTACTGTTAAAGATTTTCAGGGCATGTATCAAATTTAAAGCTTTAAGGCTTCAGACTGTGGAATGAACTTGATTAATTTGGGGGGTCAGGAGAAGAAAAAAACTGGCATCTGACTGGCTAGAGATAAATTGGATTATTTTATCATAAAAGCAAATACAAATGCTGCAATGACTTCTACTGAAAAATACTGTGAACACACATTTAATCTAGCTTTAGTGTTCCATTTTATTAAAAACCTGGCTCACACTCCCTTGCCAATACATGGATTTTTTTCTGCCTTCAGATACTTTGATTACGTATTAGCGTGACCTACTGAAGTTGAGAGGTATATAATAGAGGTATAAAGCTGGCAGCAGAGAAATGAGGTTCAGGCCCATTATTCTTAGTTATATTCCTGTAAGAAATAACTGACAAGTTTGTCCATACGTGAGATACACGCTGGGTGCCGAGCTGCAGTACAGGTTGTGTTGGCAGTGTTTTGATGGCAGCCAGCACTTACAGCCTCTTGGAGGGATGAGCTGGAACTGAAGGGGAGCTAAGCCTTCTTGCTCCTGTCCATGAGCCCAAACTAAAATCTACCAAAATCTGCCATGGGTTCTCCCACCAAACACAGCAGGCAGGATTCAGATCACACTCAGCATATAGGTCTCTGAAGTGGCAAATGGTGAATAAGGGATGATTTTTTCCATCACTATAAGAAAATCTATAGCTCAGAGTTTTCCGTACAAACTCAGCAGTCATTCAAATCCAGTCATCTAGCATGACATGGTCTGGGTGAAGAGCAACCATGTGCACTGGGAGAACAACCACTTCCCTGCTGCTGTGCGTGGCTAGCGGGTGCTGGCACCCACATCACTCTTGTGACTGCAAAGGCTGCACAGAGTCATTAAAAACTGATCAATTATCAGCAATGCTCACAGCACAGTGCAGGAATACTGAACATGTGGTTATAACGGCATAAACCAAACTTGGCAGGATATTCAGGACGACCACTTTAACAGGTTACACCAATCTATTGTTACAAAAGAGGCAAACTGCAGCTTCCCAAAGAGGGAAATCAAAGTGGCTTAGATGGTTTGGGGGGTTAGCTACAACAGACAGACCTGATCTGTGGTGCTTAGGGAGAGCAGAGGACTAGGAGAGCTATTCTGGTGATACAGAAGAACTGAAAGGAAGAACAGATGAGACACAAAAGTGGTTGGGTATTTTCCTTCTTCTCAGCTGACAAGAGAAGAAACCATTAACAACTGCTCAACTGGTGCCTCACCTAAATTGCATGCATATGGAAGATGATGAATGAACACATAAAAGTGACATTGTAGGTGAATCAAAAGGAGGTGAAAATTTCAGAGAAGAGACTCTAAAACCATAATGCAAACTATTATTTACATTTCTTTTGTCACAAAAAACAAACACAGGTTGATGTACATGCCTTCAAGTTAAAAGGTCTTGAACATCTATTCTGTTTTATTCCAGTTGCATGCTAATCTCATTAACATAGTTTGAGAGCATCCCAGGGGAGCATTAGTAATGTGGCTAATATCTGTGAAGACATGCTGGGTTCTCAGGGATTTTAATGGACCACTTCATATGCTTTTGCATTAATTAAAAAGTTTGCATTGTTTATTCCATGTGGAATTAGCAAAACCAATGGACAGCTACATAAAAAGTTTCAGGGAGAGAAGGTGGAATCTTCAGAACAGACACTCTCATGTAAATCCACACATACTACATTTTGCAAGTGTTCGTGCTTTTCAATTGTACATGATCATTACAGGTTCTTCTATTAAAGATTAGTGTATTTGATCATAGCTAATGTTTTCACAGTAATATACTGGATGTGTAAATTTAAGAAATATCCTAGACACCATTAGCTGACTGAAATAAAGATTCATAATTACATCAGTCAGACACGGTATCATTGTGGACTAATCCTGCAACTGAGTTAAGTGCCACTGAATTAAAGTGATTTAGTTTCTCACAAGAAGTAATTCTAAAAAAACATGTGCTAGCGTGGGAATTATGAAGCCCTTGAATGTAGCACAGCCTCTGTGCTCTCCTTTGTACATATTCAAAGACAGATTCACCTTCTTTAATAAAATCCAGCCCACAACCTGCCTGCAGAACATTTCCAATGATCCCTAATCTATATCAAAGCTTATGAGTAAAGACAGCACAGGGAACGTGTGACTGAGGTATGCATTACCACATCCATTTAACTTTCACCAAACAGCTACACAGCACTGGAAATGGCCGAAGTTTCATCAAATACAAGCTCCTGTTCTACAGTAAAACGTGTTATCCCAGGCAGTCATGTTTCCACAGCCCTTGGTATCATTATTTGCTCAGTTGAAGCTAGGAGGCCTATACATCTTTCTGTGATGATTAAAAAAACCCCAGAACATGGAATACACAACAGAACAAACATTACAAATGTGTTATTTATATGATCTGCCAGATTTCTGATTGCTCTGAACTTAATGGAAAAATTACCAGTGACTTCAATGAGGCCAACATTTTATTAGACATTGTGCACTGCTATTTTGTTCCCCTGTAAGAGATGTTCATTATGCTTATTGCTTCTGTTGGGAATGCAACAGAAATGAAGAACATTATATTTAAATCAAAGCAATCTGAAATAAGGCAGGCATTTAAAAATATCTTCACCACCTACATCGCAACTGAGAGGTAAAATATTAATACGAAGAACGTAAATGTATACAACTAAAAATCAAACAGTGCAAAGCAACCATGCCAAGATGAAGTGCCAGGACAGAAATAATTGAATTCATTTCAAATGAACCAAATTAATCTACAGGCTCAGTGAAGGAGAGGTGTTTAAAGTACTGGAGATCATATGCATTTTTATCTACTGTATTTAGGCTATTACAGTTTCACAGAAGAAAGCAGACTCCTTGTGCCTCTCTGCTCTCTTCTGCAAGTCTGGCTTATCCAAAGGGCTTGGCCAGAACTCTCCTTTTAAAACCAGTTGCATGCCCACTAGTTAACAGTGGGTTTGAGACTCTCCTTGCCAAAATCATCACTGGCCCTGAAAGTCTCTCCTTAACACCTGTGAAATTTTGACGAAGCTTTGTGAGGGACTAGTGTGTCCCATATACACCAGCTAATTCAGACTTCCCTGGTAATACCTTGGTAGCCAAAATGTATCTACAGCATTAATTTTAATTAAGTTCCATTTAAATACTGATGGATATTCAGGGATTTCTACACTGGTTAGTGTCTTACACAGTACAAGAGGTTAAAATAACGATCCTTTGAATAACAGAAAATTAAAAAAAAACCAAAACACTTCCAAATGGAAAAATGTTCAAAAGTGGTTTTGCCTTTTTTAACCCAAAAAGTGGTATATTCACTTTGGGGAAACAGAGCGTTTTATTTCACTTAGTTGAACTTGGCTTTAAAATTACATGCTGTGCACTGCCTCCAGGGGACTGTGTGTGTGTCTGACCCTGTTCTCCCAAGTGGACCACACACCACAGTGGGATTTTGTTGCTGCTGTTTTAATTCAGCATGTTTGAAGCCGAACATATAAAAATGCGGTTGAACTGATCCAAAATAGAAATGTTTCACTTTTATTTTCCCATGGACACCTTAATTTTATAAAACACTCATATTTACTAGCAAAAATATTGTTCCAAAGGAAGATTTCTGGACAGCTCCAAAAGCTAATTGGTGTGCAGAAAGGGATGTAACAAAAAAGCAAAACAAAGCAATGCCAGGTCCCTTCATGGCAAACAGTGAGTACTAACATCTTCCCTCTACTTTTCTTGTTGAAATAAAAGAAGAAAATATTTCCAAAAAACTTACTTGGAAAAACCCTGGAGAGAGGCACAAGCCAATTTCAAAAGCGCCAGCCAGAACTGATGCAGAAATGTCCTTATCTGCTCTCTTCTACTCCTGTGCATTTCTCATTTCAGCAATCTTAATTTACTTTCCACAGATGATGCCTTAAGTGAAAATTAATACCACTGCTTAATGATTAAAGCAATTAGCCACCTTGCACTTTCTCAGTGTGCAGCTGATTAATTAAGTACATTGATTATAGAGAAAAATAAATGCTGTGGACAATGCGAGGTCTTTAGCTTGCAAAGCAAGTGTCTTTGGCAGCGTCTCACATTGCTTGCACACCAGGCATGCATTTAACTTGAAGATTATCCCTTTCAGGTGGTTCTAATATAGAATAAAGCTGGAAACTTTCTGTAGCATTCATTGCTCTGAAAATAACCTCAGGCAAATGCAACTACAATACATTAGTATCTTTTGATTCCAAAAGAATTGTACTTTGGGAGTATTTTATAGCCAGTATAAATCAGTGCATCTCCCTGAAGAGGCCAACATCAGTGGAGCAACACCAACTGCAGCTGTATAGATAGTGTGAAGCACCAAGCCCCAGAACTTGCCAAGCATTCAGGGTCCAGACCTCTCACAATGAACTTCAGCAAAGCAGTTAACATCTTTCAGTGTGAGAAATCCAGTTTTCAGCTGCAAACACAGCTCTGTATGTGACACAAATCATCTCTCCTTAAGGCAATCACACCTCCTTCACAAGTTGCAGTCTCCTTTGCAGAAAAAGCCTCTTTCTATGCCCTCTGGCCATACAAAATAATCCAGAGGAGAAACAGTCATCAAATTCTTTTTGCTGTTCCACCTTTTTAATTGAGTTGAAAGCTAGAAGGCTGTGATAACATCTATTATTACAAAACATTTTTATCTTTCACAAAATAAGAAGACACTGACTTCTCCTTTACATAGCACCATGGCTTCTCTCTCCCATTAGCAGTGCTTGTATTAATTAGCTGTAAGGCAGAGAGGAGCAACTGTGCAGTCATCTTATTTAGACTTCAGTACACGAGCACCGCTGTCACATGCACTTCCAAAACCAGTTACTGTTCTGAGCAGGGGAGGACTGCTTGCACGACTGCATTACGTTTTCCAAGATGCAAAGCATTTTCTCTATGTGACAAACCCAAGACACTCTCCCAAGTACACAAAGAACCTTCTTTGCCTGGCTGATCTTACCACAGAAGGCATCATCTCTTTTTCAGCCTTTCATATGTTTAGAGAAAAAACCCCAGATTGCACAGAACAGAGAGATGAGCCCAGAAGCTGATCCTGCACAGAACAACAGAAAAAAATAGCCAAGTCTGAAACAGAGAACTTCATTCTCTTCCCAGTAACTTCTAATTTATGCCAGTGAAACTTCATTGGCTTGCATGTCCCAAATGATCATATTTCTAAATGCCAAAACCAGCCCCTTAGCTGCCTGAAGCCACCCGAGCAGCGCAAACAGCCCAGCAGAAGGCCATCAGTTTCAGTTGCTAAGGCATCAGTCAGCCTGGCATTTAAACACTTGATCCATCCTTCTATCCTGGCAAAAGAGAGGTTTCATTTTGTCTCAACAATTTCTTGATGAAATTTCTGCCACCATCTGCTTTAACAGCATGCATCAAACAATGTGCTTACTGAATTTTCAGTGTTAGTAGAAGGATGTCTTGGGAATTTATCCCAGGTTTTGGTTCATAATTTTAAATTGTTATGTTAGAGTTTATTTTAGAAAACCTGTCTGTAAAAAACCCAACTTCAAAGCAACACCAAAACCCAAATGAAACCAACCGACGTGTTGGTTGTATTGAAGCATCTGAAGCAGTTTATTCTGTTCTTTATTTTTTTGATAAGTGCTACTTCAACACTGCAATTAAAAATAGGTACTAGCAACAATGGCCAGCCCAGAGTTTGCCCATAAAATACCTTTGATGTATTAGCAGTAAAGGTTTATTGAAATTAAGTGTCTAGTGCATGTGCTCAACAACCCTTTGAGATGCAGTAGGAAATGGTGGTGTAACTGTCTCTGGCTCTTTTGAAAATCGTGCTGTAGGAATCGGATCTCATAAACCTAACAAATCATTTGCTGATGCCAGGCAAGTATGGACCTGACTTTGCTATGGTTTGGCTTTACTGCGGATCCCCTGGGCTCATATTAATGACAGTGCCGAGACACTGGGAACTTTTCAAGGTCTTCAGAGGGTTTCCAACAAATTTCAGCCTTGGCAGGGTATTGTTTTTCTCGCTACCAGTTATACATGAACTCTGTTTGACTCGGGCAATTACACCAGCTGGGATTTCTGTGGGGCAGATCACTAGGGTCAAAGCAGCATGGTTCAGTAGATGTCAATGGAGCTTTGTAAACTTACAAAACCCCACAACTAGGCCCCAGTGACTTCAGTGGAGATACTGATGTTTTATACCAGTAGATCACTGAGATCAGGCTCATGGCCTCCAGCACAATTTGCCGGTCCTTTTGGTAGCATGCAGGGAGGCCAAGGAATACTCAGAAATTCATGCTAATGAAGGAAACACAGACTTTCTAAAAGAAAGAAGATCCTTTATGCTGTTGCTAAGCTTTGCTGCACGTATTGCAGCATCTAATTTATTGCCTGTACTATTTTTTATTTCTTTTGTGGCTGTAAAGATTATTCAATAATGTTTTTGTTCCTCTAGCAAACAATGGAAATTGCAGCTCATAACAGAAGCAGAACATTTCCCTGCTTCACTGCTTATGTGATAAGATAATTATTCCAAAAATATGCTTCTGCTTGCCTCTCAGCAAGGTGGGGGAAGCTGTTAGCATATTAGCTGGTGACAAGTTACCAAAAGTTGTGAGAGAGAGACTGCTTTGTGTTTGGAGATGTCACTGAAGTGGTAGGAGAAGGCAGGTAAGACTACCTGCTGTTCACCTGTGAGTAAGAAATAGCAGATGACAGAAAACTTCACCTCCAGAAAGTCTTCCCTCACTCCTTACACGGGGCCTTTTTTGCTCAGCAAATCCTTTCCTGTGTACAGCTTGAGTGACAGCTGATAAGGACCTTGGAAGATGGAACGTAAGGTTGTACCATAAAGACACATTACAGAGAAGACCGAAAGGGGAAGGACAGCAACGGAGCACTGCTAGGATGACTGCATGTTTGTTTGTGCACATTAAATCCATGTCATTCTACAGATATCAAAATCTTTTTTCTTATCTGAATATGTTATATTACTATCTGTTACTAAGAATTGCTGCATGATTCTCATTTTACACGTATCAGTACTTTGTAAAACAGTTACCCATTCACAGTCACCTCCCGTTCCCCTACTGTAAATGCTTGTCTTGTTCTTTCTGCCCCCCCATTTTTTTTTAAGCAAGCTTTCGGATTCAGGCAGAGTTTGGACACTGAAACCAGCAATTTTTTACTCCTGGGCCAAGTCTTTTGGTGGTCTCTGGTCTCTCCTCACTACTGCTGGATCAGGGACAAACCTACTTACGTGGGATGATCAGGTCCCCGCTGCTGTAAACGGGATAATGCGCTACACTGACCTTCACCAACAGACACTGGCCAAGTATAAAAGTACCACAATACAAACTGGTAAGAGAGAGAGATTCACTTATGTTTCTGTCTGTGGCACAACAAATCTCCATTTGCTCTTTTAGGTTAGGTTTTTCTTTAAAATGATGTACTGAAATTTGTAATGTACACCCCCCACAGCTGCTGTTCTCCTTTTTTATTAGACATATCTAATATGCAGCCCTTGTTACTTCACTTTTCTTTCTCAGATGCTGTACCTTGCAGAAATCAGTCCTGAAAATTGGTGGCTTTGTATCCATGTCTGAGTTGAAAGAAAACCATGGAGTACATTAGGCTTCAGCTTTTTAATTATCAGTTCATAATGAAGGGTTCTCTTTGTGGGGAAAAAAAAAAAAATTTCCTGAAGGCTGAACCTCTGCAGGGTTTCCAAGGCTTGGAAGAAAATATCGATTGTTTGACAATGAGTCTCTCTGCATTCACGGTGCAGAATGGAAAATTCCAGCTTTGCCATAACCCCCTGATCCCAGAAAAGCAAGCAGCTATACTGCAGCAAGCTGGGAGGGGGTGCTGCGAGAGCAGTCCATCCAGACTGAGCAGGCACACTCCTTTCCACGTATATAAAGTGCATTAAAAAGAGAAATGGATGATTTAAGTAGTAAAGCTCAGAAACTGCAAAGAAAAATATGGACAGAAGTGCACTCCATATGACAGGTCATAGTTCAGCAATTTTTAGGAGAAAATACAAATTACTTTTTTCTTTAGAAAGCTCTTTTTCTCTTTCCTGACCCTCCATTTTGTCTAAGTACTAACACCCATTAAACTATTCAAGGAAGAAAACCAGAAAATCAGAAACATAAAAGCCAAATTAAACTGAGCAACCAATGCCAAGTTTTTATACATGAAAATACTGAAGTGCCAAAGACACCACCTTTGAGAGACTTTCTAATTGCTCCCAATTTTCCAAGCAAGTTGTACAGACATTGCCAGGGTATGCAGGCATTCACACTCTTAAGAAACACAAGCTGTAAGGTTTTAATTTCCTAAAAATAAACAATATAACTTAAAAGAAAGCTGCTCCAAAGTGCAAGTGTCATGAAACACCGAATGTGTAGTGTAGGAATTGTACAAAGGTGACTGCAATTGCCAAGCCAGCCTGAAGCGAGTTAACAACTCATTCCTTAAGAGACTCGTTGCATTGCATTTTTACATCTAACTGATTTTTCCTTCAGCTGAATTTAAGTCCTTGTCCTTAGTTCATGCCCAAATTACTACCTACTGGGAAAAAAGGCCCCCGTAGTCTCTGAGACACAGAAGATGCTGTTAGAGCAGGACCTCCTAGGACTCAAGGATGCCTGCACAGCCTTGCAGTGAGAGGAGGAGAGGCAAAGTGCAGGTGAAGCAAGCCCTGCGACTGCTGTGCTATACCTGGGCACGGGAGGAGAAGGCAGATTTTAGCAGCGGGAGCAGGAGCCAACCTCGCCCTTCAGGCAGTCACCTCTCAGACACAGCAACTGCAGCCGGCTCTGCGTGAGGACGTGCCAGCACCTCTTACTGGTTACCAAGTTTACTCTTCTACTGGTTACCTTGCATATAATGTGTTAATTTACCAGCACATTTCCTTGCTGTGTCCTCTTGTATATTCAGCACAGAATTAAAAGTGAACCTTAGGCAATAAAGATGAACTACGCAAACTCAAGCTTTTTTTTTTTTTTTTTTTTTTTTTTTTTTTTTTTTTGGGTTTTTCCCCCCTGTGCTGTGATAGCCTAGAACCACAGATTTAATGCAATAGCTCATATTTATGTATTTCCATATTAAAACCATTGGGGTGATATCTCCTTTAAGAGTGTGATCTTTCAGATGGGATTTCTGCTGGTCCTTAATGACTGTCTTACCAACCACTCGTTCCTCGGTCTTTCCTCCCCTGTGTCTGGCTATTGATCTGCCCTGCACAAGCCATGCCCAATTCTGTGCTTTGCATTGGCCAGGACAAATCTTTCTTTGTGCCTCCACTGCCTGATCATTGCTCCACTACTGGACCACGTCATTCCTACACAAACCTTTTCAGATTCTCATCTCAAGATCAGTCTCCTCACAAGCCTCTCATGACTGCCATTAAAGGTTTGTTGTCCCTGTGCCCAGACAGCTCTTCTCCAATTTTCAGTGTTTCTTTTCTGAACTCTCAGATTTCTCTCCAGCTCTAGTATTTTCTGGTTTACTAGCATCGTATCTGTGCATTGTCATTCTCTGTGTCATTTTCCATTAATTTCCAGAATACTGTTGCCACTCTAAAAACAATACATTTCTGCTAAGCCTGACAAGTATTTATCCCTCAAACAGAAAACAATTTTAGAATTAAAAGAGAAAACATTGCATTACTGAGACATTTATTTTTAGTTTCTGGGCATGATCCTAGGTTCACAACAGAACTATTCCTGTTTGCTATTGTATCAGATATAGTGTACAGACTTTTTTGCTTGTTTATTCAAAACACGATTTTCAGAACCAGAATATTCCCACGTACTCTTTCCACACCTTCTGCTGAAAAGTGAGTGAAGAGCATGTGCTTTGCCCAGATCATATGCTAGAACATGCACACGGAGCACAATTCCTGCAAAGAAAACTGCTGCCCTGTACAAACTTCTTTATTTGTATCAATTTATGGGAACATCCTACTGAGTCCTCTTGGAAGAGAACTTCACAGCCAGGGGACAGGGTTTAATTAGCTGCTATCTAGTTATTACACCAGTTCACAAGGAGTGAAACTGGCTATCCTGCCCTTTACATCTGTGGTCAGCTATTTCCCAAACTTCTTGCCCAAAGTAAATGCCGCCTTTATCCATTTATTCTCTACCAAATGTGCTTTGCTACTTGCAACAACAAACAGATTTTCATCCTGTGTGTTATTATTTTCCACATTGCAAGTACGTAGAAATACTTGTTTTACTCTTTGTCATTTTGGAGCTGTTCTCTCTGAACAGCTCAGATTTTTACCAAAATTTCCAGTTGTCTTTGTCTTCTTTTCATTTAATTGTCATTGCAAACTAAACCATGTTGCTCAGCTGAAGAAGTCTGGGCTTCCCTCAGGAAGCCACTGACTGCAGGAGAATAGCAAGACCTAAAGCACAGACACTGCAAACCCCCCTGGCAAGGAGCCACAGTTTCCTGATGCCTGCTGCCCACCGACCTGCCACAAGCACAGCGTAAGGGCAGCGTACCACAAACGCAGCCTACAGTGCACGGGTGCTGGGAGCACTTGTAGATGCTTGGGGACAGGAGCGTTACCATCAATGGGGGCTGGGGAGAGCCTGGAAGAATGAAGAAAGATAAAAATCCTCTAGTCTGAAGCCTGAGGGAGGTTTGAGGAATAATCAATGGACACAGCATGTGCTGAGAATACACAATCTGCCCTGCACACGCTTCGAAGCACCGGATCAAATAACCTGTTACAAAGGAATTAAGCTGTTCCCGGAGGTTTCAAAGGCTAATGCATGCCTTGCCACAGCCCACAGCTCCATGGCCCTCCAAGTGACAGGTGAATTCTGCATCTTAATAGCAGGATTTAAAGCCAATTCCCTGGTTACTCATTCCTGTCCTAAATCCAATAGTGCAAGCTGCAGCTTATTTAATGTGACGCAGCACTGTCATTCCTCTGCAAAAAGCCTTGTCACCTTTCCATTCCCTGCACAGGCAGTCCCCCATTTGGTCTGCTTCTTTCAATGTGAAATTTATCATCTGTAAGATCAGCAGTTCAGCAGTACTGTTGTTCCACTCATTATTTAAAATTTTGTAGCAGAGGGACTATAACAATAAGAAAATCCACATTTTACAGAAAAGGTCAGCATGTACTTACGTAATTTGATGCAAGATCAGGATGCAGATAATCAATTCCTGCAATAAGATAATGACAGAACAGAAACCAAAGGTTAAGAGTTTCAAATAGGATTTTCTATGATCACAGAACAAGACAAGATACCTTTGCAGCAATAGGAAAATGATCAAGGCGAATAATGCAATGGATTGAAGTGAGATTCCGGTTTTTAAATGTGGACCTTTAAACTGGTGTACCATTTCTGATGCAGTCCCAGCTTGGAATTTTCAATCATTTATGCCAAAATCTAGGTGCCGACTGAAAAAGTAAGGTCAGCGACAAAATTTATTGACCTGTTTTGTCATATTTAGATCATATTTACTTATTAAGATTAGTTTAAATCACAATTTATCTTTGTAACTCAAAGCACTCCAAAACTAACAAGATCAGTAAGCACTGGATCAGTACAGGATGGAGTATTTTTAACCACTGAAAACTGTCATCTAAGTAGACAGAAAATTACCTAAACTAGACTTGGGCAGATAACTAAGGCAAATATTTTGGATTATGTGTATGAAAGAGAACTTTTAATGTTAGATTAGACCATTTTAACAAATCTCTGAGCATAGGCAGCACACCTTGGTAGTGTGCTAAAGATTATCACAGGGCAGCAGTGTGGAACATACTCATTCTAACGCATGGTATCTTTCTACATATGGCAAATACACAAATCCCAGTGGATGCTGTAACAGAAGCTGCAGATCCACACTTGGATGGGATAAGCTGACCAGTTAAAACATACCAAGAAATAGCCACCAATCTCATGTCACATTTTGATCATTACTCTATCCCATGTCACCAACCACCACAGTATTACATGCTCAATTTTATCTCCAAGGAGGACGCTGTATTATCGTGGTTATTCTGATGAAACAAATACCTCCCATTATTCAGGGTCCTTAGCACTAGATTTGCGTGAAGACACACAGTATCTGTGGAGAGCCTTACTGATCCAAATGGTCAGATGGATATTATCTGACAACAATGTCCAGATGGACAACAAAAGTGTCAACAAAGAATCATGACTTTCAAGTGCTCTCTTCCACAGTTACGGGAACTGAATATAAGGCAAATTACCCCCTTCTCCAAAAGCTGTACCTGATAGGCCAACAGCTTTATTTGACCTGAAGCTCAAATAGTTTGTCATCATACCCATCATAGTTATGCCTAGCCATTCTGAAAGCCAAGTCCTGCCTCCGTGGGATCAGGGAAACTGAGATTTCACATGACATCACCTAAGAGGTCATGTCTCATGTGATTGATCTTTCTTCAATATACAGATGTCTGAGTCTCCTTTCTTAAAGACTTCAGTCTTAAAGACTTCCACAAAAACCTTGCCTTGGGAATAAGCAGATGAGGAACAGAAATAAGTGAGGACAGATCTCAGCTGACTCTAGAAAACATTCGTGGATCCAGACATTTTACTACTTTGTTTTTAATATTATTCAGTCACCATTAAAGGAAAACATTCAAAATGTAGCCCAAAGAAAAGTGCTGAGACTGCACAGAATTCCTGTACTTCAGCCAAGAACCCATGAGCAGAACAGCTGTGACTTCAACCGTACCTTTTATCTTTTTCTTCCCTGAACTTAGTCTCAAATTAGTAATATATTTAATATGCAGGTCTTTATTGACATTCAGAATCAAAGTGTTTAATTATTTCAGCTGTCAAGTATGACTTTGAGAATAATGTAACCCAGAAACGTTTTCTTAAGCAGTTTTTGCGCAGCAATTACACTCCCCAGTCAGTGCCTACAGAAGTCAAGGGGAGTCTCTCCTTTGGCTTAATGGCCATTATGGTGTGCCCTGGAAGATACCTGAGTGATAATTGCAGACTACTTTTAATGCTTGGATATCCATGCTACAGTACCCCTAGTGAAGTCTGTATAACGTATTTTCCCTGAAGATCTCAGAGTCTTTACAGAGGCTGGTAGTCTCGCCACTATAAGCAATCCATTATTACTTTTAAATCTTTTTTTTTCACTTTGATTACATGGAAAAAGCTACTTTTAAAATATTAAATTAGCACTCAGTCTTCACTTACCATCATCCATAATTCCTATGGTTACTCCCTTCCCCGTGTATCCCAGCTCCCACGCTTCAGCTACGTTAAGGTCAAGTCCAGGAGTCCCATCTGCTTGACCAGTGTTAATCTAATACATCAGTGAAAAAGAGGAATAGTCTTTTTTTACTTGACAGATACATTTCCACCGCCACTGAATTTTGTTTTATGTCTCTGCATGTATCTTTGGTATGGAAAATATACCCCATTTGCTTTGTAGTGCACATCTGTACATAATCATATCTACTGCGATAATGCAGTGGTAAAAAAACCCAAACCAAACCAAAAAAACCCAACGCTGGGTAAATTCACTTCTTTGTGGTTTATAAGATTTTATAAGATTCTTCTACTTTAGCATGTCAGGGCAGTGGGTCAATCCAGAAAAAAGTTAGATCAATGGGTTTTACACAAGACTTTCTTATGAGCAGGAAATACTTTTACTCTTGAACGGACAGATCGACAGAAATTCATGACCACTGGGTTTAGTACCAGAAACAACATCTTTGATAATCAAGTGAGCCCTTCTTTAAGCAGGAAAGTTCACTAGATGAACTTCAAGAGTCCTTTCCAACCTTGTGTGTGTGTGATTCTATGGTTCTGCAGTACAGGCAATCCCCTGTACCTTCAGGCATTACTCATGTTCCCCAACCTCATTCACAAATTTCTCAAGTTCCGTGCAAAAAATAAAACAGCTTTTGCTACTCTTGATGCAAAAATTTTCAATTTTGTGTCAGACACATCTCAGTTCAAAACACATTTTAGTGTACTTTATAATCTAAAACATGTATAGCTTCATAAAAATGTCATTTTTATCACTGCAACATTTTGATAGAAGTACCAGAAAGAAGTGAATTAATCCACACTTTATCATCTCATCAAGAATGAAGTCCCACCTATACTAATGGGCCCTCATTCATCTGAAAACTCTTATCTTAGAGGGGAAAAAAAACCCCAACAGTCAGCCATGTTGGATTCATAAAAGATAAGAAACAGATTAAAAGGAAAGAGAATAACAAACACTACTCTTAAGCGAAAAGCCCCTTCTTAACTTAACAAGGCAGTACTACGTTTACTAAGTATTTAATCATAAATAGGTTGCAACATTAAAAATTGACCAACATTACTTTATCAACATTTTAAATAGAAAAAATTCATTTTGGCTACTTCTATGTAAAAGTTTAATTTTTCTTTTGAGAGTGAAGACTTCTCCCTATAAAATATGACACATTAAAAATGAAACAATTTAGCAAAATATTAATTTCTTTTGACATTAGCTTAAGCCAAAATTCATCAGTTTTCAGCTGTTCTGCTTCTCACAGAAGAAAATCAATTAATATTCAAATTTCCATAAGAAAAGAAACACCTCAACTTTTTCTAGCCAATACACTAGAACTTTTATTTATAATTCTCTTTAAAATTTTCTTTTTAATTCTATAACAGTATTTTACCTGGCAACAGCTCAAAGACATGATTCATATGCAGTTTTAGGGGTCACATCAGCACACCAGGAATGCCCACAGGACACCAATACAGTTCTCTTTCAAGCCTTCTAAGGATCTTTCGGTTGACTGAAATGAAATTTAGCTCTTGAAATGTGCTGGGTCCTCCCAGCATAAAAGAGGTACAGTTAAAAACATTAGGACCGACCCTTGGGTCCATTCCCAAGTTCTTGTGACATATAGGGGAAGAACTCTTGCAAAACATTGCAACAGCACAGAATGACTTGAATGCCAATTATTTAGTTACAATTACTGTGATTTTCTTTCAAAACTTACCAGGTACCATTGCTTGGTAAATAAAGGATCATTCATGTTGATGTCAATGTCATTTATGTCCCTGTATCCTCGCTTTCTTCTGCTGAAGCCTTCCTGTTGCACAGCTTTTCTTACCTGGAAGGGTTAATTTTTACATCTTTAGATCAACAGTCTTAACCACGTATACAAAGATTTTTTTAGTCTTGTTTTCACGAGAGGTAAGGCTTATGAAATCACACTGTTTGTGTCTGTGTCATTCATTTGCAACTTCTAAACTGGTGACTGATTTCAGTGAAAATTTGCATAGAGAGCTCCAGGACTACTACAGTGGCTATGTGGGGGAGAGACATCTAGAAGTGTCCTGCCTGGAGGAAGGCTACAGCTTGAACATGTTTCAGGCACCCACCAATCTGCATAAGAGCGAGCCCCTATCCAGGCATCATTATTATCATGGATCTTCTTGCCATACATTACTTTTCCATTGCCAGTAAAATCAAAACATTGTTGTTAATAGGAGCCAGAATTATTTAACTAATTGCCAATATGGTCACTGTTCCAAGCTGCTGGCATTTGATAACATGAGGATGCAGGTCTCAACCACGCTTTTACTTTTTCAGATTTTTCTCCAGGGCATTTTCAGAGTACTACATAGCCTTTCCTGCCAAACAGATTTGCTGGGAGAAAAAATATCTGGTGTTGTGTGCTTTCAGCATACTCCGGAGGTTCTCAAAAACACGTCTTGTAAAGCGATCTACTTTACTGCAAGGATAATCCCTGAAATAAGTGATAAATAAATATACTGGCAAGAAAAACTACATGGCAAAAAACCCACTAAGCTGACCACACTGGCTAAAGTGTAAGATATGAAAACATGAAAACACAAATAGGCATAGTTTTTTAGAGATCCTTTTCTTTATGAAGAGCAAATCCACAAAAACATTTAAGCAAGCACTGTAAAAAATCAGAAAAGTCAGACACACAAATATACTTGGAAGCAGGAACTACAAATGTCAGACCATAATCATGTTATTTGTACCCACATAAAAGAGCTCTCCTAAATGAGACCACTGAATGGTTGTAATTGGAGTTATAATATCTGCTAACATATTCTCAGACCTTACAGAAGTGCTGTCAAGTTTGGCATGCTTTTTGTATTCTTTAGCCTAACATTTGGAATGAAGACAGCATGAAGAGTCCCAGCATTTAATTAAAAAGAAAAAAAAATGTTAAAAAATCTAGCCTTCTTGATCAAAGAGAAATGCTTAGAACCATAAACTGAGCACACCTTGAGATGCAGCAAGAAGGCAGTAATATCCCCAACATTTCCTCTGGCATTTTCTTGAAAGAAATGCATGGTTATTAAATAAATCTAATAACTCAGAGAACCACTTCTACACATGTGGCTTTGGCATTTCTGATTAAGAATATGTATACAGGAGTTACACTGCTGTGTCACAGTAATTCATACAGTGTCAGTCAAAATCAACAGAGGAGAAATTCATTCAAAGGCTAAATCAGATCTTAGGTCAGTTGAGTCATTCTTGGAGGTGTCCTTCTGTCTCCGTTAATTAAAGCAGAAGCCTCAAAATACAGTGCTCAGTGAGGTGCCTAAGGCTTAGATGAAACTGGGATCTAACTGATGGGGGCTAAAAGCTATTTTCCTCACAGCTATATTGCTTCATTATAACCCTGAAAACTGAATACCAATTCATAGTGAGCAGGATGGAGCAGTGTGCCCTGAAAAGGCAGTGTCAAATTTGCCTAAAATTCTACTTGCACGAATTCTAACTCCTAAAGGTACCAAATGATAAAATACTGAATTAGTTGGTGCTTTCGTTTATACGTATGTTTCCATTACTTGTGCAGGTTCATTAAAAGCGGAGCAAATTGAAAATAAAGAAAAAAACTGATACAAAATAACCTGGAAAGAGAACACTGATTAAGCAGGACCCACACTAGGTGTACTTAGTGGTGCCAGGTACGTGTACAGAGTAAAGAAAGGTATAAGCATACTGTTTGATACATCTAAGATAAGGCTCAGTGATGCCATGGAGACAACAGAGCAATCACCTGTCATTATGCCTTCCTCCGTTACCACCCCTACCTCTCTGCTTGCGACTGCAAACCCTGAGCTGTCACCACAGAAAATAATTATGAACAGAAGCCAACCCTCACTTAGAGGGATGCCAGAGAAAAAGATTTCATGCTTTTGCGCTCCCACGCAAGCTTGCTGGCTCTGCAGGACACGCTGCATTAAGGCACTGAATTAGGATTTAGTACAAAAGGATTTCTGCTAATTAAAAAGCAATGCTGCAGAGCCCTGGCTTTTCTTTAAGACAACCTGGAGGAAGTGAGGGAGCAATTTGCAGAAATAGCACAGGCTGCTTTCCCACTTCAGGATCATCTCATTTGTCTGATTTGTTCCATCTTCACAACAAAACACAATTTATTTTTTGTATTGTATTATATTACATTATATTATAATTTCCTGAGACAAGGAAATATACCCCTTGAGGAGATACAACCCTCTCTGAACTAAAACCACTCTGTAGGCTGTTTTCTGAATAGTTCATACGGAGGAAAGGAGTACAGGATGTTACTAGCTCCAAATGTAAATTCGGAGGCCTCTTTTTCACTACCGAATTAAGGGGGTTTTCCTCATGTTCGCAAATGATGGTAACTCATAACCATCAGTTCGTAAGCATCCATAAAAGATAAAGCATTTCTGTCATGAAATGAGTTGAAAGCTTTGGGTAAGACCGTGGTAGTTTCTCACTTACGTAAGCTACAAATGGCCTCAATTCAGTTGCCTTGTATGAGGATCTTAGCCTGCACGAGGTAAGAACTTGCCTTTCTCCTGATGAAAATGTGTCTAGAAAGCAATGATCCCAAGAGCAGACAACATCCATATATTCCAGAAAAAATCCCCAACAGAACAAACTCAGAAAAAGATAATGAAAATCCAATTTGCGTGGAGAACTGCCCATTTAGGGCTGCAGATAGCTGACTTGGAGAATCCTGGTCTTCTTGCCAATTGGGTATCTACAGTAGAAAAATGGTGTTTTTCTAGAGCTGGAAACTTATACTTTCATATCTAGTCTAGATCAGGAGAGGGACCACATCTGATTCTGCTTTTATCTTACGGGTTTCTTCTTAAAGGAGAGCAGGCTGTCCCATGACATCAGTAACATGAATGCATTAAGTATCATGTCGCAGGTAGTGTGTTTCAAAAACACACACAGGAGAGAACAGCTTTGCATGTGCAATGGTAGAAAATCATTGGAAAACATTCTGATCTTGTAACAGCCATAATCGCATGTACCTGTGTCAACTTCAGACCTTGAACCAGCCCTCAATCCAATGCACAATGCAACCTCATGCATCTTTTAAATACTTGTTTCTCTAACTGAAGCAGGGAAAACCACATTCATAAGACTCAGGCTTCTGATAATCACATCTCTAAATGATTTGAGCCTGTGAAGAATGATACTTAACCTAGTGATGGAACGAGATTTTCTTCCTAAAACAGTATGAATTTTACTGTCTCAAAATCAGGCTTATTTATCAGCATTAACAGCCTTTTGTTTATTTCATTCTTAATTAATTTATTCCTTTTTCATCAGGATACAGAATTAAGTACAGAGCAAAATCTGAGCATCTACTTTATTAGCATGTGACTAAATCATGTAAAAGTTACTAGCTGTGTTGTAATCAGAATGAAGGTCATGTATGAAAGAAGGTAGCCCATGGATGGTAAGATCTTCATAAGGAAAAAAGGTTCAAGTATTGATTTTTAATATACTTGTACTTATGCATGGTGCATAAAGTCACTTGGATGATAATAAACCAGCAAGATACTGATGCAGAACAAATCAACAGAATAATCAATTGACTGCAATACTGCTCAGGGAGGGCCAGAAACCGCAGCACTCTAACTGTGCTCTATGCTCCCATGGATGCCAAAATAATCAGCCCCGCGTTTTGACAGAACAGGGTTAATTGCACTGGTGAGCTCCTGCAGTTAAATGGCTCTGTTATACTGAGCATAAATGACAAATTTACTGAATTATACCAGCAGGTGCACAAAAGTGGAACAGTACACAAAACTCCAACCTGAAGAATCAAGAACTTCAGGACAGGAGAATTTGGACCAAATTCCAGAGGAAAAAGGCAGTCCCACTGACGACATCTAGTAGGCATGGCTTTTAAAAAAAACAAAACCAAAAAAACAACATAGCAGTGAGATGATCAGCCAAAGGAGTAGTGGTTCTTTTTACGCTAAAGCCTTAGGGTCAACACAGGTCCGTTCCTGAAGGTGAAGTAAGAAGTTGGAAACTGATAGCCTGCATTTTTCATAGAATCATCTAGGTTGGAAAAGACGTTTAAGATTTTCAAGTCCAACCATTAAACCAGGACTACCGAGCCCATCACTAAACCATGTCCCTAAGCATCACATCTACGTGTTTTTTAAACACCTCCAGGGATAGTGACTCAACCACCTCCCTGGGCAGCCTGTTCCAATGCCTGACTACCCTTTTGGTGAAGAAATTTTTCCTACTATCCCATCTAAACCTCCCCTGGGGCAGCTCGAGGCCATTCCCTCCTGTCCTGTTGCTCATCACCTGGGAGAAGGGACCGACCCCCCTGCCCACCGCCCCTGCCAGGGAGCTGCAGAGAGCGATAAGGTCCCCC
>JAVJGI010000035.1:9223029-9272178 GCA_035590275.1 Ibycter americanus | reverse complement strand
ATCCCCTTGTCCAGATCGTTGATATTAAACAGAGCTGGCCCCAGCACTGGGCCCTGGGGAACACCACTCGTGCCCGGCCACCATCAGGATGTAACTCCATTTACTACGACTCTTTGGGTTTGAATTTTGAAGAAGTCAGGCTGGTGGCTGGACTTAGGCCCTATGAATTGTACTGAAAATCTGTCTCCCAGGAAGTCGGTTTGGAACAGTGTGTCCAGATGCACGAAGGCATCATCAAATAAACCACCTTCAACTAGTGGAAATCTGTCCTGACTCTTGCTATCATTAATTTCTGATATCCAATAAAACATGTCAGCAACAAAATATGGAGGCAGAAAAGTTCAAGTGTGCCAGAGTGACTACACACCTAACTCTCTTTGAAAAAAAATGAGTGTGGGATATCATGCACCTACAGCAGTTTTTTGGGGTCTTACCCACAAATGACAACCCCTCTGCTCCTAAATGCTGTACAAAGTTAATGAGTGAGGGTGTCTTTTTCACCTCTGATTTATGTCTAGGTAAACACAAAGACATTTAATTTTACTATCCATGTAACTAACATAAGAGAGATATATCTATTAGGAAAATACTGAGCCCAGTCCCAGAGTACACACTCGTCACCTGTACTGCCTGGCAGCTGCTTGCTGGTGAGTTCTAAAGATGTCAGAGAGGAGCACCCATCTCGCATTCTTCTACAATTTTGTTAAAGCCCAAAGTAACCAAGTTGTGTGTGACTCTCCACTACAAAATAAAAGAATTAATGCTGACCCTCCTCATAAGCAAAAGAAAAGTACAGACCAACTTGAACTGCAACTAAAGTCAGATGAACCGGACAAAACTGAATCACTTTTCAACAGCAATGGGGACAGCTCATTTCTGCTACAGAACTGATAACCTGGGGTGGTGAGGCTGCTAGACTCCATCCAGCCATGACAATGCAGAAAATTGATGCCTTTTGTCTTGACACAGCAGGATCCATCTGCTTGACTTGAAACTTTCTGAGCCTGTTTCAAGGCCCAGAAAGAACAAGCAGAGATATGAGGGGGCTTGTAAGTCTCACCGACCATCCAATATTTATTAATTAAATGTCAACTGCTCCTCGCAAGCAAGCTAATATCTTTCAAAGGTTCTCATGGATCTCTCTATTTGTAGCAACAAGTCCCTGTTGTTAACTGTAGGTGTCTCCGGCAGATTATTCATAACAGTCTGCAAGTGCCTCTTCTACCTGTATCCATTAATCCCTGGGGAGTTTTCCGTACAGGGACTCCTTCCCCAAGTTATCTTGCCACTCCTTAGTAGGTGCAGTTAGAGCCGCTACAGCAAAAATGTTGCAGCTGTTTAAGCACAGTCCTTTCAAACTTCAAAGCTTATCAACACAACCTTTGCTGCCATTTCTAAGCAAAAGACAGAGGAAGACTTTTTTTTTCAATTTGGAAGATTTCATTGAAGTAAAAATGCACCTCTTTCCATCAAAATACTTGTATCGCTCTTGTTTTATACATTTTTAAATGGCTGTTTTCATAATGACAAGCATAGACAGCATGAGAATTGCTTTGATTTCTAGGTAAAGTCATGTCCATTGTAAAATACGTCCATTTTTCATTGTCCTTAGCCACCCCTCTACCTTGCTGTTACTTTCTTTTGATACTAGTTGAAACAGTGTCAGATATCAAGGACCTGCTGCTTTTTTTCGTTTATTATGCTTAGATGTTCTGGACCAGTTCTAGTTTTCCACTTTCTCTAACCAGCCTCATTTACCTGCCCAAGCACTTCTAAATTTATATGGACTATCAGCAGTTACTAAAGCCTCTGGATACTTACGCTGTCCCCTGGCATCCCTCTTGGGATGTCTTCTCAGTTTTACTTAACTCCACCTTGTGCTCTTTGAACTTTTTTCCCCCCTCTCTCTGGACACGGTATTGCAAAGTGTCACACTCCCAGCAGAGCAAAACAGGGACAAAATACTGCATCATTAAAGTGTTACAAAACTCTGTTACTGATTGCCTTGCACAGCAAAGCACGGGGTAGTTTGAGCTGCTTACTAACTTTCTCTGCAAAAATGGCTGAAAATCATAACATCAGAGGTATGGCCATTTAGGAAACCATCCCAGAAGATCCGCATCAATCAGACAATAGTAAAATATGAAGGTGAATAGGTTGAACTCAAAGGTTCCACTCAGGCAATTAACCTTTCTTGATGGAAATGCAATTTAAAGAACTTGTGTTTCAACCAAGTTCATATTTTTCAAAAAAATATGCAAGAACTGACTTGCCTCTACCTTGTTTTCTGACCTTTTGTTTTCCTAGTATTAGTTCAGTGCTTGGTAAATAAGGAGCTTTCAAAAATAAAAGAAGGGGAAAAGAAATCAATATTTTTGTCCATTTAGCAGGCCTCTCACAGTTCAGTGACATTCAGGAAGCAGTGAGTAAAGAGACAAGGAATCAATGTGTAAGAGCAGGCTGCAGATCACATTCAACCTGCTCAGCTAAGCAATCAATAGCGCTGCTCTAGCTGCTACTTTGAAATGCAAGTGAGCTGTTTAGGCTGCAATGTAAAATGAATGCTGAGTAGGGATGGTCTGCAATGGAAATGCCAATCTAGGAAAACAGAAATTTTCATAGGATCATGCCCTCTTTGACAAAGTTTTTTTTGTTCTAGGATAGAATTTATTAAGGGGAAAGACTGAGACAGAGAAAAAGCCCTTGGTATCTTGATATGCAGTGCACTGCCTCAAGAACAAGCAAACTGCTTCACACCTCTGCTCTCTCCTCAGTTTGGCATGAGGGCCGTACCAGGATCTACACTATCACAGGTGCTAGCTATTCTAGGAACTCTGTTCTTATTTCCAATTTTTTTCACTGCTTAGACAAGCCAACAGGAGAGCAGGAGCATTTCTGAAATCATAAGATGTTTCCAAAAGGAACGAAAAACTGCTTCTTACTCTACATGGAGAAGCTGACATTACACTTTATGGTATATAATGACAGAAAAGTAAAAGTAATTCATATTTCAAACAATGTCTTATTGCAAGACAGCAGGACAGTCACTTCAGTTACAAAACCAAAGACCTCTGTTAAGAAATTCCCCAGCGATGGGCTATAACTGTGGGCATTTGTCTCTCCAGTGGATCTGGAGAGGCTGCAAACCACAGGGACACTTTATCAGCAGCTTGTGGGTAAATTTGGCACTTCGCTGTCTCACCAGTTATGTTGGGCCACAAAAATGAACAGCCTCTCAAATTAATCAGAATAACCACCTCTCAGTGCAGGTGTAAACAACAGCATGCCTGGTGACAGAAAAGAAAATTGGGCCCCATGCACGTAGGGACTATTGACCGCAGATCCTCCCTTCTTAGCTGCAAAATTAGTTGCTACAAGTCACAGTTTTCCCTTCTCTTACATCGCTTTGCCAAGTACTGCAGATACACCTTTCTTAAAACATCATGTTAGGAAAAACCCCACCATTTTCTTCTTCCACAGTAAAAGTCTTTTCATGGAGTGCTTTTCATTTATTACAAAGGCCACCATCAAGCTTTGAGATGATACTCAAAGTAGGTCTATGTCATATTTGCAACCTCTCTGTTGTATAAAAGGGTTTTGTTTAAATGGGAATCAGGCCCAGTTCATCTTTAAGATTGCAAACCTTTTGGCATTGAGACTAGCTTTTGCACGTATCTGTGCAGTACAAAGAAAAGAGGTGCTCAGATGATGCTGAATCTTTTAATTTAATAATTCGCTCTTTGTCCTCATTTGTTCATCTATATCTTTGGACCATTTCTTATATTCCTGGGCAGACTTCCAGCAAAGGACTTTCCTCCTGCTCCACAATAGCTCACTGGTCCTACAAGGAGAGAGGTACCACAGAGTCCACCTTTATATAACTACCTTTTTAAAGATTCCATTAGTATGGCTGCTGCTTCCACACAAGCGATGAATATCTGATACATCCCAAGAGAACAGGAGTGCTCACAGGCTAAAGATTCCTCTAACTCTGTTGATTTTTAGTTAATTTATTTCATGAAGAAGAAAGTCTCCAGATAAGTGGGGACTGCCAGAAAATATCACTTTGGGAAAAAATCTGTTCAGTTTGGTTTGTATGGGAAGACTCAACTGCCAGACAAAGTTACTATCTTTGTTGAAGTGTACCCTTGACTCACCCTGACGCCTAAGAGACTTCTTGTAAATGCGTGGATTTGCCTACTAATGCCCAAACGCATTTCCAGTCATAAAGCATCATTTGTAGCAGCTTTATCTCTAACTTCATGCGTTACCTTTCTAAAGATGCCATTTTGCTTTACAGACATAGAGTGTACTCCATACGCAGACTGGAAGTGCCTTGTTATATGCCTGTGTAGGTGTGCATCATCATTTAGAGAAACTGAGTCAGCAGAGGACTGAGACCTCAAAGTAAGTCCGCAGCATGTGCTGAAAATAGATCCCCTGGTCTCCAAAGTGATTCTGCACTTAAAAGCTGGCTTCTGACCTGTGCTATAACTCATCATACTTCCACTTCATTCTCCACAGACTCCTTCCCACTCAAATTTCATCTAATAGCTCATCATGCACCAAGAAACACCTGCTTGGAAAAATATAATACACGTTTTCTCTCACGGAATTGCTCACACAGATCATCCCCTTCCCACGTTAACAGTAAATACACCACAATGTCACATTCATTGAAAAGCTGCATGTTGCCCTGTCCTGTCTGTGATTTATTTTGCTCTCCATGCATACTCCTTTTTTAAACACTTTCTAAGTCAAAAACCCAAACCATTTTTATATAGCTGCACCTCAAGCCCAGTGACAGCTTTCAGCCATGGTAACTGTGGTAGGAACTATTCGGGATTCCTCTCATGCAGTGGGGCTTAAAGTAAAAGTTTACTTCAGGTTCCTCTGCTGTTTATGGCCCTTCTGAGCAGATGGGCTCTGCTGGATTCAGTGGCGGTGAAACATTTTCATACAAAATTGTTGCCAGGATCTCAGCTGAAGAGCAGCTTCCCAAAATAAAAACTGTATCATGGCAGTAGGAGGAAAGGCAGGCAGACTAATGTCAGTGCTGTTGCCCTACACACAGTGCATGAACCAAGCTGAAAACCAATTTCCTTTAAATTCATTTAAGAAAGTCTGAATTAAAACCGTTACTTAAAACTAGCTGTGGGTCCTCAAAACCTGGACTCATGGGGGTGACAGCGAACAAAAGGTTGCCTCCACCATGCAGAATCCATGCTATCTCAAACCTGGGTTCAGAAAGGGCACAGGTGCCTTTTGATTTCTTTCTCCCAGCTGCAACCCTGTCAGTGTCCTAGAGAATACAATCGTTGTCTTTTGTAACCTTTTCTGCACTGTCATTGCTCGAAACAATTTTTCCTTTCCCTGTTTCTTCTGCTCTCTGAGCAAACGATGCAGTTTGAATTGGGGGCGAACACCTCCTGAAGAGGCATCTGTTTCAGTTAACGTGAAAGGGAGCACCTCCGCACAGACAGAGGCGGCCGTCACAGATGCCCACTTACTCTTCCCCCAGCAGCTCCCGCAGTCTCTGTTCTGACTCAGGTCCCCGCCGCACCATGCAGCAGGCTGCTAGCACTGATTGCTGCCCGCTGCTGTCAACACCTCCCCAGCCAGGTGGTAATGACATCTGCAGAAGGCCCATTTAGCTTTAATAATAAACAAAGCCTATTTTTACAAAGCTGCTTGCCTGGAGTGACATAGCAACAACTGCCAAAAAGTCTAAGCTTATTCTAATATTTCAAACCTGTAATACTTAAACTTCAAGGTTCACATGAGTAGTAGTGATATATTAGTGAGCCTTTCTTGTCCATTTCTAATGCCTTCAGAGCTCTGTTGCTATCTCAGTGGGGACGAGACATAGAATTGCAAACCACTGATCTTCCTAAAGTGCTGCCTGTTGGGAATTACATGGGCTGTACAACGTCTTCTCTCAGGAAATTTCATAACTAGAAGCCAGACACAAAACAGAAGCCAACCTTATGACAGAGGGAAAACTGCAATTATGCTGCTGCTCACATTCATGGATCTGCTCATGCACCCAACAGCAGACTAGTTGTTTATAGCACAGCTACCTCTTCATTCTATTACCATAAATACACCAGACAGAAAAGACAAGGGAGCTTGATCCCATGCATGCCCTTCCCAGCCCAGGAAGCGACTGATGATCTGTATCGATCGGGCTGTGCACTGTAAAGTTTGCAATTGCAGTTCTTCAGCTCCTAGATTCAGAGGTTTATGGATCCCTGTCACAGAGCACGTTAATAAAATCAGCAGAGGTTTATGTATCACTGCTGTACTGCATTGGGTTAGCAGTGTATAGCTGCCAGCGACAGGCCATCTGCCACAGAGGAAGCATCAAAACAGAACTGTTTCTAGAGAACAATTTCTGTATGAAGAGGAAAGCCGGGAAAAGCCGGGAAGAAAGAGGTTAGTTTGCAAAAAGGAAAGAAACAGCCACTGTCCTATTGTTCTGGCCTTTCCCCAAATCAGTTTTTAGTTTGATACTTTCAAAGGACTGACCTTGATCCTTGTCAAGACATGTTGTACGTCAGAATCCTTTCAGTTAAAAATCTTCAAATGTTCTTCTCCAATTCCTGCCTTGGAGCCTGCAGAGAGCACAGTTGCAGAGCTTGCTGGTGCCCAGCACCGTGGCAGAGAGCATGGCCAAGGCAAAGAGGTCTCCACCAGGGCACTTTTCCCAGAATCTGGCTGCCATAAAGTGGCAGAAACCTCCCCCTTCTGCCCCTGAACTCTCGACCTGCCCAGCACCCACCTGGCTTGAGAAGTGTATTGAACCCACGTTCCCCCAGGCAAAGCCTACAGCTCTTTTCTTGTCAAGAAAGTCACCAGGACATGAGCGATTTGGCAGCGAGATCACCATCTAGCAGGAGACTGTAGGCAGACCTAACACTGTGCAGTGGTGCAGTCAACAAAGCAGGGAACAGATGTCCTGCTGGGGCACAAAGGTGGCCCCAGCATAACAGAGCACACCGAGAAATAACAGAGAAGGAAAAACCTGTGAAACTGGGACAAGTATTAATACACTCAGAGTTTATCCTAGCTGAAACTCTCCTTAGCTTCTCACAGAGACAGGACAGTACAAGGCACAGAAGTGTGGTCTGAATATTCTTTATGGGTTTTCTCAACACCCTCCCTTAGCAGAGATGCTTTTTACATCCCTGCCCATGTTCTCCAGCAGCCTGCCCCACTGGCTGCTGGCCAAGCCTCTCTCCAAAGCACATCTGCACAATTAAAATTATTTTCAAAAATCTTAGAAACAAAGCGGTTTCTGCCTTGATTTCAAGGGACCGGGATATCCAACTGGTTCTGATTTGTCACAATCCCCTCTATTTAGCCACTGCCGAGAGCAATTAAAAGTGGCCCCCAAAGACTACAAAACTCATTATTAATCAGAGTTGGATGTGCACCGGCAGGGATTTGGTGCCAGAATTTTCCCTTGTCCCCACTGGGTCAGAGCACAGACTGGCTTAAATGAAGTAATAAAACGATCATCCTGCTGCAAATTCTTTGAACTATTGCTGCTTTTTTGGCCAGGAATGAGGGAGTATCTTTTCAGTTCAGTTATTAGCATAAAATAATTAGACTTTGGGGTATATTTTCCTCCCAGAGCACATACATAACTTGCATTAATATTAATAGGACCTCTCTATTCACACTCATTGAAAGGGAGGTGTACCCCAAGGGACTGAGAAAGACTAAACCCTAAATATGCTTCTGCTTATCACTGAAGATTTCCATACACTCCTGTAAACTGCTGTCCTCATTACATACTTCTTCCTCTTCCTAGTTTATTTCCATTGAGACAAATGTTTAGCAAGTCATGGAAGAAAATCCTTTGCTCAGGCTTCACAAAACAGGCATTCAAAAATGATGCATGCAAATTCTATGGAAATTGTTCTTTGCGTCCAAACTTTGAGACCCTATTATGGTCTCCACAGAATTAAAAATTTAACGGAAAAGCTTCCCTCATGAAATTACATTTCTTTGGTGTGAAAAGTGATAATCTCTGGTTAATACTAACAGTGCCTGCTGCACACACATTTAGGGGCTCTTCATATTTCCAAAAAGCCAGCACTAACCTGTGTGACAGCAAGCACTGAAGAGTGGCTTGAGACTATCAGTACTTCACAGAGTAACAAAAGAGAGATCTGGGGAAATAAACTATTACAGCAGGATTGACTTTATGGCAGTTTAAACAGATGCCTAGACTGGGATATAAAGTCCCACATGTCTTGGGTCACTGCAGTCTGAAGAATGTAGAACATCCAGTGCCAAATGACAGAATCATGGACTTGGCAAGCTGTTGACAATGTAATGACGTCAGAGATTATTTCCTTTGTTCTGGACCTTTCCTTTAAGAGCAAGGTGAGCTGTACCTACAAATGACCATTACAAAGGAAAATGACAAACAATGAAGTGCTGCCAGAGATACACCAGAATTATGTAAGGGATGAAGCTGCCAAAGTCTTGACTCAAAATGTCATTTTATGACACTGAAAGTAACAACAGTATTCTGCAAAATGGGGAAATACGAACAAAAAATAGAAAAAAAAAACCCCTGAGGCCCGTGAAAAGGACTGAAGATTACCATCCTCTCTACTGGGTAGCGCCCCTTGTTGTTCCTCACTCCCTTTTCAGGAAGGGCCAACATCTCGCCACGTGCCACCCTGGACTGAACTGCAAATGAGATCAGGAAAATGCTCTAGCTTAGAAACAATTTTCCAAAACGCAGTCATATACCCCATGCCAACACCAGCTAATCCTGCAACAAAAAAAAAGTAGGAATTATGTCAGAGGAACAAACAGTGAGGACAGAGGAGGCAGGAATACCTAAACTCAGGAACACCACTGAGAAAAACATCAGGTGAAACCACCACAGTGGAAGAACAGCATATATTTGGTATAAGCTTCTTGGCTGAGATTCAATTCTCCAGAAGTCCAAAGACCCAGGTGCCACATCCTCTTGCTCACTCCATTCATTTCAGTGATACTACTTCAGATCTTTACTGCTGCAAATTGGAGAAACGTCTATCTCTTGTGTTTAACACCATCCCTGGGAGGAGAAATCCTGTGAAAAGCGTCCCTCTGGTTGAACTCAAGTTCGGACTTGTGGGGCTGAACTTGTGAGGACAAGTTATTATTCTTTGCTTCAGGGTAGAATGCCTATTTCCAAAGAAGTAACCAAATTAGAATATGCAACCCACTGATGAAGAAAAGATGCTGAGATATTGAGGGGGAACAACTAAGCAGGGATGCTCAGAGGAGGTGCAGGCTACAAAGCCGGAGCAGCATGCAGAGCCTCATGAATTGGTATATTCAGGCTCTTCAAGCAGCAACAGCACATGGACGTGACCTGCAGATCTTCTAGTGTAGGTGCACTGTTGGTGCACCTCATAAGTGGTGGCTCACAGGTCGCTTCTCTCCAGCATTTCCATCTTGGAGCTTGTGGAGGGGTCAACATAAGCACCTGTGACCAACTGCACAGAAATATTGCAAAAATCCCAGTGTTATCCTCACCTGAGACATGTGTTGTTCCTTCACATGCTTCTCCTCCCTCCCATTTAGGCCAGGTTTCCTCTTCCTCCACAGGTGCCTACAGGTGATGAAAACTGTCCAGGGCAATTTTTCTTCCCTTTATCGTAACTCACAAAGCAGGCACCATTCAGAGAGGAAGACAGCACAAGCTCCTTGTACCTTACACAAGCATGTAACTGAGGTCATGGTTTGGTGAGGAATGAAGGAAGCAGAGGTTATTTTGTTTGTTTTTCCTTGAGATCTGTTATGAAAACAGTCCTGAAAAGCTACTTGCGTTGTCCAGTACAAACTCATCTGAGGTCCTTACGGAAAATGTAGCTGAAAAGAAAACAAATCCTTTTCCTGTTGTCAACCTTCACAACAAAAAATAAAGGCAGAACTGAGAAAAGTTCTCTCCTATTCTCCCCTCATATGTCCCCTCCCAATTTAACTCAGGGCTTGACCAAAAAACTCACATAAATCTCAAGAAAATCATTCATTGTGTCTTTCAACAAAATCACTAGTTCCTCTAGTCAGGGGCGGTAGATAGCTGCAGTTTCAATCAGGCAAAACATATTAAAAGAGGTTTCAAATCACCTCACGAAGGTGACAAAAACTATTTATCATTTCATTCTACATCTCCACCAGAGGGTAATGCACATGAAGACAGAACCTCAGCCTGGAGGCAGTGCTGCAGTTTGGGATCAGAGCTAAGAAGATGCTTTGTCCTGCTGTACTACCGCTGCTCCTGGCAGTTAGGGTAGGAGAACTGAAAGGAGCTAAATGTCTGCTTCCTACGCGCAGAGATTCAAGAGAGCTGCAATTTCCATGAGCAAATATTATAATAAAAACTGTGCAACACCCACATAACCCTAAGCGGTAAAAAATCACAGATACATCTGACAAACCATACACTCCCCAGCCAATCAACACACATTTGGGGTCAATAGCATAGTCTAAAGTAGGTCTAAACTAGCACAAAGACACACAATTCCCTGACTTTGCTTCTTTCCATCTGAAAATGCAAACAGAGAGGAGTGTTGGATTTTACCTTCTGGGAAACACTGCACCTGTATATTTTAAACTGCAGCATGTTCAGTCAAATAACTTGTGCATAGTTTCTGCAAAAAATTAGTTGCTTATTGGACAGCAAAGAATGAAATAGGTAATGAAAAAATGTTACTTAGCTCACAGCCTCCTGAGCACAAAGACCTCTCACTCAAATCCCTGTTAACGCTAGAGAGGTAAATGTATTTTCTCCATCTGCTGCTGCTGTTACCCAGGACGAAGAAGTGCCATCCTGGGAAAAGCTGGAATGAGCCATAGAGAAGCAAGGGCAGGAGCAGAGGCAGGACCAGTACTGGATTATATTCAGGGACAAATGCCTCCATGCAATTCTGTTATTATTTTACGCTTAGATAGCCTCTAGCACAGTAATTTCCCCTGAGCCTCCAGATCATGCATGTGGAAGCACTAAATGACAACAGTAATTACAGTTTAAGGTTACCGTCCTTTGTCTAAGTCTTTTAGGCTTCAGAGGATCTGCACTAATCTCTTGGTTTTTATTTTTTCCCCATTGTTCTCATCTCAGTTTTCTTATTGCCCAGGTGCTGTAAAGACCACAAATGGCTGTAATCCAACCTCTTCTTCTTTTTTTCATTTTTCCTCCCTCTTCGAAAACAGTAGATTGGTCATCTGGAATCTACTCCTACTTTTGCTCTGCTTCGCTGTATGAGCTTTTGGAAAATTTAAAGCCCCCCCCGCCCCTACTTAGTTCCAGCATTTGTGAAATGGGCATAATCCATATTTGAAACATACTTTGAAACCCGTAGAGATTACCTCATTACATACTGTAAAACACGACAAATTCTGATGAACAGACAGATCATTTCAGTGGGAGATCTGCAAGTATTAAATTACCAAAGCAGTCCCTTTCTCGCTGTCATCTATTTTGTAGGCAGACAGCAAGTATTTGGGAAGATTTATTTGACTTTCTGGCTTACATTGAATTATTCATTGTTTGCAAGTCAGGTAGGTAATTCACCTTGTGCACACTTCTCAAGTACAGTGCTAATAAGAAAACCACGATGGGTAGATTTTTCTGACAAACAGCATTCTCAGGTAAACAGCTGTCTTTACAGAAATACGTCCTTTCTCTAAGCAAAAACGTTCAGTATTCCACAGAACTTCAGGACACCAGCAGACGTCAGTTTGACTCATACTCCTAGCAGCAATGTCCTTTTTCATACCTTTCAGTCTCAATCTGGAATTCGCATTTCTCCAGTACACTCAAACTTTCTTCCAAACTTCACTGACTCATGAAAGTGAAAACATTCATAATTAAACTCTGAGTTCCACTAGATCTGCATATGGCAACTCTGAAATGAAACAAAACCCCATTTTTTTGGCAGAAAAAGTTTTCTTCCTTAGAGATAAGTAACCAAACCCAATCATTTATATCCCCTTTTCCAGATTTTTCTCCAACTAGCTTCCTGGAAGTAAAAACAACAACAACAAAAAATCATACCTCATCTTCTGTATGTCTCAAGTTAACTACTGGTTTTTTTTTATTTTCAGTAAATTATAGCCTATGAGTAAAAAATACTTCCTCCTTTGGAAGAATGCATCACTCAGCCCCCACCACCTCCTCAGAACAGGGTTTAAGCAGCTGCTAAGTATGTTCTGACAAAGGGAAATCTCAGCCTCCTTAGATGGTTTTAGCAAAGGCAGGGTGAGTTGAACTCCCCTGGATTTCTTGGTGATAAACTCTTCAGTCAGTTTTGGATAACAATGGCTTCCTAGACCAACATCTAAACAGGACTAAAAAAACCCCAGAACTTTTGATGCAGGTGTGCAGCATATTGTCATTGTTCGGTGAAGTAGCGGTAGAAACATTTAGCTTATGCCAAGTCCTTTTGCTTCAATTTTTCAAAATGGCTATGGACCAAAGACCCGGTGGAGGTTTGCTGGAGTTAACCGGCATGACAGCACGAGAGGTTTGCACAGCTGTGAGCAGCTCGAGCCCTCACAGTAGTACTGCTGCCTCCAAGTTTGTTCTTAGCCATTTAGACGCAATTAAGAGCGGTGAAGTGAGCAGCGAGTTACCTATTTCTATGAGCAGAAGGCTGTAATCCTGGCTGATAGTCAGATGCTTGTTTCCAAGGTTGTCTCCCACTAGCTATTTTTCCTTGCATGCAACATACTTTTCACATTGTGGAAAGTGGAGTCAAACCTACGGATGCCTGGAAATAGCACATTCATTTGGAAAGAAACAATGAAACTGAAGAAAATAAGTCAAAACCAATCATGAAACAAAAATCTTACAAAGGTTCCAACCAGAAATGTCGAAACAAAAGTAAACTCTCTTTTTTTTGCTAAATAAAATCATTTGGCACAATAAAATATTTTTGCCTTGACTCAGTATTTCAAATATGAAAATGTAGATTCTGCTCTTGTTACTTTGTGACTGCACTATCAGAAATAAAATTAGTTGAAGTCTTAAAAATATTTATTTTCTTTAGGAAAATAATCATTTTAGTTAGTTGATTGTCTGATAGAGAAATTTTCAAAAGCTTTTTTTACAACTTGCCCTATACAACTTGGGGAAAGACCCTTGAGATTATTTATGAGATACGAATATGGTTAAGTCTGGAAACAGTGAGAATTTACCATGGAGGTTTTCCTTCCTCTTTTCAGAAAATAAATAGCCAAACACAAATCCTCTTCCTATAGCAATCAAGGGAATTATTCCAAGAAAAGCTCATGTTCCAAAACAAATAGAATGGATTCCAGTGAACATTTTCCCAGGAGAGCATCACAGCTGAGGAAAGAAAATAAAGCAAGCACTGTTCAATTATATCAGTATCTCCTGGTCTAAGAGAATCAGCATTCTTGTCCAAACTCTGCCAGAGATTACTTGTTGCCCCATGGTATCAGATCCATAAAATGCATGAGGCAAGCTATTACAAGAAGAGTCCAGCTTGTTCCGAGTTGGAAAAAACAGAAGTTATAATGGTACCTGTAAGGATTATAAAAGGTATCTCACGTTTTTAAGATGCTGTGCAGACACTGACTAGAACATGGCTTTTCCAAAGAGCAGAGGGGCTGGGACAGCAGCTCCTTGAGCTCCTTGTTTCGCCGGGAAAAAATTGCCTCCTGGCATAATAGCACTGACTTTGGTGGAACCACAGGTAGGACAAAAGTGATCCAGTAGCTGTGCAGGGGAAGGCTGGCTGAGCGCCAAGGAAATCAGTAGCCTAACACAGAAAATGGGCTCAGTATTGAGTTTATCGTATTTGCCCGATGACAAAGCCAAGTTAGATGGGAACAAATGTAATCAATCACTCTGCCTCAGACTCCAAGACAAAACACAGGGCATCTCCTGGCCCCAGTGGCTTATTTTGTTTTTCAGGTTCTTGATGAGGATACAACCAATGCATCTGGACTTCCTCCAAAGAAAAGGAATAGGAGAGAGTGTGCGGAGCTGGTAAGGAAGAGGAGAACCAGCTATTAATATTGAGCATAGCACTGCAGCGTTATATAACCTAGAGCCCAGCAGTAATCAGCTTAGTGACACTGCTGCGAGACCAGGAGCATAAAAATAATTAGATCTGGTTCTTCTGTGAAGACTTCACATTTGCAAGGCTCATGGATACCTTACTGTGTATTCCTCTGTATGAAAGAATAATGCTTGGAATCAATAAAGATAAAATGAATGGAGACCGAGTACTTACATTTATGAAATATCAAGCCTGTACACATAATAAAAGCATATTTCTTTTTAGCACTCAGACAGTAGATGACTATCAATATAAAATATAAAGCCGTATCTTCACAGAAATGTGACCGTTCAGCTATCACTTCATATAAGCAAAACTGTAATATTGACCAGAGTCCATTTATGATAGTATGGAACTGATACTATATGACTAATTAGGAAAAATATGTGCCATGGAGATGTTAAGGTATTTCTTTGTCTTTCCACAATGTTTTATTCTACCCAGTCCTATTCTCCCCCTCAGTACAGAAGTTTACAAGGCCAAGAAGCATTATTCAACTTCACCAATCCATGACATACATATTAGCATTTTAATTACTATTGGCTATTCTCAGCTGTTAAAGGCACCCATTTTGCTGAAAAGCCATCTTCCAATGCAGCATCAAATAATTACTGCAGAAAACTATTCAGAAATAATTTAAATCTAAACCTTTAATTCATTTCCATTGTATCTCCAAACACTGCAATCAACTTTCTTTGACCTTTGTAAATCCCTTTTTGTATTCATGGAACACATCATGTACACAAACAATGATTCCACAGATGTATTTATAACTCCTTGTTGGCTACTAGGCTGTTGAGTTGGTGGCAAAAAAAATTAAAATTATACTTAAAATATTGCATGCACACTTTAAAGATCTGGAAACACAGAATGCTGATAGCAACAGTGTTTTGGAACAGATTGCAATAAACCAATATACTGAAATGCTGTTCACAAAGAAAACACTCATCAAATTTTAAACAACAGTAAAGTATGTTAAACGGCATGAGTGGATGCACTACATAATATATTTATTGTGTGACACAGTAACATATGCTATTTCATCATCTCTTTTAGCTTGAGTCTCTTAAGTGGAAAGGTGGTGGGTTTTTTTAACATCACAGCCCTCAGATGCAAGCCCTGCTCAGATAGCCCGGAAAACTACACCAAAAAATGTTCCAGTCTTATGTTGTTATTGATTTAACCGTACACCCTCAGCTGCACTGCCTTTTATTTATTGCTAATGTCATATACAGTAAATGGTTCTGGGCATCTAACTGTACACACAAGAAACCCAGTCACTGTTTTAACAGCTGATTTTCTAAAGTCAAGAAAGAATAGAAATAAACTGTTATAAATTTAATTTGTTTCTACCATGTCACAATCTAAAATGCATGACCATCATATGCTACCAGGTACAGTATTTTAACTAATTCTATATTCTTTCCAAAGTATATGTCAACCGATACATTTCCAATCTTTCAAAAGAGTCCAAGTCAAACGCAGTTTTCCAGTATCTAGATTTTCTGTTAGACTCAGAGATTTGCCAGATGAAAATAAGACTTCAAAATATCTTGCGTGGTTCCTAAGGAAGTTTTTCTAGCATATAATTTACCCGTATTGAAAACAAGAAGGTATAGCTGCATACACACACTTCCTAAACTGGAAGGGAAGTTAACCCTGAAGATGGGCATACCCATGGCAGTCTTGATTCTGTCATAGCTCTAATTAGGTGACCTGGGAAGGGAGAGCACTTTTGAACCCCCACATATTTGCCATCACCAAGAAGAAGTGCTCCCGGGAAATGACTGACTCTTCCAAGTCAACCCCAGCTGTCCTGAACTGAGCCCTGGCAAGAGGAAGGGAAAGCGTCGCCACACGGGGCCAGGAGATGCTGGTAAGATGACAGCCCAGAGAAGGCTTTCCTTTGTCTCATCAACACAGGCTGCAGCTGGCTCGACCTTCCCAAGGGAGAAAGGCATGATTATCACCAACACCATTGTCTGTGGATTCCTGGATCCAGTGAATGCCGAGATATTTACATCCTTCAGTGACTGTTAGCTCAGCACATCAAAGCACTGCGTTTCTTAATCAAAACCAAACTCACCCCACACCAAAGCAAACTAGTGCAGCACACTAGGTTCCATGTTAATCCAAAGTCACTGGCTCACACTGTCCATTCTTCTCAACATACTAACAAAAAACCCTCAACCATATATTCTCACCACTGCTTACATTATAATATTAAACAGACTCCACTGAAGATTCAAGGCTGGCAATTGCACAGACATATTGCACAGACAAAAAAAGGCCTGCACCACAAAACAAAGACTCTATTTGTCAGGCAGGAAACAAGAGGGAGACAGGAAAAAGCAGAGGGAGACTGCGGAGTGACGCTGCAGTCAGGAGAACAGCCATCGATAAAGCAGAAACTTAACTAACGCCAGTTCAGCAATTTACAGGCAGCAGAGCGGAGGCTGAATGTCATCAGCAATCTCAACAGGTTTATTGTAAAATTACTGAACTTCCATGTGGTTACAAGTATTTTTGAGGGATACAGCTCATTTTATCACCTTACCCCAATTACCATGTCCAGCCATATGAAAATGATATAATACGTGACTGGAAACGACTTCAACAGGCCAACTGAACCACTCCAGGGCCCTGGGGAAGAACCGGCCACACCTGAGTCAGTTATGATCACTGTCTAACCCTGTCTTAAAACCACTGATCATGTGGAGGCCACAGCCCCTGGTGGCACCAGGACTGCAGTGCATCAGTACTTTTATTTTTGAAAAGTTCTACGTGAACCTGCACAGCATTGTCTTCACTTATCAGTCTGTTATCTTGCAGTACATTCATTTATCTCCCTTCTATTAGAAATAATTTTAGCTTACCCTGTAATTTTAGTTATATACTATTTCCATAAAAGACACATGTATGTTTGAATTTGATGTCATTTTGATAGTCTGTTATTTTATTATGTGCAGCGAATGGTGCTTTTTCATATAATACAGCTATAAAAGATTTCCAACATTCTTTAATGCTGATGTTGATGGATTGTTTTTTTCTGCCATAAGCTGTCTTTTTAGTTACAAATAGAAATAATAGATCAATTCAGCTTAGCTTTAACATCATGCTGGTTACCCGTATTTGCTCCAGTAGCAAATTGTTTGAAATATTTAATATTCCATACTCAGTAACGTTTGTAATGTGAAACAGCAGAAACTTCACTCGACTGTGGCACAGGAAGACATTCACTTGTACTTGGACCAAGGTCATCCGTAGCAAAGTGTTCAAAACTTGAAGATGGAGACATAGCACTCTCATTGTCTGCATCATTTTGTATGCATGAATGACACCACAAGCCAGAACCTGTGCAGAATCAAGGAAGACTATAAAGCCCTGGGGAGTGCAGGTGAAAAATTTTGGTGCCCAAGTTATTTTCTCTTCCATTTTACCAGTAAGAAGAAGGGGTACAGCCAGAAATAGGCATATAATGCACATCAACTTCTGGCTTTGCAGCCAGTGCTGTCATGAGGGGTCTAGCTTCTATGACAATGGGACATTTTTTGACTATAGCCTGTTAGGGAGGGATGGGATCCATCTGTCTAGCAAAGGCAAGAGAATCTTTGGCAGCAGGCTAGCCAGCTTGGTGAGGTGGGCTTTAAACTGAAGGACTCAGGGGGAGGGGTCCAACGTGGCAATGTTTATGCCATCACACCCAACTGGGGAATAAGCCAGCCCAATCACAGCAGCAATAGATGTTCCTTAGCTGCCTCCCAAGATGAGTATCAGAAGGCCAGCCACTTCAAGGATGTGCATGACTACAGTGGATCCTCTTGCACCCCTCCTGGGAAACCTGCTTGCTTGATTACCTCTCTGAAATGCCCATACACCAGTGCATGCAGTGTGGGGAATAAACAGGTAAAATTAGAGATCTGTTTGCAGTTGCAGGGCCACGATTTCATTGCAATTACAGAGACACGGCGGGATAGCTCGCGCGACTGGAGTGAATGGCTATGTACATTTTAGGAAAGACAGGCCAGCAAGGAGAGGTGGTGGAGTTGCTTTTTATGTGAGGGAGAAACTGAAACATATTGGGCTCTCCCTTGGGGTGGATGCAGAACAAGTTGACAGCTTATGGGTGAAGATTAAGGGGCAAGCCAACACGGGGACACTGCTGTGGGTGTTTGCTATAGGCCACCTGATCAGGAAGAGGAAGTCAATGAGGCTTTCTACAGACAACTGGAGGTAGCCTTACAATCACAGGCCCTGGTTCTCATGGGGGACTGCAACCTCCCTGCTATCTGCTGGAAAGACAACACAGCTAGGCTCATGCAGTCCAGGAAGATCCCGCAGAATGTTGATGATAACTTTGATACAGGTGGTGGAGGAGCCAATGAGGTGAGGTGTGCTCTTAGACCTTGGCTTCACAAACAAAGAACGGCTGGTTGGGGTCAGCCTTGGCTACGGTGACCATGAGATAGTGGAGTTCAGGATCCTGCATGGAGGAAGCAGGACAACAAGTAGGATTGTAACCCTGGACTTCATGAGAGCTAACTTTGGTCTCTACAAGGATGAACTTCGAAAAATCCCATGGGTTAGGGTTCTAGAAGGCAGGAAGTCCAAAAGAGCTGGCTAATATTCAAGCATCACTTCCTCCAGGCTCAAGATAGGTGCATCCCCATGAGTAAGGAATCAAGCAAAGGGGGCAGGAGGCCTGCATGGATAAGTAAGGAGCTTCTGGCAAACCTCAAATGGAAGAAGGAAGTTTAATGGGATGTGAAAAAAGGGACAGGTCACTTGAGAGGAATATAAGGATGTGGTCAGAACATGCAGTGATGTGATGAGGAAGGCTAAGGTCTATTTGGAATTAAATCTGGCAAGCGAGGTCAAGGGCAACAAGAACGACTTCTTCAAGTACATCAGTAGGAAAAGGATGACTAGAGAAAATGTGGGCCCACTGCTGAATGAGGGTGGTGGCCTGGTGATGAATAACAGAGAGAAGGTGGTGTTACTAAATGCCTTCTTTGCTTCAGTCTTCACTGCCAAGCCTGGCCCTCAGGTATTCCAGACCCTGGAGGAAAGAGAGGAGGTCTGGAGAAAGGAAGACTTTCCCCTGGTTGACAAGGATCATGTTAGAGATCACTTAAGCAAACTTGACACCCACAAATCCATAGGCCCTGATAGGATGCATCCCCGAGTGCTGAGGGAGCTGGCAGATGTTACTGCCAAACCACTCTTCATCATCCTTGAAAGGTCATGGAGAACAGAAGACGGGCCTGAGGACTGGAGGAAAGCCAATGTCATGTCACTCCAGTCTTCAAAAAGGGCAAGAAGGAGGACCCAGGAAACTACAGGCCAGTCAGCTTCACCTCCATCCCTGAAAAAGTGATGGAACAGCTCATCCTGGAGGTCACCTTGAAGCACGTGGAGGAAAAGCAAATCATCAGGAACAGTCAACATGGATTCACTAAGGGGAAATCATGCCTGACCAACCTGATAGCCTTCTGTGATGGAATGGCTGTCTGGCTAGATGAGGGGAGAGCAGTAGATGTTGTCTACCTTGGCCTCAGCAAGGCTTTTGACACTGTCTCCCACAACATCCTCAAATATAAACTCAGGCAGGGTGGGTGAGATGAGTGCACAGTGAGGTGGATGGGGAACTGGTTGAATGGCAGAGCTTACAGGGTTGTGATCAGCGGCGCAGTCTGGCTGGGGGCCTGTAGCTCGCGGTGTTCCCTGGGGGTCAGTACTGGGTCCAGTCTTGTTCAGCTTATTCATCAGTGACCCGGATGAAGGGACAGAGCACACCGTCAGCAAGTTTGCTGATGATACAAAACTGGTAGGAGTGGCTGGTACACCAGAAGGCTGCGCTGCCATTCAGTGAGACCTGGACAGACTAGAGAGCTGGGTGGGGAAGAACCTAATGAAGTTCAATAAAGGCAAGCATAAGGTCCTGCACCAAGGGAGGAATCACCCCACGCACCAGTACAGGCTGGGGGTGACTTGCTGAAAGGCAGCTCTGCGGAGAAGGACCTGGGAGTTCTGGTGGGCAGCAAGTTGCCCATGGGCCAGCAGTGTGCCTGTGTGGCCAAGAAGGCCACAGGGATCCCGGGGTGCATTAGGAGGAACGTGGCCAGCAGGTCGAGGGAGGTGATCCTCCCCCTCTGCTCTGCCCTGGTGAGGCCACATCTGGAGCGCTGTGTCCAGTACTGGGCTCCCCCGTTCAAGAGAGGCAGGGAACTACCGGAGAGGGCCCAGCAGAGGGCTACGGAGATGAGGGGACTGGAGCATGTGCCTGATGAGGAAAGGCTGGGAGAGCTGGAGAAGGGAAGACTGAGAAGGGATTTTATCAAGGTATACAAATATCTTAAGGGCGAGTGTCAGGAGGACAGGGCCAGGCTCTTCTCAGCAGTGCCCAGCGACGGGACATGGGGCAACAGGCACAAACTGAAACACAAGAAATTCCTTCTAAATATGAGGAAGAACTTCTTTGCCTTGAGGGTGACGGAGCCCTGGCACAGGCTGCCCAAAGAGGCTGTGGAGTCTCCTGTGGAGACATTCAAAACCCACCTGGACATGACTCTGCAACCTGCTGTAGGTGACCCTGCCTTAGCAGGGGGTTGGACTAGATGATCTCCAGAGCTCCCTTCCGACCCTGGCCATGCTGTGATATTTTACATTAGGACTGTATTGCACATCACAAATACAATATACATACATAGTCCAAATACAAGCCAGTAATGCCACACTATACCAGGAATTCAGACCCAGAAACTGGGAAATTCTTCAGCAGGTGCTTAACACACTCCACAGTGGACTACTGTGCCAACCTAAGTGACAGCTTAAGTATCTGAGTAACTCTAGGCCTCATTATTTTTTATATCAGAGTTCTTTTTATTCTTATTACAGAAACTAATTCCTACGCAATAATTGTAGTATCTCAAAGTGCAGCGAAGTGCTTTACAGTTGGAGTCACTGTTGGTCAACTATGCAAGACATAGCTGGACAGAGCTTTCCATGAGCAGTTAATCCCCATCAATCCTCGTTGGGCAGGTATTAGAGTCTACAAAGGCCACAGGCAACAAGAAATGGGGCTCCCTGAGATTCAGTTTTCAAGAAGAAATCACAGAGAATTTAGCAATCATTATTTGCAGTGATAACAGCCACACTGTGTGTTCAGTAGAGTCATGAACTGAATTTGCTACTTCACTGAATTTCCAGTATTTTTTGTTTGACATTACCACAGACACAAACAATTTCATGGCCTAAAGACTAGTTTATCCTCTGTGCTCCCGAGGCACAGCAGTACCCCCTTACTTCTGTCAGGAGCACAAAAGGGGCAAAGTAGTGGGAAAACTTTTTTCCCTCACTTACCAGACACCTAAATCTCCTCTGTGCAGCCCTGTCAACTTCTTGTTTGGAATGACAAAGATCATACAACACATGTAGCATATGTCCTACAATTACTCATCTTTGTCCTACTGGCTTTGTCTTTCCACATCTGAAGTGCAGGTTGAATTCCATCATCCCATGAACTGACACTAATTGCATCTGACTTTTTTAACACTGCTATAATCTCTGCTGCTTCTTCCTTTTCGTCTTCTCAGATAGCCCCACTCCTGAACCTGTACATTTAAACAGCCACCTACCAACATCTGCAAAGGGTCTAAATATCATAAAGAAGAATGCTTCATTTAAATGTTAAATTCTCTCAGTAATGACACATACACCAGATCAATTATCAGATGATCGAATACATGTATCTGACTAGAGTTTCCTCAAGAAAATAGTTTTTTTTCTTATAATGCTTGTCAACGAACTTCATTATGACTTAGAAATACAAAATCTGCAAAATGGGCCCTGAGCTGTATGGTAAGGCAAAACAAATGGAGTTCAAAATTCTATCAACCTGAAAAAAGTTATTAATACAAGAACAGGCCTCCCTGTGTGAACTGGAACAGACTCTTGGCACCCCTTCCTCAAATACATTGGGTAAAGCATAAGACAACTTACATCTGAAAAAAATAAACCAGGGATCCATTTGTGGAAGATGCTGCCTGTTTTCTGCACGACATGCTTCATTTTGTCAGTATGACTGATGACAAAAATGCCTTCAGTTCTTGTTTGGTGAACAAGCTGGCAATGCAGCTTCAACCAACAGTGTGTAGGTTTGAGGGTGGCTGCTTTTTTTTCAGCATTGGAAAGAAGACATTTCCTCTAATGAGTTTTCCTTGGCTGTTCAGTATTTATTACAGGTACTTAAGCAGAGCTTTTATTACTTAATGTTCCATTTCTTTCCAAAACGATAACACCGATGCTTGTGTAATGCTGCCCTATAGTCTCATAAAATTGATGGCAGATCCAAACTTTTCCTGGGCATAATCCTACCAGCTTGCTAGTCCCATGATAGCATATATTATGGCAATGCTAAATAGGCTTCACTGAGAAGTCTGTCACCTCTACCATCTGCAGCACAAATCTACATAAAAGAGCTGAAAACACGAAGGACTTTTTATCCTGCCGTTTTCTCCTGTCTTTCTGTCCTAACGTACACATCCATACCTCCCTGCATGGCAGAAGACTGGCTGGGGGATCCAATGCCTCCCCCTAAGATTTGAGGCTGGGTAGCAAGTCTTGGGCATTACATTCACTTTATGTAATGTTTACCCCCACAGAGGCTGAAAGTTTTGTATAGATCTGGGGTCGCTGCTGTGGTGAACTGCATGGAAATCAATCCCTCTACCCACAAAGTGAATCAACAGCAGGATTACAATAGTGCACAGGTCAAGTGCTGGCCCCTTCCTACAGGGTGGATTTTGGTATTGCTGCCCCTTGCTTTCAGGAGGGAGCCAGCTTTCTTCTCAGAGGGAGGAAGCATCTTGAGATACCTTCCAAGCTTTGATCAGAAACTTATCAGGGAATGAAAATCATTAGCACTGGTCAGGAAGCTGAGAAATTAACACGTGGGGCATGGAGCAGAAGTAAAGATGCCAAATGCAGCCATTTTAATAAAAATTACTGCAAATTGCTCTTATTGCTGTGTTCCAGGCACGGAATTGCCTGTCTCTGGTACTAGAAGGCTGGAGAAATAGGTTACACCTCCACAGCAATTACAGAGATCTGATAAAATCTGCAAGGAGAGTTACAGTGGCTCCTACCCCCTTGCATCCCCAGGTCACTGCACTCTACACTTGCTGGAGAACTGGGGAGAAATGAGGACAACTGGGTTCTCCTGATCTTATCAGGAAGATTTTCATTTTTGCAAAGGAGAAGATCTGTGCTGGCATCTAAGGGAGCGAGGCAAAAGGCTTCGCCTTTAACCCATCTCAAGCCTGTCATTAATGCTGCCAGAAACAGCACTGACAGTTGACTTACACTGCACTGCCATTGCTAAGGGTTGCTGCTTGTGAAGTGGTAGTGCTCTTCCCAAGCTGCATGCCCTCCTTCCCCCTGTTAAAGTTGAACATGCATGAAATATCCAGCTGGCAGCACTTCTGCCTTCATAGGTTGCCACAGTCTGACCACAAGCCAGTCATGTTAAGGGGCATGGGAAGGATACAGAAGATTTTGATTTATTAAATCATTTACAGCCCCCTTTTCTTCCCTTGTCCCATGACACAAGCAATGTGGAAGTACTGTTAACCATGGGCACCTAGAAGAAGCTACAATTCTGCCCCCCCCAGACTCCTGTACCAGCTCAGGCATCAGCCAAGTCTCCTTTCTTAACCCTTTTCTGCAACATAACAATTGCCATCACTGGGATGTTCATTTCCAAAGAAGTCATCAACTAAGTACCAAACTCACTCACTCTCAGTGGAAGACTTTCATTTCACCTTCCTCCCTCTGCACATGCATAGTTATCCACCAATACCACACAGATGCACTTGCATATAGATATCAGTAATGGGACTCAACTCTTCCCTGTGTATTAAAGCCTCTTTCTTGAGTGGGATTAATCTTGGCAGCTGTCTGACAGGAGAGACTGTGTGGGAGGAAAAAGGTTTTATCTAAAACCTGCAAGAAAGCAAAATAATCTTTGAGAGAACCAACTGTGTTTCAACTCTTGCTCCTTCAGTGAGAGACTACTTACTAACAGAAAATATTCCACAGCAGCAAAAATACGGAAGTATTGCTCTGAAAGGTAACATAATGACCATGTATTTTTTCTTTCCTTTCACTTATGTGGCAACTTTTCAAAACATTTATTAATAATACAACTGAGTCTCTCCATAGGAGGCTAGAATCTAAGTCGGTTTTGAAAGTCAAAGTGAAGCAAATCCCATGGTTTTCTTTTGGCAACGGTGGAGCAGAAAAGGTCTCCACTTCCCATCCCACCTCTACTGTACCTTCAGAGACAGGAAACCTAACAAGGCAGTATGAAGTATTGCCATATTTCTAAGCTACTCTTCCAGAGCAATCATGCTGATGAAACATACCACTGTTTCTCATAATGAAAGTTTGCTCTTACAGAAGCTGTATTTCCCCTTGCTCGCACAGCAGTCTCCCTTGAAAAAGGTCACCTCACTCCAAGGCTGCATCGTGACCTGCACTTGGAAGGCAGCATGCTTTGACGTCAATGTGGACGCCCAGCTTCCAGTCTCACCAATCTACCCCTGTGCTTCTCCATGTCCTCCTCAGCTCATGGGCTGGCTCTGTGCCCAAATCACTCAACTATTTTTCCAACTTTGGGCTCCTGTTCCAGCCTGTCCCACTTAATTCTCTCTTCACCTTCATGCTGATGTCTGGTTCTATCCTACACTGGCTCCTCATTGCCTTTATGTCACTCGGGGCCCTTGCCCCTTGCTGTCACCCTGCTGCTTCCTCCTCCCAGCTGCCTGCACCCATGGGTCACGGCAAGGAGTGCCTCCTTGCCTGCAACTCCAGGGCTAAGTACAGCAGCTACTTAAGTGAAGTTCCCCAGGGCAAACCAAGCCTAATGGCTGACCTTTTGGTCTGAGAAATTTCAGCTGAAGCAATTAACAGATAAAGGCAGACAAAAATGCAATTTTGCACAGAGAATGCTGGATATCTAGCTGCTATGCCTTATCTCATTAAAATTTCCAGCTTTAACATATAAAAATGTTACAGACTTCCCACCCCGCCCCCCACCCCAAATCTATTTGGAACCAAAGGTACATATGGTAAAATAACAACATACAAGCGCACCTGGAAATCATCAAAATTTGCAACTGATGCAAAACAGTTGTTTCTGAGCAAACCTCTCCTGGAAGGTTCTCTATACCTCAGAGAATTTAATTTAAATAACTAAACAGTCTCTATTTGAAGCAGTTCAATTCACTGTGGCATCTGCCATTCTGACAGCAAGGATCCCTGAGAGGATGTCAGTACAGACAGCAAAAGCCACGATGCTTCATGTGCCTGCACTTTTTTCTTGAACAGTTCAATAGCACAACACACTATATGACACTACTACATCTGCCTTCACCTGCTGCCAGTACTGCTTCAGGCTTCAGCAGCACTGGTGTATTAATGTCAAATTGATTGTATTTGAGGCTACTCTTCAGAGCGAAGGTTCAGTTCTTGCTGGATCTCTAGAAAGGCACCTTAATGCTCCATTCCCACCCCTTTGACAGCGATGATATTTATCACACAACCACTATGTATGTTTAGCATATCTCAAAATTATTTTGGTAAAAACATACAGTAAATTTTACACAACAAAGCTTTTTCAAGCATTTTAAAAGACACGCAGAGCATGAAAATGATGCAGTAACCTGTTCGCATACTGCTCTGCCATCTATCTCCCCAGACTCCTGAAAAACTGACATGGTTCCTCAAGGGATTTACTTGATTAAAGAACATTAATTAATTGAGTGAACATCTGTGCTGTTTTGCAACCAAGAATTAAAATTGTAATCTCCTTAAAAGTGAAAAGTATACAGAATAACTGCAGCCCACCTTCTCACAACATTTGGGTAGGAATAAGCAACTACAGCAGTCACCATAATGGTTCCTGAGAGATCTGTACAGCCCTGTGGTGGAAGTTTGCTTCCTGGCCAGCCTGACAACGAGAACATTTTATTCTTGGCTTCATGCATTAACATATTAACCATGACAGTGCTGACATTTGTTGCTAAGTAAAATTGAATGTAAATGGTCTAGAAAGTTGCCATTAAATTTAGAAATTATTTTTGGAGTTTGAAATTAAGTACTGTCAACAAAACTCATGTTTCCACTTATGTGCAAATACGACAGGAATTTTAATGACTTCTCCAAACTCCACATATAAAACAAAGAAGGGAAACAAGAGTAATTATTTTAATTATTACAAAACTGTATTACAAAAAGCAACTGACCTATATGGTATCATAAGAGCTCAAGGACTATCCAACAGGACAGAGTAAGAAGGAGGGCTAGACAAGAAAATGTCATGTTACATGTGGAAATGAAATGTTGCTTCCACCCCCCTCTTCCAGCCACCAGCGTAACACACTAGGTCAAAATACAACCAGGATCATCCTTTTCCTCACGTGAGTGATATTCTTAGGTATTTAAACATAGGGCTTTATTCCCTCAGATCAAAGGAAGGAGCTGAGGAGAGCCGAGCTATTGGTATGCAGCACCAGGAAGAAGTGGAGATTAACAGCAAAAATGAGATTTCATTACATGTGACAGAAGCCAACTAAGAGTCTAGAGACTGCAAATATCAGATGACTGCAAAACAGAGCATCTTTGAGTGAGAAGGTAGCTTCATTTAAGCTGTTCTTAATAGCACTGCAGACACTCGGTTTAGAGGTAGTCAATGCAAAAGCCAGTCTGGAATTAGTACAGGAGTGCTCAGCCACGTAATATGAGGCTGCAATGAGAATTGGTGGATTCATACAAGTATCACAGATATTTGTAAAATTGTCAGAGGATTATGGAAATATTTATTTCCAGTACAGTCACCTGCACAATGACTGTACTCAGTCACTGGTTTGCAACATACTTTGCTGTATGCTTTTTCAGAAATGGCTTTTAACAAGAGCAGGTGGTTCAGGGAAATGAAAGACACCTCTCAGGACATCTGCTTAGCATCCACTAATTGTAGACGGTTTCTCAATGGTTTACTTTCCAATCCGTGCTTGGTAAACAAAACAAGGGAAGTCTGAGAATTTCTATGCAAGGCAGGTTGAATGCGTCTCTTCCTCACAGTCCTGCACCTGTACCTGGTAGAAGCTTCAGAGAAGGGGGCCAGGAAGGGGTACCTTAGAGCACTGCAAGACCAGCAGCAGCCTCAAGGAACCTGCCAGCACTCAGCTCTCAGCATCCCAAGATGAAGTGATGGGGCAGGCAGCAACTGGAACCTGTGTGGTTCACTCACGTGGCTCCCAGCTGCAGGAGTGCCCAGCCATGTGCATCCCAGTTGGACCTGGGCCCAGAACCACTTGAAATTTCTGCAGAAGTAGGAAAATTAAGCTGGGAATTCATCAGACCTTGCTTGCTCTGGTGTCACAACAACAATGACAATCTTATTTAACCTATTTTTCTTTTCTTCCTACTCAGTTTTTCATTTTCATAGGTGTTCCAATACCATATAATATCTGGCAATAAAATTCTGTCTGGAATAAAATTGTTCCCCCCTCTTTTTTGCTCACAGTGTAGAGAGTTTAAATCCTACCGAAGGATTAAGAAATAATCTATTTGCTGTCATGATATCATTCCTCAGGCTTATCTACTTTATTTGGGCAGTAAATACATTTTTTGTGCTACCTGGCCCCACTCCAGCCCAGTATTATACTGGTGTAAAAACTCTGAAGAAAAGAAAAAAAGAATGTGCTAGTGCCAGCTTGTGGCCTTCTGCAAAAGGGGCCTTCACCTTCTGTCTGAGGGGTTTGTGCTTCTGAAAACAGAGCACACCATTTGTAGGTTGTGAGCAAAAGCCTCTAAAAGAAATACTGAAGTTTGACAACATACATTCTCTTAGCATCTGGTGTGTACGCTACTCCCCGAGAAAAAGTCCCAAGTGTGACCAGAGAGAAAATGCCACCATTCACACCACAAGATATTCCGGGCTGGATGACCCACAGACTAGCAGGATGCATGGGGGGACGGGGGGGCAGGGTGACTGTAAGATATAGCCTGGATAGCCCCTCCCCACAGCACAGAGACAGAGTGCACCGAGATGTCCTGGAGAATGTGGCATCACTGAGTCTTATTGGAGACAGCATACATCTCAGAGAACGTAAGAGTATTTGTAGTAGTGAAATAAAGATAAAAGCTGGGTCTGTTTGGGAGGTGTGCACATATAGCAGTCACAAAGCCTGGAACAAGCATGGGGAAAAATGCGTAGCCATAACCACAGATTTGATCATCAACCTCATCTCATGAACAATAGCCTGTGTCACAAAGAAGACATGACAGGTGCACATAATGATGAGTTACTTACCCTGGAATCCTTTTCCAGGTGAAGCTTGTGTTGAAGACTGCGTCTTCTCCTGGCCTTGGCAATGCCATTGTGATAAAAGAAGTATCCAGTATCTAAAAAAGGGAGCTGAGGAAGAGAGAGAGAAAAAAAAATAAGGATGACATGGAAAGCTTTTACCTGTGAAGTGACTCAGGAATCTAGAACAAGACTTACAAAGAGTTATGCCAGAGGGCCCAAATCACTCCTGAGAATGTCACTCTATGTTACTTTTGAAAAGTGTGCCCAGCAGCACTGAAGTTATTTGCTACAGGTTTACAACACATAACTTCACTTGTACACACTTTGTACTATCACCTGATGTTTAAGGTCAACAGTGCCAGTTTCTGAAGGGCTTCCCAAATCACATCGAGATTATTTCCTGAAAAATCCAGAATAAAAGAACAAAATGAACCGCAAATTATTTGAAACTACCGCAAACCATCCTTCAGCAATAAGGCGTTACACAAGTGCTTTTCTGAGCCATTACAACGCATCTGAGCTGATGCTGTAAGTGGTAAGGCAGATGCAGAGTGATGTCCACTCAGAAAAAGATGATATTTGGAATTTCTTCTGAACACCAGCAAATGGAACGTACAAAGAACATTTAGCAGACAGACAGCTCACAGTGCCTGGCTGGGAACAGTCTTGTATAGCTTTACTAAGACATTTAGGCAGCAAGCAAACATCTCCCGAGGGCTTTCCAGCCCCACCTAAGGCAGGTGCCAGGGAAGGAAGATGTGTGTCTGATATCAAAGGCATCTGTATCCACAGGACTGGCAGAGACTGACTGGAAGGCTAGCAGACATTTAGTTTTGGGAAGGCTAAAAGACACAGTATTAGGAGAACAGCATCTCACTTCCAGCAGTTAATTATAAAGCTCCATTTGCATCTCAAATTGTACAGCTTTTTCCCCATTCCAATTAATAGGAAGATCCCAGTTGAACATTTAATTCTAAGCAAGTAACTGTATTTTTAAACTAAGCTTCTCTTTGTAAAAGTTAAGTAACATTCTTGTTGGGCAGTTGTATGTTAATGCTGTGAACATTTTGACTTCAAAGGTTAGACCACCCTGTACGTAAAATAACTACTTAAAAGAGATATTCCAGAACAGCCCTGTTCCTCTCTATTTTATTATCCATACTTCATAACATAAACCTCTTAGCAGGAATTCAAAGTTCTTTACTGAAAAACTGTGACTGACACCTAGACAGATTATTCATTGCGAAAACCGGGGCTGGATAAGGGTAGCAGGATCTTGCTGCCATAGAACAGTTTCCATGCCTGTATACAGGTATACATAGTTCACCAACATAATTTTCATTCTATTAAATTACTTCCTGTTTCATTAAATCTGTCACTATATCTGGTGCAGTTCTGCAAACATATTTTAGCATACACGTGGAGCGGTGTGGGAATGGAAGATTCACAGTGAATTCTGAAAGTTTAAAATCTGGTAACTTTCTAAAAATGATTATGTGAGTTTTGAGGGTTTTTTTTTCCTACAAAGTCTTTTTTTATGTTAATTGAAACATTTAATATCAATGAAATCAAAGCATTTCATTTTCACTTTTAAAATTGCACTGTGTATGATACATAATATATAAATGCAAAGTAACTTAAAAAAAAACCCCACCACAAAGCATTCTGTTCTGATAAAAAGACCTCTTTTGAAGTGTATATAAAAGGTTAAGGAGATTTCATCAAAATCATTATGGTTCCTTGGAGCTGATTTGCAGGGCTGACTGGAGAGCTCTTCTGGGCAAATAAGCAGATTTTTTTGCATGAGCTCCACACACATGTGAAGAACAGAACAACTGAGGAGAAGGAGAAATGAGGCTATGAAAGCTCAGGGCAGTGGCCACAGAAGTCTCCTATACTTCATATCCATCCTCAGAGCCACAGCTCTTAAGGCTCAAATTCTCTCTGGGTTTACGTAACTTCTTAAAAGCAAATTTATATTTAAAATGCCTGTATCTGACATCTTTACCAACTGGGAATCAGGTTATTTCCATAATCCAGAGTTCGGCAATAGGTCTGATTGTCCAGGAAAAGGCCCTTCCCCATATCAGATACGTTACTCTATGCCTCAAAAATATGCAGAGAAAAAAAATCCAAATAGCCAGATCAGTTACAGCTTGAAATCCATCTCACTGTACTAACCATTACCACCCATCGCAAGCTGTGGTCCAATTACCCCTCTAATTCCCTCAGTGAAATCAGGCTATTTTCCTTCTTTCTGTCTCAGTATTAACCATTCAAATCAATTCCGATCAAATATTGATCTTGATGTTCTTCCATTAAGGAAGATTCTCAGCAATTTTGAAGATATCTGGCAACATATAACACTATTCACTGTTCATTTTCTGTGCATGGTTAGTTTCCAGTGCCACTTAGAACGAAGCAATATATGATACAGTAAACTTTTAAAGCCAGTGTATTCAAGGCTGACCATAAACAAAAGTAATTACAGTTAGTACAACAGTGACCACATTTATGGACTAAATCATGAATAAGTTTGACTGAGACTATTCCACTCTTTCCACAGATATCCCAGTAATCTTTCAGGAACTCAGATATTTTACAATTCATGTGGTTTTCACACTCATTCAGTGAAACTGGCGGGGACAGACAGGAAGGCAGCTAAGTGAGGCAGTACGTGAAACATGAAACGATCAAACACCATGGATTATTAATAATTAATAGCAGAAACCAAGCAATTTGCTGGAATAACCTAAATTCCGCAGTAAATCCTTAACACTAATGAATGTACACACAGGAGAAGTGAGACGCCAGCAAAGGGCCTAAAACATCACACACTTTGATGAGCGTTTTGCCTTGAGATCTGACGACACGCAACCACTGAAGTGCCCCCATTTTGACAAACCCCTGCTACTGAGTCAGTAACTCCTCTGCAGCAACCAAATGGCAGGACACAGGTAGCTCCCAGCGGGATTTACGGTCCCGCAATTAGCTCCTCCAGGAGGTCCACTCTGATTCAGAGCTAAAGCAAAAGAGCGAATAGCAAAATGAACAGTGCATGTAATGAAGTGAAATGAAAACAGAAGGGCTTCTGTACATAAAAAAAACCCAGAACTCCAAAGTGTCACCAGCAGTAGCTACTGGGTAATATTCTCATTGTAAAGCTGGCACTGTACTTGAGTGAAATTCCTATTTCAGCAGCAGCAGGCTCTGCATGTAACATGGAAGAGTGATGCGCTCAGCCTGGTGGCTCAGGTTCTTTCTGTAAGACAGAAGCAAAGCTTCCTGCCCTCAGAGAAAAATTAGCAATTATGTACGATAACTAATTACCGGAAAGAACCTGAATATTCAAATGAGGAGGATTATTTAGAGTTAGAAAAGGGTCTACTACTGCCTTGATACATAAATATGGCCCAATATGAGGTACAACTGAGAATCTCAGGAATTACAGACACTTTGTTACTTGCATATTTGTATAAAATTACTGGTGAAAAATATATACAAAATCAGAATCACAAACAACACAGCAAGCAGAGCAAAGCCTTATATATCCACCTGTCTCCTTCTCTTCTTCAGATTCGCAGGCTCCTTGTGGGTATTAACAATACTATCTAAAGTAAAGATGAAAATCTTAAGTTTAACTTCCTTCCTGAAAAGGGTATGGACCAGAAAATAACTTTTAAAAGTTCAGTGTTCAACTAAATGCAGGAAAGAAAACCTCTTTAAATGGAAGAGGCTTATCTAGAAAGCAAAATGGCTAGGATGCACCGTTTGGTACAGAAGGAAGCAGGAAATGCTTCATATCGTGCACAGGTTTAGCACTGATACCTCTGACTCTGAGGTATCTTGGCTGTTCTTAGCCTACTGCTCCACCAGAGAAGTCCAAGTGTAATCAATACTGAAATAAAAATAAGTAAGTGAAATACATGGTTCCCAGCCTTTCTGCACTCTCCTCCTTACATCTGACAATCTTTCCCCTGCAAAAAAAGAGAGCAAGAAATTTACTCGGTGCTGCCCTCGATGCCACTCCCCAGGAAGGAGGGCTGTAAATAAGCAGCTACAATTCTCCCCTGCAAGGCATTGCTTCTGGGTGGTCGTTCCCTGGTACTGAAAGGGAGAGGAAAGAGACACAGTCCACTGCTCAGCCTCCAACTACTGATCTGCTCCAAGAAGGAAAAATCAGGTGTAAGGTAGCCTGTTCATCACCAGCACCTGATCTAGGATGGGGCAGCATACATGGCTCCCTTGGAGCTGAGGGCTTCCATTCCATTTTGCCTACTTGACAGAGAAAATCAAACTGCCTTTCTTTTTGGTCTTGCCTTGGACAATATACATGGTGGCACCAGATGTAGTTTTGCCTGTCATAAACCAAAGGACATCAGTATCAGCTGCAAAGCGGTACAGGGTTTTAAAGAAAAGAAGCCACAGAAAGACTAAATACAGACACTGATCTGCATTCTAAAACATCAACACTGGGGCCACCTTGAGCAGAGCTAACACGGAAAACAACTGGAACAGCATCAGTGTCATCTGACCAGAAGAGCCTATCTGTAGCAAAGTTATCACAAAGCAGCAATAAATGCTAAAAAACCCACAAACAGCCAGTTAAAAAAAAAAAAAAAAAAAAAAAGTTGAATAAAACTGCCAGTGGCATCAGGAGTTTACCTGGCTCTCAGTGAGAGATCCAGCATTCACAGCCTGTCACTAGTTTCAAGAGCAGATGAATGCAACACAAAAATAAAGAGGAATCTTGGTTCCCAGGCTTACCTTTAACATTAGATTTTACTGACTCACTTCAGGGTTCTATCTGCATAAATCTCACAAGCAAATTATGGCACCCACAAGAAGCTTAAGAACAGATTGGATTGCCCCCTCCTATTTTAATGGGACTGATGCCCAGTCTTCCCACACTGTCTTTCATGCTGTATCAAATAATGCAGCATTCCTACAGTACATCGCTAGCTTTTGTGCATCATTTCCAATGATTTCCCCCCGACACTAATAATGTTCTAAAACTGGCAATGGAGACTATGGTCCATAACAACTTTCTTTTGAGCAAAATAATTTAGAAATACAAGTAAAGGGTGATTTATAACAAGTTACCCCAGGGTTGCCTTCTTTGATCATCACCAAAATCAGCATAAATGGATCCATCAGTGAACGAGGTTCATAGAAAGCTCACATCCAGCCAGGCTGACAAAGACCCTCCTCAAGGCTCCTTGCCTGCCTTAGCATGAACATGTGGCCAGGCATGCAAGGGTTCAAACAAACACTGGTGCTAAAGAAACCTTTTGTCTGCTCTGAGAAAAAAAACCAATATCCAGTCCCCAAACCAAAAAAATCTAAAAAAATATTTTTGAAAAAGTGTAACACAAAACATCTCTCCCCTGCTGAGCCCAAGTACAGCTCCTGTCTTTAAAAGGGGCCATAGATCTGCGCAGGTGAGCTCTTTCATGCCATTACTGCTCAGTAATTACACCAACGGAAAATATGACCCAAACCTGGCATAAGTAAATGTATTTGGAGCCTTCACAGGCCTCACAAGCCTCACTCCTTCAGCTGCCATTACAGCTGAAGCACAACAAAGTGCCTCCCAGCAGAAATTAGAAACCTTTTAGAAACCTTTTCATCCTAGTTTCACCAAATGCACTGAGGATGCTTATAAATATTCAATATGAATTTTTAAACTCTTTCTCTCATTTTCCCTCACCCCAATTAGCATTAGAAATCATTTTACTTTTAAATACACAGATGGGAGCCAAGTCTGAAGTCAAAGGCACGCACTCACTATAGCAAAGAGAGCCACGTAAGAGGAGAGCCAGCTATAAACACAGGCAGCCCCCAGCATCGAAATAACATAGAACAAAGCACGAACAGGAAAGGATTAAGTCAAACATTGGCGGAGAAATGTGAAATAGCACAGAGGACTAAAGCTGTGCCAGAGCTTACCCAACGTGAAATCCAGTCCACCACATCCACACAGCCCCAGGCAAGGATTTCACACTTTCATTAGTGTGCTATAATTACTCTGAAGACTCAGCATAAGGATCTCAGGTGGAGCTAGAGATCTGCACAAGCTCCAAACAGCCCTGAAAGACTGGCACAGTCAGGTCCAGGTCTGAGCGTTGTAACAGTCTTCCTGGCTCATTACTCGTTGCACCTGTGTCTTACTCAGCTGCGTCCACTGAAGCCTAATCTGCTTGTCTTGGCAAATCTGGCAGGTGGGGGTGTAAGCCATAGTTTTAACACTCCCAAAATGTAAATCTCATATTAAAACATCATCAGAAGACAATCCTTGTGAAATCAACTGATTAACACACAGTACAACATTTCTCCTACAAAATAATTCAGAAAAGCCTGACTTACGCAATTACATGTTTTCAGCTGTTTCATATACACGTCCAACTGCCTCCTAACGGAATCAGCAACAGGTGATCATAATAAGAAAGGATTGTGACTGCTTGGCTGAGAGATCCAGAAGTCAATGGAAACATTGTCACACACATGGTAACAAGGCTACCTGTTATTGTTATTTAGGATATTGGTTATCCTGTAAGAACACAGCAACCTTGCTTAAAAAAGTTCTATGAAGTCTTTCTCAAGGCAGCAGAAGTAGTTTCCAATAGTTTCTGAAAGGTTCCCTCACCCCCACAGTGAAATGTCTTTTCCTCTAGAAACAGTGTAAAGTCAAATGTGATATCCAAAGACTTTGCAGAATATATGCCTTTGAATTTTATTTTGTCCTAAAGGATAAATCAAAGCCTTTTATCTAGTCCCTCTTGCATGCAGCAACCATAAGGTTGAACAGTCTTCTCAACCGCTGGATGTGAGGCGTTTAGTAAATACAGGGAAGTGAATGGAAGAAATGGAACCAGTTGTTGACTGCTATATGCTTACATGTTCAGTCTATCCGTGTAGAATTCATCTGAGGTCCCCATACAATTCATGGCAAAGAAAGGAAAGGCACTTTCAGAACGTGATTCATCTGACCTATTTCAGGTGGCCATTTTAAAATGAGCAGAGCTGAGCCCCAGGAGCACCTCTCTCAGCCCAGGGACTAAGAGGAGCACAGCTGTCTACATTCAGGTAGATCAATTCTGATGTTACACATCTAGTTCTCATTTTCTCATCAGCTTTGTTCTTACACTATCTCACACAGTGCTTCCAAGCGCTTACAAAACACTGCTCCATTGGTTTGGTTTCAAGTCTGCAATATTTGGAATTTGATTTGCAATTGGATGAATCACCCACGTTTAACGTTTTACTGTATTTATATCGCTAAGTTTGTCACTGAAGAGCTTCATCCCGCAAGCACGTAACAGTCATATAAGTCATCAGTGCCAAGACTGTGGATTTGCGGATAGTTTTATCAGTGAATTGGAGAAGCCATTTGAGGCTTTTAAAAGAGTTCTTCTAGTTTATGTGAATGGATCCATGCAGTTTAGAGAGTTTTATCCGTTACTTCCCAGTAACCATAAAATCCATAATCGATTCTGTCACGTGCACTGTTGTATCTGCTTTCCAGATTGGGAGGAGAACGTTCTTGCTTATACACTAGCACTCGCACGGGACTGTCTGGATTAATCCAGGTCATCACTACCTGGAGTAGGGGATTGTTACTGTTTGGCTGACAGTCCAAAGCGAAGGCTTAGCAACCATTATGTCCTCTCACATAGATGTTAAGGATCCTGCAAGAAGAGCACCTCAGGCAAGCCCTGGGCGTCAGGAAGAATCCTGGAGCTCAGCACCCAGAAGTCACTGTGAGCATCTAACAGTTGTGTTGTCATTTTTAGCAGCAACAAATGGCCACTGGCAAAATGAGACAGCCCCTTCCAATCATTCAGCTACATAGCTCCATAACAACCACACACACAACAGATAAACACACACATCATTTGGAAAAATAAAGTAAATATGATTCCATCAGAAGCTGAATCAATTAAATTTTCTTAAAACATGTATCAGTAGCACAAAATGAAAACCTTCCACAATCTGGGAGAATTTAACTCATTCTGTTAAAAGAAAAAAAAACCACCAAAACCACCAAACAAACCAACTCTCCCCCTCCCCGCCAAAAAAAACAAACCAGAAAAAGATTCCAGACACTCTTTGGGGATACTTGTCCCTAGGCTTAACTTTCCTAACTTGCTCATTTTGGTAGTGACTTCAAGGAATTGCTCCTCGACTGTGCAGTGTAAATGACATTACAGCCAGAAAGCCGGTCAGTACTTGACCCAATTAGTTAACTGTGGTTCATTTTACCTGTGACAGTCAATGCTTTAAGAATTCGGGGGGGGGGGGTGGGGGGGGTGGGAATGAATGGTACCCCAAAAGTGGCTTTGCCAGTTCTACACTTTATTACCACAGGCAAACAAAACTTTTGCTGTTAAGTGCCTGCTTGGAGCAGTGGGGCTCCTTCTGGGTAACCCGCCACTCTTTCAAGGCTCTTCTGTGTTTTCAAAGCATCTCCCAAGGTGATAATATTCTGTGAAAGTTTTCACACATCAAATAACCTTCTTGCCACGATCATTCTACCCAGGACTGTTTCATTTGCTTTTCCCCCTCTCTGCTGTTGCTTCACATGGTAGCACTCTGCTGTAAGACAGAGCCAGGACTAAAACTCACAAAACATGAGTTTCAGCATCTTCAGAGATGTTGGGTAACGCCAGCACCTCCTAATACTACAAAAATCTCTGGCAATTACAGCTGTAATATTCTTGTTTCAGTTGCCTTACATGTAAAATGGCACAGTCTAATAAGCACTTGTTTAGTTATTTTATTTATTGATAAGATTCATGTAATTAATGTTTGCACAGCACTATAGACTGTGCTATAAAACTATAACTATAAAACGTCAAGTGTCATTGTAAACATATTAATGGGTATATCTCTACATATATATGTATGCAATCAGGTACCTCTTTAGCAACAAATATTTGGTAAATATTTTAACATGTTTAAATAACACATGTTGGAAATCTCTTCTTCATATCAGTAAATCTGCCTTAGGGAAAACACATGTTATAAGAAATAGCTTAATTTAGTTAGTCCACAAATTTAAGTGACCATGGTATATTTCTAACCAAGCTGGATCGATACTGCTGACACCAACTAGCACTGCTAACAAAGGTCGCTTTGCTTCACTCCTGATCTACACCCCACCTCTCCTTTAAAGCAGGTAACCAAACAGCTTGACTACTATTGTCACACAGGAACCTGGTGTCACATCAGCTCTAAAAACACTGAGATAAAAGCCATGAGATAGAAGTTTGCTATTCTTAAAACATCATTAAGATGCAGTGTGCTGCAGCCACAAATTACTAGTACTTGTATCTCAAGGAAGGAGAAGGGGCAAGACATGGCTACACGCTGACACCCTGAACTTCAGCAGAAATTCAGCAGAGCACTTCAGCGTTATTTTTAAATCTATGTCCACACAGCAAAGTGTGTAGGACAAACATGTGCAACTGCTCGGCTAATGTAGTGCCTAAAGGCAAAGTCATGAACTCAGGCTCTAATGAAGTAGTGCTCTAAAAGCAGCTCAGACCAAAATTAGTTGGTTACTGACAAGAGCTACTCAAGAAAGGACAGAAAAGGTGAATTGCACTAATGCAAAGATGCTAGCTCTTACCAACACTTAAGGAAGATTTGTAGCTGTCTTTCTATTCAAAATCTTTATCCTTTCCTTTTTTCTCCCTGTTTAACGCTAGGCTGCCAAGCAATAGCCAATTGACAATCAGTGCTTCACAGAGAAGTTTCCGTTGTGAGACCACACTGAAGAAGTCTCCTAGGTCCAAGAGCAGCAGTCAATTCCTGGTGAAAAGCATGTGCTTTGCAGGAGTGAAGCTGATGGGTAACAATTCAAAACAAAACTGTGACATAAAAGTACAGCGACAAACACACACGAGCATGCGTGCTATTGCTTCTATTTTTTTCCAAACTTAAGATAGTAGACTTGGGAAGAGCAGGGCAAGGAAGCTTTAAGAAAAACATTTTCAGCGGAGCCAAGGAAAAGAGAAATTTTGGGACACTGCTGTTTTCCTTACTTTTGTAAAGTTGCTTCACTCTGCTAAGAGAAAGTCACAGACATTAATCCCCACTATTACAAGATCAGGTCAGAGGCAAATTCTGCCATTAGTATTGCCGTCATGAACTGAAGAGAGCTCCTCTCAGCTCCAATACACAACAGTATGATCTTCACTTCACAACAGAGACCAACTGCTCTGAGTGCATGCAAAAGCTCCAGGTTAGATGGAAGAAAAAGGATGACCCAAATCTGCCCCAATGCTAGCAATAATAATGAGAAAGGAAAGAAAATAGCACCACCGTCTCTTCCCCTTCCTCCCAGGACCTATCTCACTGACCTTTCAGGCAGCTGTGAAACAAGTATTTTTACTGTTTGTTGCCACCAATTAATAAATGACATAAGTTTATTGCTGGCAGAAACTGTGGTCAATCCAGCATGTGCTGATACATTTTCTTGCTTTTATTACATCAGTCAAGCAAGGCAAATGTAGGTTTTTAATTAATCACTCAGCATGTTCCAACCTTTAGAGCCTGGAATACTGGTTTCCCTACCAAGGTACAATATACTTAACATGAATCAAATATGTTCAGTTAGGAGGGAAAAAAGGGATTTTACAGAATGAAATTGAGTGTTTCAGTACAGATCAGAAGAAAGAGGAAAAAAATCCACTTGCTCTTCTATCTGGGTTTTTATTCTGAATCTATATCTAAATTGTAGGAGAAATGGAATGGTTTTACAGTTAAGAGAAGGAAAGTACATTTGCCTGTGAAGTTTTGGGGTTTAAACAGTAATGTAAAAATTAGCAGATGGAAATGCTGTGAAGACCAAACTTCAGATGATGTCCTGATCCCCAACTGTCATTCCACCAATGTTAACAACTGATTTTTCCAAACCTGCAAATGTGTTCCAGTTCTGATTTTTGATACTTCACCCAAATTCAGAATTGACAGTTCCACTTTACAACTGGTTCAGAGTAACTTCTAAATTGCTAAATTCAGTTGAAACACGGTTCTGAAATTAACTGCCAGAGGGAAGCATAAAGTCCCTGCAGGACGGATGCGAAGCTAGCCAGTGTGGTTATAGCTACTCACCATACCTTGGCTGCAGCTAAAAGCCTTAAACAGAAGCTTCTGCTGCAGTTGGTGTTGCACAGCAGGTGACAAAGACCGCGCTCACCCATAGAGCAGATTTCAGAATCACACTCCTTCATTTTACTTGTGTTTCATAAAGAATGAGTAGGCAGAAAGGAGAGGGAGCAAAGTCATCAGGAGAGGGGAGGCTATATCCCACCTCTTTCACTACCCACATAAGGAAGAGGTTCACCTGTTTGGCCATAGTTTGATAATCCAATACCTAATTACAGCACAAGTTTCTCTACTTAACAATAGTAATTAAATATATATTTGTTGGGTTTCAAGTTTTCACAGTCTGGTTCTATACACTAGGAGAAAGCAGCTCTGACATATTACCATTTTACTCATCAGGTAAGCAAATAATCTAGTTCAGTCATGAGTATCTGGGACACGCTTGCCGACTGGTTTGATGTAAACACTGAGGTCACTCTTTCCATTTGCTTTCTGTGGACAAAGTAGTTGAGAATGTAACATTTACACAGAAGTTTTGTTTGAGAAGGTAGGTAATACACGACAAAGAACATTACATCCCAGTTCACTCCTTGAGTGAGTAAACTAGAGCTATCACTACCTAATTTATTTGTTTATAATCCCAGTGTATAAATGGTAAGCTGGGCCAGCTCATAATTTCCTTTTTTAGGTTCAAGCTGCCACTACTTGGTGAACACTGCCAGTGTTCAGCTGAGTAAGACTTTTGAGCTACTGCCATAAATCCACGGCCAAACTGGGATTTCACACCGGCTGACAAACTGTGTGTGGTGGCCATGCAGAATTTCACGCAACACACCACCAAATTCAGCTCTCTCTGGCATAGCGCACTCGGTCCCAAAGCACAGCCTGGGACCACCGAGCTGAAATTAAATCTCCATTTCAGTAGTACAGGGTTAGCTTTTTCAGTGAACTTAGGAGAGTTAAAGGTAGAGCTCGCCTTGATTTACAACAAGAGCAACACACCAGACTGCTTCAGGTTACTTAGAGAAATCCTGTCTTTGAGAAATAGTCGAGCAGTTCATCTTCTTCCCACCAGAGGCCAGGGATGGATGGAAGCTGTGGGCTGCTCACTACAATATTTATAGCCACCACGCAGCCAGCATCCTGTAGAGACCTGACCCATTTAATTATCTCAAAAAGTTGGAAGAAAAATTTAAAAAAACCCAGGGTTTCTGATGACTACGATAGCATTACAAGACAAAGGTAAAGTTTAGATCCATTAACCACAGCACTGAGTTTGTTACTACAGCTCTCGCAGAAACTAGCCACCCATGTGACGGACTGGAACTGCACAGGAGGCTTTCCCAAGTATAATATTTTAATAAGAACTGGCAGAATTTATCATTCATTTTAGCATTTTGGCTTGAGTTCCAGCTCACAGAATTTTCCATGAGCACAGACATTTCTCAGGACTTATTAATTGAAACTATCTACCAAATAAATTCTACATATGTTTCAGCAACTACTTTGTAGGTACTTTATTATAAGCATTTGAAACTTGAGTTGCACAGATTAATTTTAATTGGAATAATTCCATAGATGGATGAGGGAAAGAGTCTAGCTACACTGTAAAGTATTACCAGTACAACTGTTCCAGGAAGTCTGATGCTCTTTATTCCTTTGTTTTATTGCTGGGTTTGTTTTGTTTTTTAAATCAACATGGTCTTACTGGTAAAAGCTCTAGTATAAATGAAATTTCTACTAATTGTTCTGACTTGGAATGAGTTAAACATGTTGGTACTCCTACACTGATAGTAACACTGCTGCAATTGGGTTTGTCTTCCAATTTTAACAACATCAGTATAGTTACAGCAGTAAAAGTTTCTAAGAGTGGGTAGGGTGTTATATCTTGTCATCTGTCATATTTTGTGAGAAAGATAGAAGGCTATCATCCACCTTCACACAATGGTTGGATCTTCTAAAAGATAACATAAATTTGAGCACCTCAATGCTTTTCTGAGGGAGCCAAGCCTAGCAGCGCAGTCAGTCTCTGGGACCATGTGCCTGCTAATAAACGAATGCCAAAGATGCTGCAGGTTCTCACACAGAAGCACTTCAAGTTGGGAATGAACTGACAATTTATTTTGGTCTAGAGTTTTAACCCAGATTCAAACTCCCAAGCTACAAACAAAATGCTCTAGCTCATTTGCAGTAACCTAAACCACCTGGGTCTGGCTGTAGGCATGGCAATAGGATCTGTCCATCTGGCCTGATACCAGAACCCAAATCTTCAAGACAGGTTACTATTACAAAAACAGTTATCCTTTTGCTGCACAGCTCTGCAACCTAAGGCCAGGGGACAAATTCAACTTTGGTGTAGGTTAACAGCAATAGATACCCATATCGCCTCTTAGAAATGTCTCTCAGGCTGCTTTCAACACCTGAAAAACCTGCCCAGAGAACTAAGAGCTTCAAGTAGGGCCATAGACAGAGCCACAGCATATGGGATCCCAAAGTTCAAACACATACAGGCAACTAATATAGCTCTATGTTGTAGAGTCCAGAAATAGCCTGGAAGTCATCTGCAAGAAAGCTATCTGGGCAGAAGGAAGGACGTCCCAGACTGACAGCCGGACCATGCTAATGATCTCTGTTTATCTAGTGCTGATATTAAAATAACACCTTTGACTATAAATTCCATAGCACAGGTCCAAAATAGCTAAGGAACTGGCAGACTTGAAGCGAAGGAAACAAAGCCAGAGATTTGATACCTATATATTAATCCTGTCTTTCCTGGTGCAAATCCTGGACCTCAGTTGCATGGCACAGAAGATCTCCACATGCCATCATGACTCTTTCACACAGAGGTGTACGAAGAAGAGAAATAACCTGGGGAGCTGAAGTCACTCCATGCAATAATTTTCACAAAACTAGGAAAAGGAGCATCACCAGGGTTAGGAGACACAGTGTTTCCTGCCACAAAATGTCAACACAGAACTTGTGGCTGCTTTGCTGGTGGTTCCCCCACCTCGCAAGTAGCTTCCTGAGCACGGGCTCTAGGAAACAAGTCAGGGGGCTGCTGGCTGCTACCGGTTTCCACAGTGTCACGCCATCCTGAAACTGCTGGCCTGGGAGCCTGGCTCCAGTCTGGTGGCATGCAGGCAGCCTCTGGCAGAGAGAAGCCCAGGTGAAATGTTTCTGCTCCACCAGCCTTTGGGAAGCAGGGAAAGGAGCAGGTGGCACACCCCTCGGCACCCATGCTTTCAGCACTGACGCTCCTCAGCTTCTTAAGCCCTTCAGACCTCAAGCTACTCCTTGGAGCAGAAAGCTGTCCCTGGTGCCTTCATACCACACCACCACAAGCTTTCATCAGACAGGCACTCGTGGCTATACTGCGGGAGATCGGCTAGTACACACCACGTTCAGTTCTGGTGTGCTGGGACCACAGCATTCTGCAAATGCTGTTCACTTCTTCGTGTGTTTTCTCTTTGTGTTTTTCTCCTTGACACTGACAAAGCTAAATATAATTGAAGTAAAAACAAATAACTGCACATCCCCAGTTAGGCTGCAGCATCAAAAAAACAAGTGAAAAAAGAATCACTCACAGCGCATTTCCTGGGTCTCTACCACATGTTCAATTTTGCCAATGAGCTCAAGCAATATGGAATAAACAAAATTATAAATGCAGGCAGCTTTATAAATAGCCAGAATTTCATATCTTTGTGTTTACTGAGCTGTAGCCTAGCAAACAAAACAAAACTTATCTGTAAAGGTAAGGTTTAGTGTGCATGTTTTGCCAAGAAACAGAACTACACTGTGTATTCAAAACAGTAATGGAACAATTACAACAGGGAGCTATAGTAGGGGAGTCTGACCTTGTTTTATGCTCAAATAATAAATGCTATGAAAATCTGACAAGGTAATTATTTTATACCTCAAACAGAACACTCACCACCAACAAGCAGTTAGTTTGAGTCTCTGGTAGAGAAGCAACTCTACAGAAACTGGGTTAGGAATGTGCTTGAGCTTGTGGTTTACATTCTTCTTGTTGATACTTTACAGCTTTCACATGCATAAGTGAGTACATTTAAATAACGGGGAATTTTTTTTGTTCTGAGTTAGCCAGTTAGTGTTTGCTCCTGGGGCTGCATCTGCATCCAAGGCAGAACGCAAAATAAAATAAAATACCCCAAACCAAAAAAGCTACATTTTGAAAGGAATACTGTATTTCCACATATGAGGCAAACTCTCTCCTAGCACAGCAAAACTCTATTTAATTCCACTAACATTTCTCTCAAGTGTAAATAGGAGCAAACGGGACTTCCCAGTCTGTGCTGGGGGATATGCCCAGACTCCACCTGTGGGGAGCTGACAAGGGTCCCTCCCTGTGCAGATGGCTGCACTCTCTGCATCTCCCCAATTACCTTCTTCCAGGGCTTTTCTGGAAAAGGGAGCTCTCTATCACCACCCAGCAGTGTGCCTTCCCACAGCAGGATCAAACTTTTCCTGTTAGTTAATTGCTTCTTCCCCCTAATTTAAACACATCAGCTCAGACTATCTCTTGGAAACTGAAGCATTCACTGTTATGGTGTGATGACCTATTGAAATCTCAGTAGTTGCACAATTAACATTGGCATGGAATTTACTTTTTGGTATCTTAGAGCAAGATTGCAACAAACTGCAACAGTGAAATCTTTCTTTCCTCAACTGTTTCCAGTTTTTTCCTCAAGAAAATTACATTGTACCTTCCACTTCTAAGAGATTTTTCTGTTTCTTTAATAAAGGATTACTTTTGCAAGCAAACATCTTTTCCTCTAAGGCCAGCATAAAACACGAAACTAATTAATTATTAAATACGTCTTTGTGCATGGAAACAATGCAGTCTGAGGCTTGATCTTCAGTCCTTGGACTCCAGCGGGCCCATGTGGGGAGGCCTGGGCTCTCTGCCTCCCCTTTGCATGGGATGCTCCATTGCTTCAGCATCCATTTCCACACGGGAGCACGTCTGCACCCTCAGTGCTGCCTTCACCTAGCCAGAACTAACACCTTCACGAGTGCTAGGGTTAGCAGCACGTGTGAAGATAACACAGGCATGTTTCTCTGTAAAGTATGGACCATCATGTATGTGCACAAATTGGCTGGTTAATATATATGCACACAGGGTCAGCCAGGAGCCTGCCTAAGAATTCACCCTTCTTTCCTCTTCTTTTCTCCAAGCACAGGTATTAGGAAAAAAGGCACAAGAAACATACGTATGTATATAAACACACATACCAGCCCACATCTACAACCAGCATTTTTTACATGCACAGAATCCCTTCTGTCCATCACAGTGCATTCCGGCCATGCAGAAGCATAGCCTGGCACTTAAATATGAAGATCGGCAAACACCTCTCCTGAGGTTTAGGGGCTGATCTGCACAGGGGGGGATTTTCAGGGCTTTAGTGCGTGGATCCCAGGATGAAGTTTTCAGGATCCCTCAAGGAGATCCCTGCAAAGAGCTCCTGAGCCTGCAAACACATTATTCTCCCTCCTGGTCTGCCTTCCGCACCACATAACTCCCACCTCGCAGCCTCCCAGCCTAGATGCAGAGAAGTGGGCTGCTGCAGCAAGAAATACACCTTCGTTATCTGTAAAGTTCTGCTTTCGCTAAGTCTGTATTTATGCAATGTAAAAAACTCAAAGCTCCCAATGTTTCATCCAGAACTTCCTGGTCAGCTCCAGAAAGCTTGGTCCTCAACCAGCAGCCTCCTAAGCAAAAATGGGAAGCAGAAAAGTCACAGCTGTAAGAGGTACCTTGGGTTTTGCAAGATTTAGAGGGAGAGATGATCAGGTGATAAATACACCAAGGAAAAAAATCAGACCAGCTTTGTGGAACATAAAATTCTCTGTTTTGAAATCCATGTTTGGTTCTTATTTTAAAATCTAATTGTTTAAAACCCTTCACCTCAATGCTACCAGAAGTGGAATATTTAGCTATGTTGGCATTTTGTAGATTGTCTCAGTGTTGTTGAAATGGAAAGAGATGTCTAAACTCTGATCTCCAATTAGAAGACCTTTCCAAATGCTTCTTCCAATTCCCCGTGTTAGAAATGAATTAAGAATTGCAAGGCAAGGTCAGAAAGTAGCTTTTTTCAGCCTGCATTAAGAAACATATTATAGTGGCAACCATGCCATGAGGCAAATAAAAGGAGGACGAAAAAAAAAGGAAAGTTGTTCCTTTTGTAGTTCTCACAATCTAACATGTAGCTGTTTAGGGGGGGATCCTCATGACTCCTGAATGCTCAAAGATGGTAAGGCTAACCATTTTAAGAAAATAATATGCTTTATCACAGTATCTGTTTTACCAGGAATACAGAGAATCAATTTTGGCAGGTACAAATGGATTGAAGAATTGCAAATATATAAAAAAAATAAAATAAAAATCAGAGAGCACAATCAGAGTTACAAAGAGGTCTATATTCAGGATTAATTCAGGGAAGGTTAAAGAAAAATTGGCCTGTGTTTTTGAGACTCTGACTTGTGTTAGGATCCTAAATCTAAACACAGGTGCCTGTTTATGTAAGTACCGAGCCCTTCTTAATCAATTCATCAAGCAGTGAATTTAAAGTATGCATTTTAGCACACCTGAAGTCTTGTAGTGGTTTCTGAATGATGGTAGGAAGCACGGCCAAAGAATCAATTAGAAAGTGCATTGCACAGTTCATACCATTAATCTTCAAGGCAATGCTTTCTCTTGTATTTCTGCAGAAGTCTGTTGTTAAGTAAATGTAACACGCACTTGCTCAGAAATTGTTATTAGGAAAAAACTATGTGAACTAAAGATAGGTAATTTAAAAATCAGCTCCTGTAAGGTCATGTTAAAAGAGGTCTGTGATACATAGCATGTGTAAAAGAAATCCCTCTCATATAAGTCTTAAATCCACGCACAGAAAAAAAGCTGAATCTGACCTTGTGCTCCTGCTGGGACAGTCCCTGCATGGAAATAAAGGTGATTATTTTCAGATAACATCTCTTCTCCAATATGGGTAAAGGTAACTGCATTTGGTTTAAGCAAATAACTCATTATATTATTCAAACAGTATGCGTGGTTGAAGTATGCACAGATCATTTCTCTTTGTGATATAACTTGTTTTTTTCTGGTATTTGTTGAATATTTCATTAGACAGCATATCTACACATGGTACTTTTCCCCAAGAGTTTACCACTAACAGCTCTGTTTCCATACACACACATGGCCACGTTCAACTTTCTGCACTGTTGTTATCGCCATGAAAGCTCAGTCTGCAGACTGTAAGCAGAGATGCTAGACAAGTCTGATGATAGCAAAACAGATCAGAAGACTCTTCAGTACTGCTGAACTGAAGAGTCACTGGAGTAGATGGCACAAGCTTTTATTAACGGCTGACTATCGCCACCCAAGCCCCGTTACAGATTTCCCCTGCAGAACAGAGATTGCTATCAGCCTCTCATAGATTATCCTCCGACACAGGCAGCTAAATGGCAAACCCTATGAACTTTCCCTATTCCCTAAAATTTCTGCCTTGCAGATAGCAGGGTGCTATTTCCTCCTGCATTTAGGGAGGGGAGCGGGGGAGGCTTTCTAGCTTTTCAGGGACTGGGATGATGTAATCTAGAAATCTCTTGGGACAGCATGTGCTTGGTACAAGAGCCACCGCCACCATCTGCCCCCCCGCCCTGCAAGCACACGCACATCATGCCACAGCTCAGCTAGGCTTCATTCCCAGAGACATCCGCGTCCACAAGAAACAGCCCCCTCATGGCAGGTACTGGAAAGCAGGTACTCTCCTCTTGCATACTCAAGGGACTTCCCTCCAGCTCTCTGCTGAGATGAGCTACAAGATTGACTGCCATAAAGAATCGGTATGTCTCCTCATGTGCCCGAGGCGCCCTGGGGAGAGGCATGGTGGAGGGGAGAGGATTCTAGCAGCCCAGAAGCTGCATTGCTGCATCCTACAAAATCCCTTCTCCCTGTCTCTTCCCTACGTGGGTCACAGGACATTTGAGAGCATCTAGCAAAAGAAGTAACAAATTTAGCTATGCAGAAAAGTACCCCTCCATCCTTGTAAGGCCTTATCAGTCAGATATCCCCAGGATAGGAGAGAGGAAGTGCAAACAGGAGGGAAACAAAAAGGGAAAACTGTTGATCAAAGAGCCATATCTAAGTTTCATGTAACAAGACCTAATCCCCACAATGGATCCTTTCCCAAGGGCATCAACAGCCCAGCTCTGTCAGTATCAGGAGAAGGCTGGGAGCCCAAAACAAAAGCATCTTATCAGCAGCAGGAGTTGGCTGTGGTGAAAGTAACAATGATCTTGTCCTCATTTCTCTAACGAGCTCCCACTGGAGCTGAGATAAGGCAGCCCGAGGGAGGGAGCCTCACTTCGTATGATTTTTTGATATTTTTTTTAATCAAGATCTTAAGCCATTTCACTCATCCAAGTTCACAGTACCATTCCAATCTATTTCCTTGGAAGGAGGATCCGACTCCCATTGCATAACTACCGAGGAGAGAACAAAACCCCACATAAGCAGCAGCAGCAGGAGCGCTCATAGTTCGCTTTCCACTCTCCTCCAAGCCCAGTGCCACCTGGGCATTAAGTCTGCCAGGAACTGTATTGACCAGGATTCTCTATATTAGCCTCTTCCCATCTTCACCCTAGATGTGACTGTACCCTAAAATATTTAGAAATCTAATTATTATTTGAACAGGAGAGATTTCTAGTGGACCTGGGCTCCCCAGGAGTTGGGAAGAGACCCCCAGCCACCGTGGCTACCCGGGATTTCCTGGGACCTCGAGGAGAGAAAACAACCTCCAATGGCACTTGAAGTTTCCCAACTTACATGCATTAGTGATAAGCACTGCTTGTTTATCATGCTTAACATGAAGCAGCTTCTTCAGCCTGGGGGCATCCTGTTTCTCTACGCGAACAACAGGGATATGAAGAAGCCACCAGCCTCACAAACTTGAGTGTCAACCCCCCTATGAAATATTCCGTTTAAATTGTGTGCGAGCTTCTCCATGGAGATGCGGCTCCCACTGTTTCCGAAGCTCTCCGCGCCGCTTCGGTTACAGCCCTGCCGAGGAAGCCGCGGGCGACCCCAGCCGCTCCGGCGCCCAGCCCCAGCGCCCCAGCCCCGCCGGATGGGAGCTCAATTGGAGGATGTTGACACAGTAAGTCGAAAGGCACCGAGCTGCCATGTGGGAAACTCCTCTGCTTTCCAGTCCAAGAAACCCACCCTTCTGGGCCGCTGCTGAGGAGCGCTTGCAGGGGCTCTTGGCACCGCTACTCCTAAAGCCCCTTCGGAAAGGGGGGATGGACGCGGGGACGGCCGGGACGCGCTCCGCTCCCTCCCTTCTGCCCAGGTAAGCGGCGGGCAGGACCGTGCCGGGATCCCGGGATGCTCCCGGGAGGACGCCGCATGCCCTCAGCCCAACGTGAAGGGCACCGCGCCGCGCCGCCCCGCCGCCGCTCTGCCCAATCCACGCAGCCTGGCGCCCCTCCGACCAATGGGAAGCGAGCCTAGCGCCGCCTGCTCCGCCCACAGCGCGGCGGCCC
>JAVJGI010000035.1:9205766-9222416 GCA_035590275.1 Ibycter americanus | reverse complement strand
CAGAGCCGCCTCCCCCCCCCCAGTTACACCCGTACACCACACGCCAGCCCCAGTTCAGCACCCAGAGCAGCCCCCCACTAACCCCAGCCTAGCCCTGGACCTGTCCCAATCCCTCCAGCTCTTCTTCCCGTGGGGCTGGGGAGGGGGGGGGACACACACGAGTGGAGTCAGACCCCCCCGAGCAGGAGCCCACAGGCAGGTGGCTGTGGGGTCGGGAGAGCTAAGCACTCTGGCAAAACCCACACGGCCGGGGCCAGCACCCAGCTTCTCTTTTGAGCCCAGGGAACACAAAGTGCCTGGGATAGCCCGCTGCACACCCCGCTCTAGCTTGCACCCCCCACCAGCTGCTCACGGGGCAATCAGCAACGTGTGGCCATCCCTCTTTCTGCAGAAGCTGAGGATGGGGGAGGTGGTCCCAGGACAAAACCGGTGGAAAACTTCAGGCCCAGGGTCCCCCACTCTGCTCTGAACACTGATCTGCACTGCCAAGCCACTCGGCTGTGCAGGGACACGCAGGGGTCCAAGCTCCCTGAGCAATCCCCAAACATGAATTTGCAGGGAAATCACTGTCAGGAAAGCACCTGGGTGTTCCCTGTGATGAGACAAGAGAAGATGGGGAGCATTCCATGCACTGGTGGGATTTCAGAGGTGGCAGCACCTATGAGGACAGAAACTCTGCTCTGTAAAAAATAATCTGGCATCTGCAAAACTCCAAGCGGAAACAAACAGTACAGTATAAGCAAGCTTACATCAAGGTATAGTTTAGCTTGTTGCTACAGATAAATCTGTGAATTTGTCATGCCGAAGGTTAATCCTTTGATGGATCCCTGAATGATCCCCTGGGAAAGGCTTAGGGCACAGAAAGTTAGTACTGCCTTTAAAACAAACAAAATGATAGATTTACAGTTTCTGTTCCACAAATAGTCAAATGGAGTACAGACCTTAAATCAATCTGGGAAAACAAAGGAAAACAGCAGAGATCACAAGTGAGACTTCTTCCATTATCCTAAAATGCTTTAGAAAATGACAGAACAACTCACCACATGATTGTGAATCCAAATGAGCATTGGTTTGTCATGACAAATTATTGATTTCCTTCCTCTGGATAAGCAAAAATCCCTATTCAAACAGAAAGGAAATGGTAACTCGAAGCCTGATCCAAAGCCCATTTAAATCAACAGAAGTGCTGTAAATGAATGATGTTGGGAAAAAAAATGAAACATGAAGGAAAGGTAACAACACATTAGAAATGACACAGCAAAGAAGGAAAACATCTTTGCAGCCTCTTCAAGAGACTATGTGAATAGAATTCAGCTTTTAGATGCCTGTTCTAAGCAAAGACAGTTATTAAAAACAACTTTATATGTTATTTCTTTAAGCCAAGGTGTTTGTTTTCATTAATATTTCACAACACCTCTCCTTACAACATTTTTCCCAGTGTTAAAGCAGATCCTGCCACATTATGTGTTTCTAGGTGACTTGGGGCCCATGAGACTGTCAGATCAGTAATACCTGCAGGCGACTGCTTGGCAGCCAGTGGAGGCCCTACCGGTTTCCATCCACAGCTGTTCCTTGGGATCAAAAAGTAAAGGAAAATGAGAAAGAAGCAGAGGAAAGGGATCTTCTCTACTTTAAATTCCTGTCTGTGAAAAAAAAAATTAATATATATATATATACACACTCATATATATCCCTTCTACTCCCAGAGGTCTTCCCTCAGTTGACATGTCTCTTTCCATTTTGTTGCCAGTCCACAGAAAGAGGAACATCAATAACAAGGGCAATGGAGCAGCCCTTCTCGCTCCCTCAAATCAGCAAGACAGCATTCAGAAACTAGGACCATATCACCTGTCTGGGTGACAAGTGTGACTAAGTCATTCACTGCGCATCTTCTGACACCCCGGGCTGACAGTATTACTCTGCAAGTTGGTGCCACTGAAGAGCTATGTGGCAGGGACGTTGCAGTGATGAGGAGATAGCACCAACTGGCTGTAGCTTATAAACCTCAAAACGTCAAGCTTTGATGGTTTTGTCTATGTTATGATGTTAAAAAATAAAAAATAAAAAAAAAAGAGAGATTAGGTTAGGAAAAACTGGCTTAGAAAGTCAGATATGAATGCACCAAGAAGAGAAAAGTCAAATCAAGGAGGCCATTTAGGTAAAAGTAGTCATTATGAGTTGATGAGTACAGAAGTTTAAGACCAGACACGAACACTGGGATTTCTCACCTAGTGTTTTATGTAAACTGTAGGGCTTATCTGTATTAATCCTGGCTTCTGGTCTTTTTTTTTTCCTTTATGTACCAATCTTGAGTTAAAAATCAAGACTGATCTATTACAGCCATCATGGAAATGTTCCAATGATTGCTTACAGCCATTTGTAAAAAGTTGTAACTCTGCCTCTCTTTAAAATAGTGATTGGTCCTGCATTGACTTCTAGGTGCTGCTTTTATTATGAATTTGTCCATTGAGCTGCTGAACTATTATTATCCCCAGATAGCTTTAAGATTGTGATGATAAAGACATCTAGCTAGCACTCCCTGAGTCTCTTTACGTAAGGCATATTTTCCATCCCTTCAATCATTCCCATTAAATCTTTTTACTCCTTGAATTGTGAACCATAGCTGCATCAGATATTTTTTCAGCGGAAGTCAGGCCAGTGCTAATGGATGTTACATCATATTTCTATTCTTAAAGGGTAGCCAGTGTTTCACCAACTAAGGATTTCATTCAGTCTCCTTACCACTGAGTCTCCTTGGTGTGCAGCAGAGCACCCATGCTGCCTCGTACACTTCTCATCTCCCTCAAGCCATCTTCAGGAGTGCCATTCTCTAGGATAGGTTATTATATCCCATGTGGCCAATGATCTTTGTCCCTAGATATATATTACCCTACTTTACTGAAATACACACAATTTACTTGCATGCAGTTTTCCACACAATCCAGATCTCTCAGCACTCCTCTTTTATAGTTTACGACTTCCTTCTTTAACCTACAAACTTTACTAGTAATGAATTTACATTGATGTACTGGATTTAGCAAGATCTTACAGAGATCATTTCTTGGCCCCAGTCCTCTGGAGCCTCTCCAGAAACAAATCAACTTCAGCAATGATTCCCACTTTGTAATTATACTTAAGAACCTAGCATTTAATCAGTTTTTAGTTTGTTTTGTAAAAGCCATTTTGGTTTTGTATCCAATTCATCGACCAACATGTCATACAATATCAAGGGTCTCCCAGACACAAGCAATATTGTAGACATGATGGATCAAAAACCTCATTTTTTTCCCCGACTTCATCAGTTGGTCCAGTAAAAGACACGAAGATTCTCCATAAATATACTTTATCTAACAGAAGGCAAATAAACACACCACTAGTTTTACCAGTCAAAACTACAATAGTGTTTGAAAAATGATAAAAAATCAGTTTAACAATTCCAGTTCCCAAATGGATTGCTAACTACATCTTAAAACAACCATTAAATTACTATGATCATTTTACAACAAGTAGTTGGCATTCAACATGAGGTCAACAAAGTACTAACATTTACATGAGGTGTTTCTTTCCCTGGGGACCACACAGGATGATAGGAGCATGGGAAGAGACCAGTATATCAGAGGATGTTGTAAGAACTAGTTTCCTTGCTGTGGAAGTCAACCAAGGCCGAAGTACAAGATTTAAATTGTTTTCATCTTTAATTTTTCATTCTAGCAGGAGCACAGGCAGTAGCATTCTGAAGAGCTGGAAACGGAATATTGCGATAGTCAAATTTCATGTGCTATGAGACCGCAAAACACACGAGCATCCTTTTGCGCAAGTCTGGGTCTCCCTTAAACTGATCTTTCTGAAGCTGTGAAGTGAGCATACAACCATGCTTTAAGTAGACTCTGAAGCAGGCTCAAATACCTATAGTTGGAGCAACAGAAATGGGATTAAAAAGGCATCAGAAGAGATTTCAAAAGGAAAGAATTGAACGCATAGTTAAAAAGTCCACATTGAAAGAAAATGAAACAGCATTTGATAATCTTGTTTAGAAGTTACTAAGGCAGAGAATGGAAGAACAATAAAAGCAAGAACTAGAGCTTTATATTCTCTGCATATCAAGAACACCAGAGAACCTGTGTAATTGAATGTACAGTATGAAAAGAATAGAGTGAAATGCTACCAGCAACTTCCATGGCAGTTAAGTGGACTAGCTTACCGCTATGAGTTGGTTGAGTGGACCAGCTCACCGCTATGAGGTGGTTGAGTGGACTAGTTCGCCGCTATGAGTTGGCCCACTTCAGCTACAGGATAAAAGTCACTTCAGAAAGATTCAAGAACAAGCACTTTAAAGGTTCGTCTATTTATCAACCTTGCTGTGGATCATCTTGTAACCATTTAAGAGCAAGCTGTAAACTGGTTCATTCTGATACTGAGCAGCATGGGGTAAGAGGAAAGCAAAGCAGAAACCACAGTAAATGAGTTCAGTGAGAACACAGCTACTGTTGCTCCACTTTGGACTGATTGCCAAATCAGCCATGACTGTCCTAGAGAGGGTTTTCATGAAACACATCTGGGCCGTTTGAGCACAATGATGAAAAGATGGATGTATGAGTTATCGCAGCAAACTGATGAAGTCAAGAAAAAACAGTGTTTCTGTGTGGAGGTTCTAGGTTAAAAAGCTTGGGATACAGCTGTCTTAGATGATTTCAAGATCATTTGCCCTACTTAAAAATACTTGCCTGAACATTTTCATTGCTTTATACTACTGAAATAATTTATTGCTGTGACAAATGTATTAACAATGGCAGCATTATTTACAGGCACATGGTTCCTGATCTGCTATATGCTATATCAAATGCTGCTAATGAGGAGAGAGGGCTAGAGCAGGCAGCGCTTCATATCTAAGATACGTGAACCCAGGAAGGTTGGCAGTCACCAGGCACAGGAATTAAGAACTAAGATGAAATATTTCACTGTGTGGGACTGCATGTACCTTCCAAGCTTAAAGGACACTTGAAGACTGAAAACCAGTTTCTGGTTACTTAAAGTTCCAGGCAGAATCCTCTCAACACACATTTATCTATACAAGTGTTACACTGCCAAGTATCAGAGTGAACAAGAACCGTATGTACTAATTTAGTGACATGATAATGCAAAGAGTAAAAAAGAAGAGTGTAAGAATTTGTTTTCAGCATCCATTGACTGGAGGCCAGCTGGGCTGAGCAAAGAGGATGGGAAGAGGAAAGGTGTAATTTCTTCCTCAAGCAGTTTGTGTTTTCTTTCATTTATTACTCCAGACATAAGGAACAACAGAGGAGCTGGTAAACAACATGGTGTCTGACAAGCAGAAAGTGAAAACTGTTGAGATAACCAGTCAAAGCAGTCTCCCATGGTTACTTTATGAGTTTACAATCTGAAATGGACAGACAGAAATAACCTACATGTAAAATACAGGTTCACAAAACAGAAAAATAAAGCTCTTGAAAGAAAACGTGTTTAAATGAGCATCTGAACATGCTTAAGGTTAGGCCCATGCTGAAAGCCTCCTGGATTTCACTGGGACTACAGCATGTACATGTGTTTGCTAAATGGGAATATGATTACCCATGTGCTGAAGTTGTTTCCTGAATCTGACTCTTAGCCACTGCTTAATACCCACATAGGCAAACGTTCAGCTTGGGCAGCCATGGCAGAGAGGTACTAAAAGTAATGAAAATATGCAGTTCATTTATATTAAAAGGACACGCTTGCCACATTTACCAGGCTCGTTTGGGTTTTATGCTACCGAGTTCTTTGCTGAAGACCAAATCTGTCTGGAAATGAGGCCTGTGCAAATGACATTAGAGAATTAGAATTGCTCAGCAGTGTCAGTTTGGAGCAGATGCTCTCAGTGACATTTTAGAAGATAACAATGGATGAAAGCAAGCTCCTAAGCGAGACCTGGAAATACCAGCATAAAAAACAAACCAAAACCAAAACCCAACAACAGCGGCAGACTTAAGGGAAAAGGACAGAAGAAAGTCAAGGTAAAAAGACATCTGTGACCCATGGGAGTGACTGGGCCAAAGGAAAACGGCGGGATAGGTGGAGTTAGGGACAAAGATCATACATCAGAGGAAAGACTGAAAGTGGAACACCAAAAGATCCAGCAAGATCATCTCCAAGAAATCCACCCACATGGGTGATAAAACTTTCATGAATTACTAACAGATCTAACTGTTTGCCTCAGAAAGCTTCCACTGTGTTCCAAATGGATTATAGAATGGCTCAGGGAAGCTGGGGAAGAGAGCAGTATTTGCAGTTCATTCAACTTTCCGAGCCCTTGTAATTGTTCGTCTCTTTGATAAAGAGAAATAGGTGACAATATACAGATGTGGCACAACTAATAATGAGCTCTTCAACTCTGGTGGAGCACTAATTGTGAATGTTTGGCTGAAACATGGGACAAAACAGCTGTCCACCAAAAATGCAGTTTATTGCAATCAAAATCTTTATGCAGTGTTGACAGTTTCCATGACAATCTTGTTGGGTAAAAACCAGGTGTTTGATTCCTAATTAAACAGTGTTGAAAAGTTTCGGTTCTACTCCTGTCCATTTCATTTTTTATTTCGTTCATTCAAACATATGCTACCCATAGAATGTTTAATAATTTTTATCTCAGTAGTTAGCATCATCAGTATGAAACAAAGGTATGTTTTCAGAATATTGTCTTTTATTTCTATGTATTAAAATTTCAGGCTTTGCTTCTAATCAAGAACAAAAACTCAGAAAAGCCCTTTTTTTTTTTAAACTCAAGCGCTAAAAAAAAAGAAGGAGGTATAATCACAGAAAAATAATTTATAAAACAAGAAGTTGCTCCTATCTGAGCTGAAATCTCTCTATGGGCAGACTGAAGTTATGCTTCCATAAATTAGAGATGTGGCACCATGTATTCAGATAAGTCTAGGTTTCTTTCGACTTTATCTTTGAGATTCCAAGTTTCTAAAAGGTAAATTAAATGCTTCCAGTACTAACTTTGTTCTCCTTGTTTACAGGAAAGTAAACATTTCAAGACTTCATTGTGTATATATCATTTTGATGGAAAGAACTTACAAAATTTCTGTATTTTCTGTTTCAAATTAAAGCCTTGCAGCCTATTGAAAAGTAGAGGCAAAGACAGAAAAACAGTCTTCACCATGTCTGCTGGGCTGCCTAGATCACTGTTTTCATAATTCAGCTGCCAAGTACTGCCAGAGTTAGGTACCTTGATACATGACCGAGGTGAATTTGTCTGTGCTCTTTCTTGTACCGATTCCACATGCCTGCAGTTCACCTCACTCCCTGGAAAAGGCTGCAATCCCGCAGCTTTTCCTTCATGTCATCAGGAATTAAAAATAGTTTTAATCATCACTATAAAAAAACAGAACACACCCCCACCCCAAAATAGTTTAAAGCATCATGCCAGAGTAACAGTTTTAAGTGAACAGATATTTACCCCTATTAAGGTATTACCCTTGTTAAGGTATTAATTTCCTTCAGGATCTGTGCATAGCTACCTTTAAATTTTGTCATGTTCAGCTGTCTCGTTCCCAGGCTCTGCCTAAAAACCTTTCCCCTTGCAACCAGTGACCTGCTCACACTCCTTGTATGGGGGCACTGGACCTGGGATGCTGGCACAGGATAAAAACTGGGGCACAAAGCTCGGAGGTTGCTGCAGTCTTCTACAGATACCTGCTTGGGCATTGGGAGGCTTAGTGTGCCACATCCCAGCATGGTAGCACTGAGTGTCGGCTGCCACCACCCATCAGCCCAGCCCTCTGTCACTAATCATGCCACAAAAAGCTGTTTGGTAGAGGTCACAGCTGGCACAGAAGAGACAGATTAGCTATGGGCAAGGACACAGGGAGAAATAAAAACTTGAATTTTTCCCTCCACTTCACATACACCTCGTATAATGATTACTAAGACTGTTCACACAATGAAATCTCATTCCAGTCTGAGGGTCAGAACTGCTGTGCTGTAGACAACAACAACAAACAGCCTTCTATAAAGAAAAATGGAGGATTTTCTAAAAGGCAGGCCATACAAAGCCTACTGAAATTCAATGGGAGGTGGATGATGAAGCCTATCTATTCTTTTAAATTCTCCCCTGGCAGAAATAATTTTGTTTGGAATTTTACCATGAAAAAAACCACATCTATTCCTACACCTTCTTTTCCATAGTGCTGTCCTTTTCCAAATCATTACAAAGTGTATATATATATCTTGTCACACTAAGCAGTATTATGGCTTCCTAAACAATTATGAAAAAGCCACTGCACATTCATAATTGAAAAACAAAAAGTCAATTCTGACAGTGTAAGAAAAAAGGAAAAAATATGAGCAAATAAATCATTGGGAAAAAACTGATCACTTGTCCCCTAAATTGCTCTCATATCATCATTCTCTTAATAAAGAAACGCATTACCTGTTATTCCTTCTGCTGTGAGAAAACTATAATCCACATCACAAAACCATGTGCAGGCCCTGCTCACGGGCTCGCTTCTAAACCACTGCAAAAACCTTGTGTTTGGCAAATCTTAATTTTACTTGTAGAAAATAAAGAAGCCATAAGGAGCAGAGGAGAGTGCAAGTCTTCAATAAACATCTTGGTATGGCAAAACTGAAGTTTAGTTTAGTTTGGCTTTTGGTTTGGGTCTGATTTTGGTTTTGTTTTTACTTTGCTATGCAATCAGGTTTTAAGGAGTAAGAACCTATTTTCCATCAGAACTACTGTGCTGGCTTCAAGGTGGGGGGGCCCTTCAAGAGGCTTCTCAATAATTTTTAGCTCTTTGCAACCTGTACCTCTCAATAGGAGCAGAGCTACATCAGCATCCAAAGGGAGGACTTGGGATTCAGCAAATTTTCTGTTTGAATTTCACTTCGGAGAAGAGGCTACAACAGTGCCAAAGAAAGAGGCGAGGCTGACACTTCATTTGAAATCAACTGTTTCAAATTCAAGACAAAGGAGTTTAGATGGGGAAGGAAACAAAAGATCTTAAAGATGGGTTTGTCTTTGTATACGTATCTCACCTAATATATATGATAGGACAGTGGTCTTATAGAAGCCACAGACCACTACTTTAAAACCATCAAAAAGAAAAAGCATCTCCCCCCCCGCCACAATGTGCATTAATGTTTTGCCCAAAGGTTTGTTTTGGCAGGTTCTTTTAGCCATATCCTGTTCGGGTTACTCTCAGGAGCCATCCTTTTGAACCATAGTGACACCTTGCATGAGGAAATGAAGCAGCAGGATCACCACATCATGAAGGGCATCAAAAGACAAAAATAATCTCAGCGGGAAATATATCCATTCAGTCTTCTTACAGAAGTGCATAATATAGAACAACACAAATAATTTTGGCTATTAGAGGGTCATGGTAATGCATCGTAGATATCGAATAACAATTTGCATTACCAGGAAATACAATAATGGAAAGAAATATGAAAAACAGAAAAAATGAACCCTGGTAAAGGGGAAGAAAAGCCTGCAGTGTTCGATTTGCTATGCAACAATCACGGATCTCATCAAATCACACCCTTGTATCTTTGATACAGACTCCTCCGTGTGATTATTGCTGAAATGTGGGACAAAGTACACCCTATATTCAATTGATATAGGCTGAATAACATGAAGCGCTGAATAGCATTAAGCACTGAATAAAGGATTTTTTTTATTTTTTATTTTTTAATAAGGAACAGATGGTCACTTTATTCAAGCAGCTGTTGTGGGGGGGCAGGGGGAGAGATTCACTATCAGGCATCAAAGGCTAAAAATTGTCAGATTCAGATGCATTCCCTCCTGCTAAGTAGTGATATCAGCACTCAGCCACTAACTGGGATAAGACAGGAGAAAAGAAGTGAGGCGAGAGGGCTCATCCTGGTCAGCACTACCTGCTGCTCTCGGTGAGATACATGCCATACGTACAAATCAAAGCTGCTGCTGCGCAAAAGCTCTAACTACGCCTCAGGGCATTTTTTGTGTCCAAGTTAAATGCTAACAAGTGGAATTGCCAAAGAGTGCAGTAAAGGAATAAGCATCTTAAAGCCTGTAAAATTAAAATTGACTTATTTCAGGAGATTATATTTTATCACTAGGTGGCATTGCTCTAAATCTTTCAGTGCCTCTCTTCTGAGCTCTTTACTGTATGGGTACTATTCTAACAGCTGGTGAAACACGCAAGTTTCACTGAGGTGGCACCAGCCATGCCACTCAAAATATGCATACAAACACAAAGCAAAGCTATATAGTAAGAGATTTTATTCTAACTTTGGCCTCAACTCTGTTTACTACTATAGAAATAAACACAGTCCGTAACGAGAATGTTCAATTACCCCAACCGAAAGCCTCAGCCTACTCAGAAGCATTTATAAAATAACCCCAGCCCCCTCTGATAGCTCCCCCCTTCCACAATTCACTCCCACAAACCTTCCCATCAGGGACAATACCATGTTCATGTGTTGTACAACAGCTGTAAAGCCAGGGCTTTTTGCCAATTCACCACACCACTGGCTTGACTCATGAGCCCATGGAATTAGAAAAAAAAAGTTTAGAAGTTATTTTTAAATTTTTTTTACTTGAACTGTTTAATTGTCAGTGAAAGCCCTTAATGAAAGGTCTGACAGCATGAAACAGAGTAAGAAAGCATGAGCATCAGTATTATCTCTAAACCTGAATACAGTTTTCAACAGCATAGAAGTGATTCAAGAACTCAAACCTCCATTTTGAAATAACCTTAGCAAAAAATTTGTGTCCAATTCAATTTTGGAAACTACTGAAATCTCATTCTGACTCCAATAACTAAGTCCCACATGTTGTGTCTAAGGCTTACGATGCAAAGTGCAATGATACCATATCCCAAAGAAGGCTTAAAGCTCCAAGGAGGTAAAGTTTAGCCATGCTCAGAAATGCAATCCTGAAATCCCTTAGCCTGTAATTACCTAAAGCACAGACATGGCAAAAAGATTGTTTACGCACTTCATACTCAGGAGTCACTGGGTAAGAAACATTGCAAAGTCTTGGAAAAGGGACTAGAGCTTGGAACTCCTCACTGTTAGCTAGGGACCTCAGGCACCAGCTAAGAAATCATGATCCTTCCACATCTATATTTGAGAGATAACAAATGAGGACATTCAACCCCTTGCATGAGAAATCCCTGCACATTTACTACCTTAACAGCCACAGCCCCAGTTCTATTGCTAGATTTTTTTTTCTTCATTTTCAAGACAGAGCATTTAATAAAATGTATTCTATGGCCTGGATGGCACTATCTGCTTTACTGATTTGACAACCTGATTCGTGTTTGCCTCTGTTTCAACAAATCAACTTCATTAAGTCAGCAGCAATGACCCTTCCCTTTTTCTTGAGCTCAGAGCAGCTCTTCGACCAGCAGTGCTCATGTTCAACAGATTTTATCCTAGGAATGAGATTATGTGTAACAGTCACATGGCCATTCCAGCTCCTTTTAAACCATTTCAGGGCAAAGATAGAGTGCTTTTCAGTAGAGGAAAAGTAAACTGCTTTTCCATCAGTCAAAAGAATAGTTGTTTTCACTTTCAATACTATACAGAGTTAATTTCCAGAAGTGCAAGAATTGTGTAAAACAAACTTTATTTCCTTTATGATCCTCTTTATGTGCCCTCTCACTCTGATAAACACACACATGACCATCTGAGCTCTGAGAAGCAAGAGACAGCTTTCCCTGCTCTCTGGGCCCATACAGCCTGTGTTTCATTCACTAGGTTCTCCAACAATTGCTTCAGGTCTTTGCAATTGGGCATGTGTAACTGTTCAATCAGATTTATAACACTTATTCATCCTTGCAAAGCACTTGAGCTCTGGGGATGAAAGCAGCTTAGCACAAATGGTAACTATTGTCTTTAATCTACAAAGGCCTTGAATACATACTAGGAAAAAAATACTGGGGGAAAAAAAAAAATACTTAGCAGTTTAGCTGAATCAGTTTAGAAACAGCTTAGATAAAATCAGTGAACCTCCCTTATTCTGGCTCTCAAGAAAATGTCTATAAATCAGTTTCTGAACCATGAAGTGGGAGCAGGAAGAGCTGTGTGCTGTGCTCTCAGCCCAAGGTGCACGGCACAACACTGGTGTGCTGCTTGCCTGAGAGACACCGCTGATGTCCTAACACAACAGTCCTCCTTCTCCCCCTTCTTTTCTGAAAGCTATTCCCTGACAGGTACGGCCAGAAAACAGCCCCTCCTTCATGAAGGGTCCAGGATTTTTTGTTTGTTTTTTCTTTTCACTTTCATCCAATCCAGCAAATGCCAGCCACTGCTTAACATCTCATTTCCACTCCTGCTGCCTTGCAAGTACCATTTTTTCCTGAAATAGCCCAGTGCGGATGGACCAATGAAATTAATTTGTACGTACTTTGAAAATCACACATTGAATCAGCCTGGTTAACAGGTGACTATCATAGCTTGACACTGCTGTATAGACATGGGCTGAGCATACCTGTTATTACATTGAGGAATAACTAAGCAGTCTTAATAATCTCGAAAATGAACAGTGATTGCTATTAATATATTAGTCATCTCAATAAACTACCCACATATACATGATAGATGATGATGCTGATGATAGGGTTTAAAAAGGAAAACCTGTGTGATAACAGCATGCCCTCAAAGGGAGTAAGCTCTGTGGTTCAAACACGTTAATTCAGAGACTGAATTCCCTCTCAGGTCTGCCACTCACTTCCAGTGTTGCACTCACCTACAAAATGGGGGCATTTATATACATTAAACATATTCAATTTAATTATGCACCCAGTATTGGAACACTTGCATGAAAAATTATGAGGAAATGCAAAACCCACATTTGCTCCCTCCAGAAGCAACTGACCAGAATCTACGGGGACTCTAACTTTTCGGCAGAAAAACAAGCTTTTCCTTCTCAAGAACAGACCACTCGGAGTCATTTATCCCCCGCCCTCCTCAGCTGCCTCTTTGAGGTCTGGCATTTCTCTGCTCAGGAAGCGACTGCATCCATTTCTGTAGCATCCCTCATGAGAGTCTCAACAGGGCTGAGCACTGAAATGAAAGGTCACTAATAAATCAAAGCAGGAGTGGGCTGTGAGCTGGCGCTCATGACAGCAGGAGAGGAGGATAGTTTTGTGGCTACAGGCACATGGGCTTATTGCAGTTTTCTTGACCTCCGAGGATCTGGCTGTCAGCTCTGAAATTCTTTTATTGAATGTACAAAGTCAAATCAGGCAAATGCTAGAAGGAAGAATGCCTTCTGGAAAGAAGACATAATTATAACATTATAGGAACTACTCACGCATATCTAAAGGAAGTTGTATCTTAAAATCAGTATTTGCTGCAAGGTTAAAATGAAAAAGCATCTGAGATTGAAGTATTTATTAGCTATCTTTCTGCTGATAGTCATTAGTAATTATTAGTTACCTAACATTTCTGACAAAAGCAAGGTCTCTCTCTTTAGTCAAGAATTTGATGAGTTGCACTGGGAATATTTGGAATAATGTGAATAATTCTGGTCACTCAGATTCAAGAAAGATTGAAACTGCTGCAGATATTAAAAGAAAAAAAACCACAACAAAACAACGGGGACAGTCACGGGAACCAAGAGTCAGCCCAAAGGCTGCAAAGTCCAGCTGATTTTTTTTTTCCCCACCCAATCAAAGCAACAAAAGAGAAGGGTTAGAGCGGTTCTGAAAATCATAGTTACAGAATCACAAAAAACACATTTAGGGGAAAGCACTGACAATGTAATGACACTTAAAACCAGGTACAGTATTGTTATAAGAACAAATGGGTATTAATGATCCAAACTGAGGCATGATTACACTGGAAACTAAAAGATTAAGCATTAAAAGAAAAGCATCAAAGGAGTGAGGTCTTCTGGCTGAGAAACAGGTTTTAAGATACAGCTTGCTAAACTTATGGAAAAGGCTGTGATGTGGTGCATTTAGTAAGAAGGGGCTGGAATTGCTAGCCTGGTAGAATACTCCCAGTTCTTCATACCAATGCTTCTTTTATAATAAAAGAAACCCCAAAACCAAAAAGGCAGGGCTCATATAAGGCAATTTTCTTCAAGAAATACATGAAGTAATCCACATAGAAGTTTTATTTCCCCTTGTGGATTTGCAAAAAATTTGTTAAACTTCGTTTTTCCCCTATCACAATTAAAACATTTGCTGTGACTACATGGTGAAGAAAGGCAAAGAGCTGAGAGTAAGCATTTTATCAAAGGGTGATAGATTTCTGATAAGTCTATCAGCAGGGCTTGGCAGCTAATGAATAAATTACAAGCTCATGCTAGATAATAACCAGGTTCTGTGGGTTAAGCAAATGCCAAACATGGCAGCTGATTTTTTTCAGACTACAGAAACTCTCCAACAGCAAGGCCAGTTTCCAAAGCAATGTTCTAACCCTTTGTTCCTGAGCCATGTTCTGTAGTACACATCCATCTGGCAGAATAACACCTGTACCTTTTGTATGGAACTTTACCAGTTCTGACTACATTAGACCAAGGATGACTGGGGCCAAAAATTCCAAAATATATGGTGAGTATGTCTTGACCTGACTTTCTCTACAAAATGATACAGGAGACCTAAGTGCTCCTAGGCAAGGCCTTGATACGAATATGACAGCTCAGGTCCTTATTGTACCTCGAGGGCCTCCCTGGGAAGGATGCCAGTCTCAGAGCCTCCCTGAAGAAGAAACTGAGTGGCAGCTCCCCTTCTGAGCTGCCCTTCTCAACACTGCCTGGATCAGTTCAGTGCAGGAGGAACCATGTGCTGGTCCTCTCCTTTCCCGGAGCCAAGGAGTACCTGGAGGATGCTACGGTTTTAAGGTCTCAAGAAGCTGCAGTCCTGCTCCCATTTGGATGTGGCCAGGGTGATTGCACCCTACCAGTTCGCCCTTACACGCTGCCCAGGAAAATGTAGAGATGGAATAATGTAGGAAGAGTAGCAAAGTAAGGGGGCTGAAGCAAAAGAGTGCATGAGACTGAGGGAAAGAAAAGCAGGGAGGGAAGGCAATGGGAATGCAGGGGAGGACGGAGGAGGGAAAGAAGTGGAAGATGCATAAACCAAAGACAATATACAAAAGAAAGATGATATGAAAGGAGAGACACATAGAGAAGAGATGGGGGCAAAAGATGTGCAAAGCCCAAACAGAACAGTGGGAGAACCTGCTATGAGAAATAAGAAAGGTGAGCGGATATGTGAATGAGATGTACTTTTCTTTGTCATGGCAAACCCACTGCCTCCTGTCTGCCTCCTTCCAAGCAGCTTCCCTGCAACAGCTTGCATTTCTGGTACATCTGCCCAGTAGCCTAAATGTTCATCTCCATATCTATTGATTCTCATATTTGACATAGCATCTTGCAAAGCACCTAAGAACAACTCTCTGCACAGCTGTAAGGGCTGGAATGCAGCACCCTTTCAGTACCATACCATTACAGCATGCCTTTAAGCCTCTGCAAACAAATCCAACTGGTGAACAGTTGTTGATTTATCATGCAGTTCCCTGGAGCCACAGTAAGGTTCAGTCCGCCTACTAGATTCACCACACAAATTCCTGAGAGGTGACTTGAATTTAATCTTTGTTGCAATATGAAAATGTTGAGGTGTGAGATGCATCCATCCCTTAAAATGAACTAAATGACCTCATTCCAGGAAAAGGAAAGGTGCTGCTTCAGCCTCATCAGACAACACAACTCCTACTGAGGTCAACACAAATTCTACAGACACAAAGGAGGCAGAACAGATTGCAATTTTGCAATTCTGCACTGTTTTTATGTGGTAGTAAACATCTCTAAAGCAGACTGTGCCTGAAGCCTGCTTTCATACAAACCTGGTGTTCCCCCAGCAGGACTGTTCATGTGAACAGAATTTGGCACTAGCAGTCTTAGGTATAAAGGTGCAAATTTACTACTCATAAGCCTGTGTTTATTTCTCCAACATTTACTTTGCTTCTGGCATCCAGAAGTTTCCATAAAGCAGAAAAACTACAGCTTTTTTTGTGATATGACAGAACAGTGGCAGTCCTCCCAGCTGCAGAGCTGTGAAAACATGAGGGCTGTTAGATGTGCTCTTTCTGACTGTATTTTCACCTGATAAAATCAGTGTGGGTATACGTATACACAATCCAAGGGCACCTCCTCAAATATGACAGTTTAAAGCAGCTTTTGTTGGAAAACACACAGAAAAATCCTCAGGAGAAGAGAGCTTCTCCTCTGAAGGGAGCTCTCCCTAGCTCACAAAAACACCGTAAGAGTCAGTTCCACAGAGCCCATCACTCCTGGGGTATCTGCAGCTGTTCATTTGGAAATACCGTGCCTTTTTTCCTAGCAGTTATCCTCTTGTGCTGTTCCATGGCTAAGGGAACACAACCAAAACTCACATGTCTGTTCCCAGGAAGCCTTTCACCCAGTACAGTTGTAGACTTTGATCTGTTAATACTTTGTTAATTTGTTCCTCAAGATTACAGGGATTCTCCAGCTCTAACTACTCCTGCCTGACACACTCTGCTGTCACAGCTCTACAAAACTATCATGCTGCAACAAGGCTTTCCCGCACAAGTCTCCAAAAGTTCATCTACTGTCTGTGATGTTTCTTCATCCTCTTCAGGCCAGTCCACCCTGCTTCTTGCCTCTGCTCC
>JAVJGI010000035.1:9154011-9205666 GCA_035590275.1 Ibycter americanus | reverse complement strand
TCTGGGTTCCTGGCTTCTCCTCCAGCCAGCCTCTCCTCATCCAGGCCCCCTTCTTCTCTCAGCTTCTCCTGGGGCCCTGGGCTCGTCTTCATCCAGTCACCTCTCTCTCTCTCTCTGATGTTTTTGTCTAAGCATGTAATGAAAGGAAAGTAAGGATTTCTGAAATTTGGCTTGGTATTTTAACAACAGAACTAATGCAATGAGAAAAAAAATTCAGGCATGTATGTACTTTATATATATAAAAAAGACATCAAATTGCTAAAAGTTGTACAAATTACATAGTTTCTGTCTTTATCAGTTTGTTAGTCTCAGTCATGAAAAAAACTATGATTTCAAGTACTTCCCAGAACTAGGGTCCCAAAGGCACCAAGATTCATGTGCAGCTTGCCTTTCAAAGAGGACCAAGGATGTCAGTGAAAGCAGAAATTCTCTCTACATTCTGAAATAGTTTTATGAGCTAATAGGGTCTAACCAATAATTGTAACTTAAAAAACAGAGCACATACTTCTGCAGAGATGGAACACATGCAGAGTGGGCAGGTAAAGCCTTTTTACCTTGAAACACACTATGTTCTCATTTCTAAGTGATCTTTCAATCTTACAGTTTACTTATTTGCTTTTCCCCTCTGGCACTTTTGAGCAAAAAGCAGGCTTTTGGAACTGCTGTGTGTCCTAATGTTAATCAGCAAGAAAAGCAACCATGGGCATGGGACAGGATGCTGACCGTAAGTTTTAAATCTGGGCTTAGGGTCCCAAACCAAAGACTAAATTTACCACTGATTTTGGCTCCAGGATTCCTAGCTCTGGTCACCTCAAGTGCTATATTGCACTTAAATATACAACTAACATTCAGAGCTTTTTCAAACATTTCTCAGAAAGGGTTCCATGAATAAGGAAGAAGGCTGACCTCAGAGCTCAAGGCACTGTCCAAGACTTTATGCCTGGGTGAGAGCCAGGAGTGCTGCTGGCTCCACCACAGGGTGATAAATTACAATGTTGTACTCTAAGTCATCTCATGACACCTATCACCATTAAGGCACTGTTTATGTGTGAATGGTTAATGACATAACGAGTGCTAGAAAAGAAAGTACAAAGCATTGGGCAAAGGAAAAAAAAAAAAAAGGTGAACAGTTTAGGTAGCCTTTAATGTTTGATGCCATACAATTTGAGTCCTTGCACACAGGAGGAGGTATTTGACATTTTCCTCTTCAGAGATTAGCACTTGCAGGTATTGATTTAAACTAGGATTTATACCGTGACTGCCATTTTTATGAAGGGCACAATAAGAGAGATTAGCAAGAAATTGCTAGGCACACCATCCTTAATCAGCTGCAAACTGTTTTCATCCTAAACCTGTAGGTTCATCAGCAAAAGCAAAATGCACATAACTAAGTGGGGTAGCAGGAAAAGAGCACGCAGGCCGACAGAATAAAAATAGCTACCAAGAAAGGGTGCCATAAAAGCTTTTTATTTTTCACTTTTGTTCTGGAACAGATTCACAATTCATGCCATCTCTTTTTAAATCTTATTATCTGGTTTGGATTAGGATGAAAGTCTCTTCTCAAACACCAAGCTCTCCCAATGCCCTTTACAGGACACGGGTTCCACCTGAGCATGTCAGAAGGCTGCCAGGCCAACTTCTCATTACCCAAGTCCCTTGCTGGATGCAGTCTAAAGTAATGTGCACCCCTTTTTCCAACGTAGGAGTCTTCCTTTGGAAGAAGTAGGTTTAAAAACAATGCATAAGGAAAAAGCCCACCCTGCTCTGTGTGAATGAGACCTGAAGACTGAATGAAGGATTTTCTTTAGCACAAATAGAAGTCTTGCTCCTTTCAATTTTCAGCAAGAGTTCAGCACCTAGTTTGTTCTCAGTGCAATTTACCCAGGTGCCTTTCAACATGCCTTGTCCCTCTAATCCATTCTGAAAATGCCGTATTTGCCTGCTTGACAGTTACAGAAACATCTGCTACAGCCAGGGGTATTTCAATTTCAAAGGATAAAAATTGCAGGGAAAAATGTTTTACATTTTCTGCCTCTCTTCTAGTTACCCAACCTCTAAATTAAAAGCAGGAAAATGGGTGCCTCTTTCACGGCTAAAGCCTGCTCAAAAATTGGTTTCCTGTTCAGCCTGCACCATGGGATTTCAATTATTTTATTCTAGGAGTTACAAAGCACCAGAGGCTCTTGCCTCTGAGTGAAATGGGTTAATATTTACAAGAATTATATCTTTCTTGATAAGGTTTAGTCTTTATCAATGGTGCCCTGATACAATAGAGCTGTTTCTGTTAGGGTTAGGTTCAGGCAACAAGCATAGCAGGTTTTGTTCACTGCCTGGGTGAGCTTAGGTAAAGCACGATGCTGGCCCCTTTGAGGTACAATTAATCTCCTGAATGATAAAATCTTTTCTGTTGTGTCTACAACTAATGAAAATTTCACAACTGCCTTGTAAGGGAGAAATATGTTGAAGCAGCTCCCTATCGTTCATACTGCCTTTTGAGCTTGTGTTACTGATGCAAAGATGACTGAAAGTGCATCTGCTACAAAAAGAAAGCCATGGAGCTGAAAAAGGGGGACAGCTGTCCGTGCTGTGCAGGGACCATCATGGGTTTAGACACGCTGTCTCAACTGGGCCTGCTGTTGTATTTTTGTAGTGCCTGAATGGACCCCCAAAGCTGTTCCTGCACTTTTGTAGTCAGTTTTGGATCTAATTTCCTCTCCTCACGTGCCAAAAGGTTATGGAGGCCAGGTTGTGCTAGCTACTTCTGTCACAGGAATTGACTAGCAAAAGAGAAAGGGCTGGGACAGAGACATCAGGCCTTGGTGGACTGCTTCGGAGGAAACTGGAGAGGTGAGGTGCACTCACAGTTCTCTCCCACCCTAAACAGCAATTTTGCACCTGGGATTGATTTCCCATGCTTGACTTCCCATGCCTCTGGCCTAAAATAGGTAGAGGGAACATTTTGCTGTTTTTAATCTGCAGCCTACAGTTTGAGAAAACAGCTTTCCTCATCTGCATCATTGTCCGATGGGAAGCTCTCAAAGGAACAATGCCAAAATGCAGCACACCTCCATGGCCCAATGGGGCCAATTTATGATGGCTCAGGATCTGACCCAAAGAGCTTCTCTCATTTCTCTGCTACTCAATCTGTATTCAAAATGTTTTGCTATCAGGTTTATCTCATGAAATAGTAATGCTATTCTGGCTTAGTGCCAAGGTTGGGCTGAGGGGTGGTAATATATTAATGCTCCAGGTAATCAGCTCAGCAACTTCCAACTGTCAGTTACAGCTCTCTGAAACTATCCTGGCAATAATAAATGTTTTCAGATATGCTCATTGCTGATGCTTTAAAAACAGTATCCAGCAGATGTGAGACTTACCTCTTTGTGTATGCAATGGGTCTAACATAATTGCAATGATCCAATCAACTAGTCAGAAAATAATTTCAGTTCTTGTATAAACATCTATTTTTTAAGCAGGGATACACAGCTAGCTCTGGAAGAACTCAATAAATGTTTTTAACATTAAATAAAACATAACTCAACATAATTAAAGTAGAAAGTGAAGACTATTGTGCCGAAAGAAAACAAAAAAGCTTCTGGAAGGGGTAAAAATTCTTTTATGTTTATTTTAGTAGGGCTTTTATTTAGACCACATTTAAACTACTAGACTGGACTTGGAAAAGAGAATAATACAGCAAACCATCTAGACCATATAATCCTCCGTAGATTTAATCTCTAGAGAGCTCAAGGTTTCCTTTTCTGCATTAAGAGATAGGTCAGCTCTAATTCTTATGACAGTTGTTTCAATCCAGCTTTAGAAGAAAATTCCTGCACTACCAAGCCTCTCCCTGCACCATATTTAATATTTCCTTGATCTCTTCCTATTAACAAATAGTTTATGGGATTCTTCATGTCTCAGTCTATCAAAAGTTTGCTCGTTGTAGAAATACACTAAGCCTTGTGATGGAGGAGCAATCAATATAAACAAAAAAGACATTTATCCAATTTCCAGTATCTGGTATGTTTTTATATTCCAACTTAAATCTAAGATTTTCTGCCACAGAAATCTAACTCAAATAATACTTTGCAAAGAATTGACAACAGCTTTGTGCTCCTTTAGCAACTGTCTTCCTCCTGAAGGACTGTCTCCTTTTGTAGGGTTGCTTTTCTCCATTTTGCTTTCCAAGTAAAAAACTTCACCTGACATCTTATTCATCATCCACTAATGGTGGAGAATATGAACATGCTTGCACTCCTGATTTGTTACTCTTTTTGTCAGGCAGCATAAAGAGACTGAAGGCAACATTTTCTCAAGGGCCAAATGCTAGCTAGTGAAATTGTTAGCACTCAGTGATTTACAGTAAGTTAGAAATTGTCCTTGCTTTCGCATTACCCACTGACATACCAGCTGCCTGACACCTCTGAGCAGCTGCACCACAATTTTACTCCCTTGACAGCAGCACTGATTTAGAATTAAAAATCAAAACCCCCAAGCCATGAAAGTATAGAAACTAATTGGCAAGGGAAGAAGCTAAAATCTATGTTTTGGTTACAGCTGGCCAGAAGTATAAAAAAAAAAAAGAAAGAAAAACTCCTCACAAAATTGGAAGATAAAAGAAGTTTGGTTTGGGGGGATTTTTTCCCCCCTCTGTAAATACCAACATGCAGTATTTCCAAGAGGAAATCATTCCCAGGTAGCCTATAGCCCATGAAACAGAAAAGAAAACTGGACAGCATACTAAGCAACTACAGGAAACACCCAGAAGGATCCCAGGAAGAACTGCTCCTTGGGGCTTACAGAGTCCCTGCTCTCTAATGGGCGATTAGTAGTACTGACACCGATGAACCCTCTCCAACTGGAAATCATCAAAACATTTTGATACTTGGCCTTGGGCCAAATCTCTTCCAGAATTAACAGTTCTTTCGTGAAAGAGCTACTCTGTCCTGGAACTGAACATTTAGAAAACATAATCTTTTAACCCTATAGTACCCCAGCTGCTGGACCATCCCTATAGAGCCAGAATTCACTGACATCAACATTGGATTCAACCAAAACTTGTCAAACCCCACATACAGGAGCATATCTCCCTTTACTTGGGAAAGAAATATAACCAACAATTTTTTCTTGTGCCCCATTTCTGCCCTGGGGAAGGTGCTGAAACAGTACCTTTTCTACATGCTTCCTGCAGCACCCTACTGCCTTTTTGCAATCTAGTCTGAAATGTCCTTAGGTTAGAGTAAGACTACTTGAGTCTTCCCTCTTATGCACATTCCTCCCAGGAGTGGATGACTGTACTTCAGTATTCACATTTCAATTACCAGCCTCCAACATCAACTCTGCAAGCTCTCTGCTATTTGATGAAAACATACTTGTTTTCCTGTAGACATGCACAACATTTTTTAGTTAATACACCCCCAGACCAGAGAAGCTGCCAATGAAATATTAATTTGTTGTGCTGCTTGAATTACAGTTCCTAGCTGGGCAAACTAAAACATCCTCTGTCACAGGAAAAGGTTTGTTACATTTAATTGCATGTCTTACCCTCTCTTTCCAAGTCATCAAAAGATCTGAGGTCTCTGCATAATTTCAAAATACCTGAATCAAGCATGAAAGGCTAACAAGGAAAAAAAAAGGCAAAAAGCTGAATTTTGTCTTCTACTGCCCCATATAATTTAAGAAAATTAGAGAGATTGAGCAGAAAAGCCCTAGAGTCAGGTATTGGGCAGGAATGAGTATCTAGGGAGCTGCTGAAAACTGCTAGCACTTGGGAATCTTGCGCAGTTTCCCACTGTGGAAGGTGAAGTAATTAACCTACAGCCTGTGTGCCTTGGCCAGCCCAAGAAAGAAGCTAGGGGATGAGCAGGAAGTCGGTCAGACCTGAAATTTATGACAACTGGAGTATCTCAAGGGAGCTGATTCCAGCAGAACAGGTCTTGGGGCAGAACACAGGGCTGAGATTCAGAGCAATGGGGTTTTACTCTTGCCTCTGTCTATACAGAGAAAGAGACATTTTACCTCCCTGTTCCCTTTCCTACCCCTTTGTCTGCTTTATCAACTTAGATCAAGATGCTCTGTGTGCTTGCAAATCAGCACCCTGATCCCAAGCAAGACTAAGAAGTACAGCATGCTATAAATAAGCATTATGTTATCAAAATGACATTTGCTTGGGAGGCCACTTCACACATTTGGTTGGAGGTGTCATTCCTGCCACACTTCACAATAACAGCTGTTCCACAGGTAGTCCCTTCTTGCTGTGCTGGCCAATGCAGACCTGAATGCGGGGTGATTGGGGCAGTAGGGTTCAAAACCCGTTCCACAATTAGGGGCTGCCTTCTATTTAAAACAGAGGACCCAATCACCTATAAAATATCCTATTAAAGCACATTCAATCTAAATGAAAGATCGTATTCCTGCACAAGCTATCCAATCTAAATATCATATTTGGTCTACACCAAACAAAAAGAGTGTCTTCAAACAATATAAGAAATTTCTAAAGGAGAAGGGCTGGGCAGATCTCCAAGTAGGTTTTTGACTTAGAAAGTTCTCCCCCAAATAAGGCCTACATAAGAACAAACAGTCCTCCTGTAAACTAGCATTTTTCCTTTCTTCTTCAATATAGGTAGAAATGACTCAAAAAGGTGAAGGAACAAAGAGAAGCAAAGGACTAGCTCCTCATGCTGTTTGTTGAGGCAGGCCCAATGCAGCCAGGCAGCAATCTGTAGTCCCTCAGGTAAGTGCAAAACAGATTTCGAAACACTTTGCCTTTCTTCTGAAGTTCCTCAAGGGGAAATAGAGCTCAAATCCTTTTATTTAATAAAAACCTTTATCCAGGAAATACTACACTGTCCAAGCCCAGACATCACATAACATTGTCCCCTAGTACTGATAAACTAAGATGAACACTTTGATAAGTTTGCCTTACATAGCCATTGGAAATCTCTTGGAATAGGGTAAATCATTAGGAAAAGTCTTCTAATGCAGATGCCTGGAAAGATGCGTATTAGGTTATTGCATGCATCTGTATCCACATCTGTGTCTTCACATCTATCCAAATATACAGACCACAGGCACTTATTAGTTTGATAAGAATGCCAGTGCAAAGACAAAGCGGCACATCTTTGTTTAATATGTCAAACATGAGAGCATATCTGTGTTATACCATCAAAGCAACTGCACTTTTTATACGGAAAAGCCACATGATACTTTTTGGTGTTGTGCTGCAGAAAACAGTGGGAAGTTTGACTCTGCTCGGCTCCAGTTGATTTGTAAGTAGTTTTTGTTCAACAAGATAAAAATATTTATGTTTTAGTGAGGGACTTGGGGCTTGTGTAAAGATTAACTGACAAGGGTAATTTAGAGGGTTAATTTAATTTCCATCTCTTCCTCTGATCCCATGTTGTTATTCTCTGGCCTCTCCGCACCAACCCCATCCCCACACTTGACATACCCTATCAGCTTTTAATATATCCCCTTTTACATCTTTTTACAAAAGATAACTCCTCTTTTAAATCTGGCACGTTTTTTGACATGACACAAAATAGTAAGTCAATACATTTTAGATGAAATTCAGTGCCCACATTATTGCAGTTGGGCTCAGTAGCTATTCATTAATCTATTAAGAAAAGTAAGAGTTACGAAAAGATATAGGCTGAAAAATACACAAGCGTATATTAAACAATTTACCCAGATCATTAACAGTCTTGCAAAATTAATAGAAAACTGACTTACGGAATCAAAATCCATTCCCCCTCTCTCAACTCTAAGCCTGGATATACCACAAGAGCAAGCCATACTAAATTTAAAGCTAACCTGATCCAGGCTTTGCTGTCACTCTCTAAAGGCAAAGATTCCTATGACATTTGGAAATGGCAGCTGGTTACACACCACGTGTTTTTCAGTAGCATCCATTTCAAAATGATATCATTACATGAATGAGCTCTACTCACTCACTACTTGGGGAGAACTTTGCCTGGTCTGGTTTTATTATTATTTTTTCTTTGGAAATGACTATAGTATAAAGCTCTGAGTAGCATGCATTTATGAACCTGAGTAGAAGTGTACTGGTATTTTCACAGGAAAATTGTCATTCTAAAAACAACTAGCACAGGCCCTCACGGCACTTGCCTTCAGAAGACAATTGATTTCATGGAGCAAATACCAGCAGCTGCATTATCAAATAACCTGAAGACTGTGCTGGATAAATAATAAAAAACGGATCTCTGAGATGGAGGAGATGAAAAGAAATTAATCTTTAAAGCTCATCTTCAGAAATCAAATAATATACCTGACCAATGAAAATCCAAACTGAAGATCATATTATAGCTGCACATACAGACAGCACTTGTTTTATGAGACAATGTAAATGCACCAAAAGCACAAGAAGACAGATCTTATCTTGTAGTTTCTAGAATTTAGTATTTAGTCCAAAAATCTTTTAAAAGACTACCTAAGCATCATACATCAGATACAGAATTATCTGCAGAGAGAAAAAGAAAACAAACGACTGTAAATATACTGAAACCCAATAAAAATGCAATATCCCCAACCGTATATGTATTTCATAAGCAGTACAAAAACCCCCTATTTTCAGTACATCCTGTAGAAAAAGGTTTCAGTTTCTTGCCCTTACTACCAGGAGTTTTAAACTCTGAAAAGCAGAACACTTCAGAAGATGAATAACTGATTATCTTGAGATATCTTGAGATAATCAAGATACTTAACAGTGACGTTGCTTCTTTGTTCAGCGTGAAGTCAACTCTTCTGCCAATAGCCCATTTCAGCCTGTTGGTTACTTATTAGCCATCAATCCTGCTTAATTATTTCTAGCTAAAAACCAAAATGTTGATTTGGCATTAAACAAATGAACAAATTTTCCAATAAATTGAAATATTTATCCCTTTGTCTGCTAACTGAACCATCGGTGATGCTTTCTCCATATATCGCATAAGACTTTAGCTATTATTCTAAACAAATTAATTCAGCACAAAAATAGAAACAGCCATTAAAAGATAATGCTACTGGGTAATTCTTGCTTCCAGTTCTGTCTACATACGTAAGTTTAAGATCTTCATGACACTCGAATCAACCTGAATTAACATGCTTTCCAAGCATAATTTTGTGCTATATAAGCTTATCTCATTAAAAAAACCCCAACCTTGTGACAATGAACTAAAATAGTATGGATACTGCTTTTTAAGAACCAGGCAGACTGTTTGTACTCTCACAGTCCTTGTTTTTACAAATGAAAGAAAATGGTCATCAGGATTCAGTACATTTATCTGGAACCTCCGAAGCAGAACTTACAACAAATAATAAGGGATCAGGCTGGCCTTGCAGAATTCTCTCATGCCCCAAACACAGCAGCACTGCATGTAGTTCAAGGTGTCAAAGTGGCAGAAAGTGACCCTTCTTACGTACAACAGCTGCCTAATAGGACTGTTTTGATAACAGCACCGAAGGGATCATAAATAATGATCACCTCCAGGCAGATTTCTCTTACATGTCTCCCACTTAACCTCAACCTGATTATGAGAACATGTGGTGGTTTTGCAAACCCTGGTGATCTGAAACACTGCCCTCTGCACAAGTTTTTCATTTCCCAGTTAAGGGAGCCTAGTACACAGTTAGTCTGAGGCTCCTTTTCATTCCCTTGTTGGCATAGTGAGGTTAGTATGACTCTGTGAAAGTATCCAGCGTGTCAGTTTTCACATTGCTACAACATGTCCCATGCCTATTCAAATGGAGCAAGTTCCTCAAAGCTACATGTGGTTCATGCTAGGAAGGTTTTTGCATGCGGGGTTCCCAAGAGTGATCATACAATTGCTGTGGAGGAAAAGGGATAACCTACACTGATGGGCAGGATTGTCCTGAGCTGCAGCAACAGTCAAGAACAATATGGATTTGCACAAAACTTGAAGCTGCAGCATGAGAGAGGGAATCACAAGAGGCTTTTTATTCCTGATTACAGAACTGAGACCCAGCAGAGCTTTCCCTGATTTTCATGATCACAGAAGACTACTTGCACAAATTCTCCATGGGTGAAATTGTCTCCTTCAGTCATGGTTGTACCACGAAAGAAGGGAGGCAGACAGGAGCAGCTGGTAGGGCAGTAAACCAGGGCTTTGAGCAAGCAGGAACACTTGATCCTGTCTTCTTCTAATTAGCTCTAACACAAGAGTAACACAACAACATATTGACTTCTTCCAATCCTCTTTGTACCGTATCTAAAGTGATTATGGCTGCCATTCTGTCTCAGGATTTTCCAGTTCTCCATTTTAAATGTCACAGCTGACTCAAGAGCCAGTGTCAGGAGAACGAATATGCAGTCACCTGTAGAAGTGTTAGCACTAACAGATACTTTCTGCCTGTTCTCTTATCAAAACCATTTCTCATCTCACCATTTAGCCCTCAGGGATAATACGACCTAGAAAACTGTCAGTTTCATAGCAAAATATTTTTTAATAAAACGCTCTGCCCAGATTCAAACTCCATCAACCCATGATGTGATGGTGACAGAGTTGGTAGGTAGTGAGAACATCCTCAACAAATAGGATGTTGAAGCACAGACTCTTATCCACAACTTGACTGGCTGCTCTTAAGGTGGTTTCAAGTTTGCTTGCCACCTTCAAAAATCTGTGTTTATACTTGGCAATCCACATGGAGAGTCAGAAATCCATGGGGAAGGAAACGACTCATAAGAAATGGTGTCAGATGAACTGTGGCAGGTTAAATAGGAATCACACTCATTTCTGTTTGTTAAGCAGAACAACAGACATTATAAGGAACTGGAGCCAAAGGGCTGTGGGCTATGTCAATACCAAGTTGATGGCCAAACAAAATGTGTACACTGATACACAGATGGCTCCAAGTCAGTCTGTCCTTTCCTCTCTTTCTATTTCTCCTGATTTCTCTGGTCCAGGCAGGGAGGCACACGTAAGCTACCTGGATTTTTGAGAACAATAATTGTAGTGTGATGCCAATGCTCTGGTTTGACTGGACAGGTAGGAGTGGATCAGCAGACTGAGAAGAGACATTCAGAGTGCTCTCCCCCTTACCACCTTTCTCCTACAATGTTTGCTGGTTTATCTGTGCATATACAGCCTCCAAATCACTTCTCACTAATTTTCCTTTAAGAACAATACAGGCTACAGCAAAACTTCAGAAAAATACCTAAAAAAGGATGGGAGAGAGCTGGGCTTTTTCATTCTTTGCACAGTGCTGTTGTGCAGCTTAATGCTCTCAACCCCTATGGACCAACCTCAAACAGTTATGATGTCCACTTGTGTTGTGCTTGCCACTGCCACATTTACTTGCTCTTCTCTGCATACAGAGGCAGTTGCAAGCAGGATCCCATGCCATAACAAGGAAGATATGCCCACTTCATCACACCACCAGTGCAGAGCTGACCACCTGTGCCTTGGTGAGCCATCAGGGCTCTTCTTGACATGGTCTCTGTATTTGCTCTATGTAATACCATTATGCACTGCTTCTAAACAGCCACATTTAATTGAACAGGATTTTTAAATCTCACTTGCTATCAGGTACACAAAGCAAATCACCAAAAGGCAAGGAAACAATTTATGGAAGTTAGGTTACACCTCTTCATGCTGGACTGTGGGGTAGATTTAACATGTTTTGTGGAGCAGCAGTGTTTAGACCAGCTAAAGGTCTGGTCCAAATTTTGTGACTTTTCCTTGGTCTCAACGTAATTCCCAATCTACACAGGGCTGGTGGTGTCTGTGGATGTCTGTCTCTTACATTTGCTGTTAGGGACGCAAAAGCATGTCCCCATGACCACACTGATGATAATGTCACCTGTGATTACAGCATGATTAAACAGGTGCAAAGAGGGTAGTTTCCTGGCAAACTGACTCCTCTTCCCTCATGAAAGCAAAACACTTGCTTCAGCCAGTATCTTCAACAAGGAAGTTTATCATTTGCTTCTCATATGGTTTTCAATTTTCTTGACATTTAAAAACCAAAGTACCTTTGGTCTAACTAACTCTCCCCGCACTGTTAGTACCTGACACCGCCCTGATGACTGGGCATATGACCTTCTGCTCCTCTGAAATTAAATGAAGGCTCAGAGATTTTGTTACCAAGGCAACTTCTTTTGATATTTGTACAAAGTTACATGCTTTGGAGGGAACCTACAAAGCTGCCAAATCCCACAGGAAGGACACCTGCAGCTTGCTCTTTTAGGCTTACGTACAAAGGACCAGACCCAATACAGGCTGAAGTTCTAACAAAGTCCTGTAGCAGTTCGAGTGTGTAAATCTGTCTAAGCAGGAGGAGCTCCAATTGTGAAAGTAGCAGCAGCTTGCATATTGCTAGAGAAAATGAGAAATCTTCACTAAACACTATTGCTTTCGAAGATACTTAGCAGAAAGGACAACACAAGCAAATTTCTGCCACTCAAATGAGAGCACTACCTGCAGAAACACAGAATAGCTTTACAAGAGCAATAAAACTGAAGTAAGCAAGTATGTCTTGGATGTGGCTGTACCAGAGGTCCCAGTGGGAAAGAAGGTTTATTGGACACAATTCCAGAGGGTAATGGACATGTTAATGAGAGCATCTTTTAATTTTCCATGGAGGAAAATCAAAGCGAACATGAATAAATTACACTGAAGTGACTAAGACTGTTAGAGTGCTCAGGATTTAACAAAGGAAAATTGCCAAAAAAAGAAAACAATCCTAGCTAAAGCTCATGCTGAGCAGTGCTCAAAACTCCAGGGCATGGCAAAGAATAAGCATCTCCGGCAAGGGCCAGAAAACTATATCAGATACTCCTGTAAGTAACAGAAGTCATGAAAATGAGAAAAGGATGAGATCACCATTTCTGGTGTTTTAGTCCTTGCATGGACTCCACAGGCTAACATAATTCATGAAGCCAGCAGGGTTTTTCTATCACCATACAAAGAGACCATTGTAGATACGTTCTTTAATCCCATTACTGTTATTCTTATAAGGAACCATATACAATCCAGTTTATAATTACTGCAACTAGAATTCACCAACATTTCCCACTGTAAGATGCTGTTTTCAGTTGCTTAGAACTTTGTCAAACTACCAAAATTGCAAATACAGCTTTATTTTAGCACTTCAAAAATTTATGCTTTCAACTTTGAGCCTTAATACCTGCATTTTCTAAGATAAGGCTGCACTTGGGTTTATCACAGAACAATGACACAGAGTGTAAAATCAGCAAACTGAAGATGAAGGAGAAGGATAAGTTTCTAGTTAATTCAAGATTTCATTCCCAATTCTGCAGCATGATTTCCGTACAGTTCTGTGGGGAAGAAAGGACCTGGCTTGCATACATTCCCAAGGTGAAATGGGCAATGATTCTTCTTTAGTAGCCTTTGTCTGCCTATGTCTAAATTAAATATTTTTGGTTTCTGCCTTTGTGAAGGTGTGAATCCCTACAGCTGACAAGGGTGAAACAGGCAGTGGTTTGGGAAATGCCATGTCAGCCATAGATGGACTTCTATAGTGAACACTGAGGTCCTGCTCAAGACAACACAATTGTCTGCTCCATGTTGAAAAACTCGTTCTATCATGAAACAAGGACTTTCTGTGACTTACGCAGTCTTGACAATGCTACAACGAGCAAGGTCACGTGAACTCACTGAAATCTGTCAGTGGGAAGGTCACAAGCTACCAAAGCCAGTTTGAGTGCTAGGACTGATCGTTATTACATCCCCTAATCATGGTAGACATGAAATATCATATCTCTGACAAGTAGCAAAGAGCAGAGAGACAGCCCAGAACACGCAGGCCTTGCTGCTCTATTTACTCAGTAACAAGACACAATGTCCTACTTCTTGAAATACAGTTGCATGACTTTCCAAAATACTCACCAGCATGTTTCCAAACATATAGCCCTACTCCATGCTGAAAGAGCACTTCAGTCATACCAAGACCTGCCCATCTCTCTTGAAACAAGTCATTTGAAGAAGAGAATGCTCTGAATAAATTTTTGCTTAGTACGTACAATCTTGATCGAAAAATATCAGTAAGGAAGTAGATAAACATTGTAAATATCTGCATCTGTGTGAACTAGCTATATCAAGATCTCAGTTCAGGTAAGTACATAAATATATCTTTACAGAAAAGAATGTATTGTTCTTACTAGAGGTTTCTGACTTCAAGGGCATCTAGAAACAACAGAACTGAGTCATGCCAAGTTACTGTGAAATTCGTTGGTTTGTGTTTGGTTTTTTAAATAGTAGCATACTTGCTCTGTTCCTATAGAGTCATTTGCGGTTTAGGTAAAAGGGATCTGTAATTCTAAATTCTCAAGCAAAATTAAACTGAATTGAGCCTCTGCTGTTGTTAACAACCTTCACTCATGCTTTCTTTTGGTTTTCATGTTGCTTCCTCCCCTTAAAGGAACAAAGCCAGGATATCTGCCACCAAGGGAAAATATTCAGTAAATGCAGCAGCCTCCAGCCTGACTAAATCCTGATGTAAGTTCAACCCAACAGTACACAACGACCATCATCACTGCTCCTGGTGGACTGTTAATTGGGTTCTCTGTCTTATTACACTCCATTATAGTAGCGACTGTAATCAAATGGCTGTGTACAAAGAATACATCAATGACCCACTGCATGCAATTTTTCCTGAGACATGCTCTTATTTTTCACCATCAGCCACCATTCCCTAGAGATATACACACAGAATCTGTACCATCTATCAGACAGCACCTGAAGGAGAGACATGACTTATTTCTTCCCCTGACTTTTTTTTATTTATTTAAATCAGAGCAGATATTTGAGGAAGGAAAGCAAAACTGGCAGAAGAAAAGGTGATGCATAATTAAACAGCAATGCCTGCATAATGGATGGTGTGGCTTGTTAGGAATCTTTAATTGCTTTTTGCCATTTGGTGCAAGTATTTTCAGATATACAACCAAGCTCCTGAAGATTTCCCTTGGGAACTCCACAGAGCACAGGATCCCTCCACCACCATAACAGAGTACCCTCCTTTACAAGAGCACGCATATTTACAGTGTCAAAGCTAATTAGCAAAACCAAATACAATATTTAAAGCATGGATGCAGGCCCTACATTTAGATACCACCAGTTACTGGTACTACTAAAAGGCCACCAGTCTTGAGCCCTTTCTGTGAAACTTCAGCATTAGGAAAGTGGCAGGTTCAGCCCAAGTGCAAAATGGTTTTTCAGAGGTCTGAGAGACTTCTATTTCTTGTGCTTGGTCTCAAAATTACTTGGCAGGATGCTGAAAACAAACAAGATTTTTTTCTCCCCTATGCAATACTTAGTTTAATTCCAGAACTCTCCATTCTGTTGTGGAAGCCAAATTATAAATAGGTTGAAGAAATAAGATTCATTCATCATTGGTGGATATTAATCAGGATGGCCCAGCCACAGTCATCCAGACAGGAAAACAGTACTCGGCAGATTACCAAGAGCTAAAACCCAATACACGTGGGAAGATTTGAGGCACACAATGTGTCACATACTCTTTTCCTCAGTTTTTCCTAAGTAGCTACTGGTTGAGACCATTTGTTAGGCTGGATCAGCTTCTGGACCAATCCAGGATAGCAAACATAATCCTTCTGACATAGAAAAAGAACTAAGAACTCAAACTCTAACGTAATTCCAGTTTTGTTTGTTTTCCAAAGTTTGAACAGTGAACATGAGCTGGAATTCAATAGAACTGTACTAACTATTATTAAGTCTGCACTGAAAATATGTAGATATTTTATGATAGAATCACAACAAATATGGTCATGTAAGTTATCCCATCCCTCACAACAGTCTTTTCTGATCTAATGAAAAACAAAATTAAACACAAAGACAGATGGGGCACATAAAGAACAATATATATCAAATTCAGATGCAGTGCAGAAATGCTGCAAGGTTTGCACTGAAGCAGCAAACCCAAAGTTTTTACCAGAAAATGGATGAGCTTCTTTCCATTTACCTCCCAGTAGAGCTACACGCTTTTTGAGCAGTCCTTTGAGATTTGCCTTTTGCCACCAGCTATCTTAATTGCAGTTAGGAAACTACAGCCGTAGGAACAATCTTTCCTTATGATGTTGCATTTCTTGTGCTGTACTTTCGAAAATGTTGTCAAATCACAAGGGGGAAAACTTTCAAACTGCTTTTGAATTAGGCTGGGTACTGCAGTACCACCCACTTCCAGCATGTGGCATTGTAGAGGAACTGTAGAGGGTTAATTAACATTGATAATATACAGTAGTGGGCTTGCTTCTGGGGTGATGGGTTGGCTGATGTGGATAATGTACAGCTGTGGCTTGTTCCTGCTAAGTAGCTACATAGCACTGAGGAGCCCAGAAGAAAAGGAGCACTGGGTGAAGAGAGGAGACTGGATGAAGAAGAGTCCAGGGATGTAGGAGAGACAAGGAGAGGTCCCAGGAGAAGCTGAGAGAAGAAGGGGGCCTGGATGAGGAGAGGCTGGCTGGAGGAGAAGCCAGGAACCCAGATGGAGCAGAGGCAAGAAGCAGGGTGGACTGGCCTGAAGAGGATGAAGAAACATCACAGACAGTAGATGAACTTTTGGAACCTTATGTGGGATAAGCCTTGTTGCAGCCAGCTAGCTTTGTAGTGCTGCAACATGACATGAGACCGTGGGTTTAGTGTATCTTATCACTCTGCTTCATTGCAAAACATTGACAAAAAGCCTGAATCTAGTTCCTCAAGTTGTCTCCATTGACATGCACCCATTTCCATCAGTTCAGGATCTGACCCACAGATTTGACTGGGAGCTTGACTTGGATCGCTCACTGTCCCTGGAAGCAGCAGAAACATGCATCCCTGGAAGCACGTATCAAGAGGTCTGCAGCTGTTAAGAGCCCACCTAACATTATGAAATACAGACCCATGCCCATACGTATCACCTGATTAACCTATGCAAAATTTCAAACCTTGAAAGTATGAAGTGTCCTGTCCATTCACCTACAGACAGGGCCCCACACGCTGGAACCAATGTCCACAGCAATCTTACATGGAAAATACTTTATGTCCCTGAGAAGCAAAACATTTGCTATAAAGAGTGCTAACAATCCATTTTTAAATAATGGAGTTTGACTTTTTTTAGCAGTTGATTTAACTTTTCAAACAAAATTTAGATTCTTCAAGAGAAGTATTTTTGGGTTTTTTTTCCAAAGATCACTATTTTGCTAGGAGAAGTACAGTAACAAAAGAATGGCCTGTTTCTTCTGCAGCTGTGCATATTGCACAGACCTTCTCCTCTACAGTTGAGCAGGCTTGTTCTAATTCAGCAAACCAGCAAATAAGAAACAGCCATAGGGGAACAGCAGAAAAAGCACAGACTATAAAGAAAATTACTTAGAAAATACATGGGCAAATATCAAAAACAGAGAAGGCAAATAATATAAAAAGCAGTAATACAACTAATGACATTCAAGGCAAATATTAGGTGGGTTTAACGCAAGCTGGATGAATAAGGTATTCAGAAGAGTACCCTGAGAACATCCCATGCCTGTGCACCAGGGAGGAGGACAATGATGACCACCCCTCTGAGCTCAAGCTTTTCTGCAACAGTTCTCAATTCAGCAAGAGAGAGAATGAGGAAAGCTTGTTGACAATAATCCTGCCAAACAGAATCCAGTAAACAAGAGCAATATCAACACACAACACAAAGCCTTTTTAAAAAGCCAAATGTTTTTTTCATGAAGCAACTGGAGGACAACAAAATTTACAAAGTGAAATTACAGTGGTATATATTAAAAAAATCAGTGTTGTTAAATTGTACACCAATGAGGAAGGAAGAAAAAAAAATCAAAGAACTTGCAGGGAAAAAGGCTGAAAGGAAGTCATAACACATGAGGTTCATAAGAAATATCATTTACTTCCATGGTGAGTATTGCTGTATTTCTGAAGAGATGAAATAGGCAGTGGTGAATTAAGCTAACTCATGTAGACAGAGATGGCGTAGGGCAACTGTTTTATTTACAAACTTTTCATCATATAGATGATTGATGAAAATGCATTATGGCATGTATATTGCAGATAAGATCCTTTAATATCACCAGATTTCAACTTCCTCTAGTTTGAAATCTTAAATTCAGATTTAAATTTTTTAAGTAGAAAGGAACTATCACCCATGCAGCCCATTGAAAAGCATGTTTTCTATGTGTTTTATATAGAATATTTACAGTACTAATGTTTATGCTTAATACATTTTGGCAGTTCTGCTTGAAAATCTCTTGGGTGAAACCAAGACAAAACACAAGCCTGTCATTGTGCAGCATTAGGCAGCTCAAACCAAGACAGTAAAAGTCTTACCACAGCCACACAGCTTGGGTAAAATAGAGCATATAACTTGTGTACAATAAAGTGATGGGCACCATTAGAATACACTTTAAACATTCATACACCTAATTCTTTTGTGATCATAAGGAATGAGATTCCTCGCTGTTTAGCTTAAAACTATCACTGCGGTCAAACATATTGACCCACTATAACACTGTGAAAGATACTGCTATTTGCAAATCATTGCTTCTCCTCTACCCTGTCTATTTTTTTTTTTTTTTTTTTTACTGGCTTGGACAAAAGTTGTTTGATGCCATTGAGGAAATACCTCCATGTTCAAATCTCCTGTTGCAGGTTTAGCTTTGACCCAGTTTACAGGCTGACTTGACTGGGAAGGTGAAGGAAAGACTACAGTCTCCAGGAGTACTATACTGCACCATGCAAAAGAGGAAAAAGCATGGGCCACTTTCGGTTTCTTTGAAAAGAGACCACTGCTTCCTCTGCCAGGTGTCCCGTAATGTCACTGCTGCTATGATATTTTGGGAGTTGGAGACTGCAAGACCCCACTTACACTTGCATTTGTCTTCCAGTTTCTCTCAGTTGGTGGGTGAGGTGGATACTTCTGAATCAGAGAAAGCAGATGTGTCTTGTTTCCTTGCTGCTACAGTAAAAATGAAGATGTTAAAGGCATAGGCACCATGACTGACATTCAGTTTGCAATATATATATAGGAACTGTCTATTCTTCCCACCTTCTCATGTACCTCCTCTGCCTTAAGCGCATGCAGCAGCAAATGGATACAAATAATCTGAATGCTAACAAATAATTACTTTGCATACATTTAAGTGAAAAAAACCACTAAACCTCATCTAGGGTAGGCTTTGGCTCGGTGATATGCTGAAAGAAGAGGCACTCTCCTTCCACCGTTCCTCCTAATTTCTCAACCATTTCACCAAAAATTTGGTTTATTAGAAGCTACGATGATATGAACAAAACACTCACCCTGCCCACAGATATATACCAAGGTGATAGGTTTCCAGCTCATTCACATTGGGTGGCTTTGATCTTGAATAAACATTGCACTCCAGCACTGAGGGCTACAAATTAACAGTTCTGTATCGTATTCAAAATAATGAGTAATTATTGCCTGGAGCTTAGAGTTAATTTTGTAACAAAGATTGAACATTAGTTATAGATTTAATTCTTATCATTGACTTAATGTAATGGTATCATTTTCCAGTACCATTTTACAAAATGTTCTTTAAACATCTTTGTAACTGTAGAATAAGTAGTATGATGCAAAAACATTCAAAGATGACTGGCATGCTCAAGCCGATGTGCAAACCTCAAATGCTGAAAGACTGAACTAAGTGTTGAAAGTCTGGACTATTGAAGAAAGGACTGAAAGCTTCCAAACTCTCATTTTTTCTGCTTCCTGAACAATTTTTGCAGCACTTACGTCTTCTGGTATTTTTGTCCTGGTCCAAGTCAAACCCCAGAAATTCTGAGAGAAAAAGAGATAAGGCATATGCTCTATCTACCATGCTATTAATAGCAAAAGCCACGGAAGAACTATGTCCTGCCCTTGACAAGGAAGTTCTGTAGTCCAGAAGTAGTTCTATAAAAAAAAAATTATGTGCAACATGACACTCCTGCTTGCGAATCAAGCAAACTCTGACAAGTTTGCTCACAACTAACCGTGTTGCAATAGCAGAAAAACACAATTGTTCTACTCCTCAGAGGACTTGTACCAGAGTGCCTCACACTCCATATTTGTACTTAAAATAGTAGCTGAATTTAAAGGAAACTGTCAGCAGCACAAACGCTCTTATTACTCCCCATTCCTTCATGGTTTATGACTGGGGTTCTGCTGGGAGGTAGGTTTTCCCTTGTCCTGAAAAGATGCCACAGCTACTGAAATAACTAACCCAAAGAGAGGGCCTGGATTTTTGCATTTATTTTCACCCTGCCTGCCATTTATTGTCAGTAGCTACCATGTCCTAGATAGAGAGAAGCCCCATCTGCGTGCTTACTGAGTTCATGCTCTCTTTTGAAGAAGCAAAATCATTAATAACTCCTAAAACAGTTGGAACCATTTCCAAAATAATAAGAGAACAAAACAAAGCAAGAGCAGCTAAACTACTTGAATAAGACTGGCCTGATAGTAGATAGAGAAGAAAATGTAAAGCAGAACATAAACCATCAAACTGTTACGATGGGAGAAAGGGAATGAATATAAGTTAGTTGCCTGCTCCACCTTGAGTTCTGGGTTAACTTAGACATTCTTTCTCAAAAAACCAACATAACATCGAGACAATCCCAAAGAATAATTAGAATCTTGCAAAAATTTTACAAAGAGGTATGAAAGAAAGATGCACATTTACCTCTGGGTTGGGAAGTATACATGTAATATCAAATAAATATGGAAGAATCAAGTCAGCTGCTTCAAAGGAAGAAGGAGAAAAAGTAAAAAATGTACCTTCCTTAAGTAGAAACTAATCTTTGAGAAATTAAAACAACACACTTACAGTTGCTGCAAGTACAAATATATTTATATATGGCTTGATGAGACTTTATTTTACAAGTCACCATAACATTACTGAAGAAAACCAATTTAATTCAGTGAAAGACTAATACTTTCCACGAACAAGATGATCTGCATTTACAAGTTCTCAAATAAAAAAGACTAAGTCAACTGTTACCAGCCTGAGGTTAAAAAGATACTTATGAATATACAATTTCACATCAGAATACATCTGAAACATCTGGCAGAGGTCAGGCATAGTACAGGTAAAGCTGAATAGACTGACCATCAAGTTAGTGTGCATCCCTGCATTTGTCAGGGATTGATTCTAACATGGTGACAATAAATCACACTGAATTCAGGTTAAAGGTGACTAAAGAATAATTTCTGAGCTCAGCTTTCTCTGTATGAAGGCTTTTCACAAGTGGGCTTGGTGAACATCTTCAGAGTGTGTAATCCACTGCCAAAAAGAGAGGGATCTGCAAGTCAGCCTTTGCTCTTTATGAGCAAAGATGAAGGAAGCAAAGAAAACGCTCTAACAGCGTCTCCTTCAAGAAAGTGACATGAATAAGTTCCCAGAAAGTAAAATAATTCAGGGGAAGAGATAATAAACACTAGATAGGCAAGCATGACCTGTGTTCCTGAATCAAGATCAAGAAAGAGCAAAAACATCCACCTTGAGCTGGTTTCCCTTTCTGCAGGAAATACATCAACATGTTCTTTGTAGATGTCCAGCTCCTCAACTATTTTCATCAAATGTAGCTGAAAGTTGACTGACTCAAAAATCATCAGGGAAAAGGGAGGACAAACTACAACGTCCACACACACTTACAATCACTGTGTTACTGCAAGCGCCAGATGCCTTGGGCAGCCAAACAAGACTTCAGAAAATTGTTTTGAAAAACCCCATAGGAACTGAAGGCACCATCTGAACTAACAAATGTTAAGAGCAGAACAGAGGGAGTAATGAAGACGACAGTCTTTAATGATCAAGGCTGATTACCAAGAAAACCAAAGTACATCTATGCAAATCAAGCAAGGACATCGAAACTTGTCCTAACTCAAAGCTAGGTGGGTGCCCAAGCAATTACAAAGGAGCAGAAAACCCTCAAGAAATTGCTATCACAGAGGGGAACTCACCAGTGGGAGAGAAAGAGAGGAGGTGGGAGAGACAAGTAATTACACTGAAGTCTCTGTATCCCAAACATCCTGTGCATTACAGACAGGTAAAATACTCCAACTGAGAGGGACTGAGGACTGATGTACTGAGCACCTATCAGTCATGAAAACACAAATCAGATGAAAGCAGCAAAGTGATAATTCATTTTTTATCATAGTGACCTGCATTCCTGCTCCTGACACATAACAGGTTCAAGGATTCACCTGGGCAGCAAGCCTTGGCCCCAGAGATCAAACCTGAAGGGAAAGAAATGGATGGGAGAGGTGAGAACAACAGCTAAGTTGCAGTAGTGTTTACTGCAAAGTCCTTCCAGTAAAGCAAGCCCTATATTTGAACTCACAGTGTGGCAATACAATAGTAACAGGTATCAGACAAAAAAACCCCTTCTGTGGGAACTATGAAATACAGTGATGCAGGTGGAGTGGGAGGCTGTACAAAGATCTTTAGCTCAGCAAAAATCCTGCAAATCTATCCAAGGCATGGCAAGTAATTCATATGCAGGTTTCCATCACTTAAAAAAGATCAATGGGAGGAATCGAGTGTGAGGAATGGTTTCAAAATCTGAAATATTTGAACAATCTGGCAACTGGGAAGATGAAGTGCGGTAAAGGTAAGACTCAGATAAAAAGACTGAAATTTAGTGACAAGTGAAGTAAGTGTTAGAAAAATAGGTGTGGTTTTACAGATATCAGGATTAGAAACTAAGGAGGTCAATTAATAATGGAGGAGCTGATCCTGAAGACTCAAAAATATAATACCATCCTGCCTGGTTTGGTTTTGTTTTCTAAACTGTCTCTTCTTACCATGAAATAAAATATTTGCACAGGTTTGGTAGACTATACAGTACTTTGTAAACAACCTACTGATAGCGACAGTATGAGGAAATTCTAAGAAAATGTCAGGATAAGGAATCAGTTGTATCATTTGAAATGCACTCTGGGGAAGTACAAACATCCAAGTACTGAGGATGATTTTACATTCCAATTTCCCTTTCAGAGTATCAAAGCCAAAAATTATACTGTCCCCTGCTTAAATCACATAGCTGGCTTGGAACAAGATGAATTTCCTACTGATACTATGTTTGAGGAAATTGCTCATTGTATGTTCCCGTGGGCTGGATGCCAAAAGGAAATTAAAGATACATTGGCCAACCCGTCTGCTATGCAGTAACAGCATCTGAAAAATACCGCTCACTATCTTTGCCATGTCAGGGCAACTTCTCTGCAAATGAAAGCTAATAAGATTTGGATTGAAAGGAGTGGTGATAAAGTTTCTAATGTCTGGCACAGACTCTCGGCTGCTGGGACAGCTGTAAGAGCCACGACAGAGTACTTGCTGAGGACCAGGACCCACAAAATTGTCAGATCTATTACCCTGCTTCCTACCAACTGATTTGTAACAGAGAAGAAAAACACTGCAACTCACTGAGAAGCAAGATTCTGTCAGCATTCAGAACAATGCTGATGTTTTCTAACTGGTACCAAATTCGAGTTTTCTGACTGCTGATTTCATTTGGGCAGGGGGAGGAAGGGGGCTGAAAAGGAAGCAGCATTATTTTTTTCTTCCATAAATGTAATTCTTTAAAAAACCCTCCGAGATACATATGACTGGGCAATCTTTACACAGCTCTAAACAAAAATATCACCCTGAACCAGCCAGCTGTTGAGAAAGCAGTACAGGCAACAAACCACTAAATTATGCAGCTGTTTAGAATGACACTGGGCTCTGACTGCTTTCACCTTACTGCATTCCTTTCAGAGGCAAAGTGTTCTCAGTCACACAGATATTCAGTGGGATACCTGTCCTTTGAGATACTGATCCCTGTCCCAACCCTGAACAACACTCAGAGATCAGTGTTGATGAATGAGTGTAACTTATTCACATCTCAGTCTCAACGACAAAGACAGCACACTACAACACCCAGGATTGAGCCCATTTTGGGTTGTCTGTTACCTACATCACTCCATCCTTCCCACCATTGCATCACCGAGAGCCACAGACTTGTGTGTGTTGCTTCTTAATACTCCTGCAAAGAACAGCCCTTTGGAGAAAGGGAAAACAGTTCCACATATGCATTTGGGCTCTTCTGGGCTCAGCGAGACTTAGCTTTTTTTGAACGTTGCAGTCATTTGAATTTCCCCTTTAAATCTTTATTGGGCCAGTGTCCACGACCAAGTATGATTTTCAGTGTTAGCCCTCATATGATTGCATATCTGAAAGATACTTTAAAGGCTCTATCTGTTATGACACAGAAGTCTAACAGATATTTACTCAATGGAAGCTTAGGAAAACCAGAAGTTAAATGTCTGAGTATTGCTACACTTCTCCGGAGGCTCACAGAAGAATGTCCCCGACAACAAAATATATAACAATATGAAGAGGAGGTGGATTTTTATAGATTACCTTCTCCTATTTTAGCCACAATACTAAATGCATTCCAATGCACTGTCATATAGTGACACTCACATCCTGGACATGCCACTTGCAGGAACACACCACTTAGCTGACGGCAGGGTAGGGAAGCATGAACTCTTCTTCTAATCTAAAAAAGGAAAAGAAAAGGATCCCTTCCAAGCTTGCAGGGACAGGCTGAAATTTGTGGCTAAGAAAAACCTTTTGCCTAGTCCAAAAGAAAAGATCATTTTCAGCGTGAGTTGACTACAGCAAGCATTGTCAGGGCTCACTAACAATAACCACAGTAAGAATGGGCCTCCAATGCAGAGGGAGATGTATCAATACTTTCCATGGTTACAGATTTCAAACATAGTCATGTAAAGAGTGAGTGCCTTTGTGTCCCATTTAGTTCAATAAGAACAGAAGCATCTTCAAAAGCAAGCCACAGATTCTATTTAAACCACAGCCAAAACCCCTGATTATGCTACCTGTAACAGCACACACTTCCCAGAAAACACAGCATGTTAATGGGATCAATAAGATATAACTGGGACATAAAGAAGGTACATATTCAGCATGGGTGAAGGCTTGGCTGATGTAATATGGCCAAGAAACTGTGCTGTAAGAAAGGCATAGATTGCTAAGAAAATGATTACAAGTCTAAAAGACATGACCTGTGACAGAAGATGAAATTAATGTTCAGTTTAAAGAAGAATCATCTGAAAAAGAACAAGATGTAAAAGCATTCAAAACCACAAAAACCATTGCAAGGAGAGAATCAAAAGGAGAACTTGGAAGAGCAATCCATTTCAAGTTACTAAGCAGAGAAGCCACAACAAGGTTAGAAAATCCTGTGAGCCAAAATGAATCTGGCCGTGCTTTTGTAATGTGACAGTACCACAAATGCTTATCCTGTTTGCAGTCCTCCTCAGGCATCTTGCTGTGACTGCTGTTGGAGACAGACTGCGGTGTTAGATAGACCTTTGCTCTGGACCACAAGAGCAGCTCTTGCAATCCTACATGTTCTCCACACCCATAGCAAGTAGAAGACAGAACTATTAGGTTTAAATCTACACGAAGGAAAATTCAGGTTAGTTATGAAGAACAGGAGATCCAAATATTTTCCTACCAATAAGGACAGTGATTCTTCAGACTGCTCAGAGAAAAAGGCAGGATCTCCATCACAGGAAGTTTTTCAAAAGAAACTCTTGTCAGGAGTGACATAAATCCTGCCTTTGTAGAGAAGAATGGACTGGATGACCATCAGGCCTTATCTCATGATATGAGGATTTAATATTGAAAGGTTGTCATAGCCCACCACCCTCCCTGTGTAAAAGATCTCTGGACTGCTTTCAGAGACCTGGGCTAGCTAGAAGACATCTGGTTGGAGCACACCCATCATGCCGCAATATTATTTTCTTAGGTGGATTGCTAATTAAAAAATGGTGAGGAAGACAGCCTATCTACCTAAGGTTGCAACTGGGACAGTTATTGAGCACTAAGAAAAGTATATCTGCCAACTGGCTCCACAAGCCTTCTTTGCATGCTGAAAATATCTTTCAAACTGGTTGCTAGGTGCTCTGCTCCTTGACATTTACATGCTTGAGCAAAAACACATCCGCTGTTTAGCAAAACATCATAATAAATGTCATTTTTAAATCTTGTCCTCTGCAATTCTCATTAGCTTGTATGCAACGCATGAGCATCATTCCAGTTCTTAGAGGGAAGTCCTGTTATGCGACAGACAAATACAGGTTGTCTCTTAAAATGCTGGGGGCTGGTGCAGCCACTTGTAGAAAGCAAGTTAAAATTTTTTTTTTAAATCTGTATTTTACTGACAGTAATAGCCCAATGTAAAATCTTAACCAAAATAAATGGCTTTGTAGGGATGTTCCTATTAATTCATCACACCTCAATAATGCAAGCTAGAAAGAATGTGAGTGGGTTCATGCAATCCATTACATAACCCAAAAAGCAAGGAGAGCATGTATCTTCAGCACACATTAGCCTGCACCTCAAAAAAGAATAAACTTGTGTTTGAACTCTGGTTCTGGCAGATGCGTAGCATCTGGATTAGTAGCTTATTGTCCCTATATGGATTTTTCAGGTGTTATAGGAGAACAATGCTACTTTTGTTTAGTTTAGTTGCAGGGGCTGTCCCTTGCCTTTGGTAAACGTTCTGGGGGACTGGTGTGTCAGTACAGAGGCAAAGAGGTAAACAAACACTACTACGTGGCTTTCAAAGATGGAGTCCTATGGTTTTGCTGGACCAGTAAAAATGACAGAATGCTGCAGAGTGGTGTCCTCTTGGCAGCTCTTTACATCAGCTTTGAATGGTTAAAGACAACACTTGCTAGGCATGTCAGGGACTCACTGCTATTGTGGGTGGCTGTGCGAGAGGAGCATTCACTGCAGCACCACTCCAGGGAGGAGCTGGACTGAGAACAGGTAGTCCAAATCCCACCAACTCCTGCTGAGCTGCAAGAAGCTGTGAGAAGGGCAAATGGAAAAGTGGGTCCTTATTTCATCCCTGCTGCTATTATACAAATAAATCAATACAGAGCAGAGGCTTTCAACCTCTAAAGCCAAGCCAAAGTGACAGTGATCAAAAGCCTTTACTGTTCAGTGACAATGAACAAGGGAAAGAGTTTGAGTAGTATGACACCGGCTCCCAGGGGGTGTATATCAGCATTGCAAGACTGACAGCCTCCGAATGACAGCAAAGACATGAGTAACAATTATACAATGTTACAGGTGTTTTGGGTACCTCACACACCTACAGCTTCTGCAGTACCACTCAGAATAGTACGCTTAAGCTAGGCTTGCAATCTTCAGCCATTACTTCAGAGAGAGAGTAAGAGAGAGGAAAAGGTCTTACCTGATCTGCTTGCTGGGACAGCAAAGTGATGCAAGGCAGTCCATTGCAGACTGATGTGACACCCTCCCATAAGCTGTTACATAGTGCATTCCATGCTAGTTTGGCTGGACTTCAATAATCAAAAATGTCTTCTGCACCACTGGGTGCATTAAACTACCCTTTAGCTGATCAGATCTGAATTTAGCAACACTGAAGAAACTCAGCACAAGCGCCAGATTTGTCATGGTTAAGGAAGCTGGAGGATCCTACTATGTACTGAAGTGTACCAATCTACATCTAGCCACAACATTGCATAGAGTATAAGGTTAGAGAACTTAGAAGGAAAAAATGGTCTTGAGTAAAGTATAAACTTGCATTAAAAGGGAAGGAGGAAAAAGTTTACTTATGTAAATTAGGGATTCTGGGAAGCAGAAATGGTTACAGTTAACATAAGCTGATCTAAATATTAAAGGACATATAAAAGCTACTCACCACTGCAGGTTTTGGGGTTTTCACTGTGTTATCTCGCAATACTTGGTGCTTGATTTCAAGATCAAGCTGCTTGAGACAAGAGACAGCATAAGGATTTCAAATTGTTTCTTGCAAGGAAAAACTTGCAGGCCAATCAAGAACCACCTGTAACCTGCAGGAGAGATAAAAGGAACCATAAACATAACTATGGTGACAGACCACCCGTGTTGGGACTGGAGATGCTACAGAGTCCATGCTTCTGGTTCAGATACTCTCTAGAAGCAAAGTCACTGTCACTGGTATATCACAGAAAGCCAGCTTTGCCTGGTCGCCAACATCAGGCCCAAGGCAAGGAGACTCAAGCATCTTTCATTCATCCTTTAGACACTATGCATGCGCCCCATCCACATTCTTACAGACACGCCAAAACACTCTCTGACTTCTTGTGAAACATGTACTTCCGCAAGGGGGTAGAGGAATGATAAAGGCCACTGCTCTGCTCTGCATGTTCAGTGGATTGCATCTTTGAAAAAGGTAAATTAGTTTGCTGAAGGATTCCCCATCATCTTGAGACTAAAAGAGCAACAATCTGGTGCTTGTAAGCAGGCACACCACCAGCTATTGTTAAAAGTGATGTATTTGCCCTGAAACCTTACTGCTTAGTCTGTTGCAATGAATCTAACAGTCATAATAATGAAAACTTCCAGTTCTGTCATAGCAGATGAAAAAGGAGAAATGCTAATACTATGAGAAAGAGGTTTATCAATATACATCTGACAACACACATTTCTAAACAACACAGTAGGCATTCAAATTCCCTAACTGTGTAAATCTGTGTTAATTAGAGCTACAAACAGTTAGCAGGGGAGGTTTGTTTCACAGCATCTGATGTTTATGCATGTTTTGGGGGCTATTTTTAAAAAGCTGAAGGCAGAGTAAGGTTATTTCAGGAACGTTTCAGTGTGCTGTTTCTCACAAAGCCTAAGTGATTAGTGCCAAGGGCAATTTGTGTGGCAGTGTTTATCACCTTTGTGCTAGAATTTTTTACTATAGTTTTTCTATTAGTTCAGCAGTTTGATACCCTGCTGACACACTGAGGGCTGATACAATGGAAAAGCAGATAGAATACTACAAATAAAGACCAGCTCAGAGTGCAGGCATTTGACTGACACTGAATCTACTCTCACTAAGAAAGAATGGCTTTTCTGACTGCTCTCTGGAAAACCAACAGCAGACAGCTATGTTAAAACAAGTTGAACTAAGCATACAAAAAATAAGTTAAATTTCTATGAGTTATTCAAGGCCATGTATTTAATAACTGGGTCTGGGAGAAATGGAAAATTGAGATTCAGGATCCTACCTTCTGCCACATTTTCTTCCTACAGCTTTCAAATGTCATATAATTCAGTCAATTATATAATTGAAGATGGATAGTTTTGTCTTTACAGTAATAGACTAGGATTCTAGTTCATGTTTAAATATTAAGAAGTGTGCATCCTATTTGGAAGAAGGAGAATCCTGTGTAAATCTTTGCTGGAGTGATCCCAAACATTTCCTTATTTATGGGGAAAGGTGTATAGGGAAAGGATATTAGCTAGTATGAGATAAAGAACAGCCTAAAAATTAGGACTCCAGCTTGAGAGAATCATATTAAGTTCTAAATTGTACAATAGCCTGCCATGAATCAAGATCCATTTTAAGCACTCCTCAGAGTTAATGGTAACTATATTAATCAACATGTTTTAAGTCATTGTAAAGATGACTACAATAAACCTTTCAGACACATCAAAATGCCCTATTCAGATGAAGCCCTTAAGGGGGTGAACTACACAAGAGAAGTTAACATTTGAATCACAGTGAAAAAAGCTACAAAAAGAAAAAAAAACCCAAATGCATCACCCCAATGCCGTTTTCTCAGAGGCACGCTGACAATTAGCTCCATCATTTGCAAGAAGAAAGGTATCTTTTTGAAAGCTGAGCCCTGTGGGGGGCTAGTCCAGTTACTATAACAAAGCATAATGCTTATAACTCATTCCACACCATGCAAGCACAAAATCTCATGGAAGGTGGACACAGCCTTCATTCCACCCATTGTAGTATAAACTGAATTGTTTAACTAATGGTGACTTTCTGATCACATTTCTGGATTATACTGCAGACCACAGTTTTAGAAACTGGGAATGTGTTACTCAAGTTTTGGTTTATGTTTAAAGCAAAAGCCCTTCTTTTATTCTGACGTTAACTTATGACACATGCTGGCAAACTCCACTTCTGTGTTTGCTGACACAAGAGATCTGACATCTCTGATTCTGAGTGCAAACAGATCTCCTTTATAAGCATAGAGTTCCTCAGAAATAATTCCAGAGCTGATAGCAGACTGAGTTGCAACTCCATGATATGCATAGAGGAAAGATTAGCGAGAAATTTATCACACAAAACCATTGTTTGCTATGTACTTTGTAAAAAAGCAAAACACAACAAAACAACAAAATCTGTGATTAGGAGAGATTTCTTATGACTAAGGAATTCAAAGTGAAAGAAAATGAAGGCTCCCCAAGCTTGTAATATAAAAATATTACCTTTAAGAATATTCTTTATGGGCTTGTCTATCCTGAATAAACAGACATGAGAGTAATTTTTGTCATTTTAAATAAATGTTTTACAAAATGTTAGAAAAATATTTTTCTTGAAGTGTCCGGTCCCAGCAATTTATTTTTCTAATTCACTAAATTAAAATAGAGAATAGGTCAGATTATCAAAACCTAATTTGTAGTGCAGAGATCAGAGTGAGTAATCTCACTTCATGAAGCTGTAACCAATGTCTGAGCAACTCCATTATTAGTATCATTATGTTATTTATTTATGCTCTGTATTGCTAAACTCTTCATCATAAATAGTCTTCAAATGTAAATTTGCATAAGTTGAAACATGTATTACTCCAGAGTTTTGCAAACAACCTCTTGTACAAGTGAAGTTGCTCTCATGCAAGACACTATGAGATCTAGAAGGTCAGGTTCAGACATCGGTTTGTATCAGTCTGCCTAAGAAGATACCGGCTTTACCTTTTAACAACAAGAGCAGCTAAAATGGGTAGAAAATATTATAGCAGCAGAGTTGTGATGGGATTTCATGCTTGCTAGTGGTAGTTACAGCAGCTTTCTTCAAGAGCATCTCTGCCTGGACCATTTCATATTGACTGAGACCATATCATACAGCCAAGCTATTCTCCTTTTAGATTCCACTTGTGAACAGCAGGATCTTTTTGGCTGGAACAGTCCCCCTAAATCTCCACTGAAAGCAACAGAGGAAATTTCAACATGAGCAGTTAAAACATAGCTAATAATAATAATAATAATAATAATAATAATCACTAAACTGAGAAGGTCCTGGGGCAAGTGTCTCCACTGCCACCCACTGAAACAGCTCTTTTGTGCTGGCATGCCTGCTATGGCACATGTGCAATAGCTCTGATGTTCACCTAGGATGCTAGCACAGTCACTCAGCCAGTGAAGGAATGCCTCAGATGTTAAACAAATAGTGTCAGCTCAGTGCACTAAGAAAACCTGTGGTTTCTTAAACTGACCTTTTTTCCTAGTAGCAGGAAGGGAGCACCTTTGTCACGATTGTTCACCAAGTATCTATTACACTAGTACCACCCAATGACACCCGTAAGGATTTAGGACAATGACACCCAGAATGCCTGACAACCCAAGATCTCCTCAGCACCAGCAACAAAATACAAAGACAAGGAGTGCAGAAGCTGCTTTGTGACAAAATCTCTAGAACCACCTCTTCTAAAACATGTAGAAGTCAAAGCATTTTCATGAGCTTGTAAAGCCCTGAGTCCCTTTTACCAAGTCAGAATAGATATAAAGTTTGTTTTACGTATTAAAACATACAGTTTTATTGAAAGAAAAAAGGAGTTGCTCTCATCAGCTTTGTTACCAAAATATTCAATAAGTTGGTCAAGGCCTAAAAACGGACAGCAGTCCTACAGGTCTATGGAAAAGTAATTAAACGTCTTCCTCAATTAACCTCAGGCACAAGAGGTAGTGCTTATTTCATGAGACTCAGTTTTACCCGGTGATACAGGTGCAAAGCAATATTTCACAATCTCCAAAAAGAAGATCTTATTATTCCAATATCAGAAGCTATATCCTGTCTAGTGATGCAGAAATTAAATGTTATCCTGGAGATATGTGCTTCCTAATGTCACTGGCCTCTGTCTAGGTGAATATTAAACAAAAGCTAACAAGATATGGAAAGCTATTAAAAAGCCAGATCCCCCTATAGACCACTGGAATAAATTAGCTGGTTTCAGCTGAAGAATGCCACACAGACATCTGTGAGAGAAACAAATGCAGAGACTGAATTTCATGTATGAAGGAGTATTAAAAAAAACATTAAAATCAACTTCTATTGCTGCCTAGAAGTAACAAAGTAGTTGCCTTCACTTGTCCAACTGTATGACCACAAACTTTGAGAGCACACACATTCAGCATGGTTTGAAATGATAGCCTTTATAATGATGCCTTTATAAATTCAAAATGCGAAGTTTGGATATCTGTCACTATAAGATCCCATGGTGCTACAGAACTGAATCTGCAAGGTGATTATCTGGCTGTTCTGTCTGTGGCCTATACACAATTTTTATGCACAGGCTACTGAGATGTTCTGACTCTTTCAGATTCCGATGAAAGGAATTAATTATAGACGGAAAATGAAGGCTTAAAATTGAAGCAGAAGGTCACCTCTTCAACTGGCATGGAAGAGCTCAGCTCTGGTGATACAGTTTACATGACTCCAGTTAAGCAACCTTTCGAGTCCACGTGAAAACACCAAATCTGAAAGGATAGCAGGGTGAAGGGGGATGGTGGTGGTGGAAATCAGCTCTCCTTTCATTCCAAAGTGGCAATGCCATAAGTACATTTTGTGTTCATTTATGTGATAGAAAAGTTACATATGTATTTACTTTGAAATTACTGCTAGTGTTACACAGCATAATCCCATTATAGTGATGCCAAGTTTATACCAACCCCTTCCCTTTTCCAGTGTTCTGTGTGGCAAGAAGCAAACTGTGATGCCAAGATTTAGGTCTGGACTAATGGAGATCTTTTGGCAAATCCGATTTTATTTCTGAACAAGCATTAATTTATAAGTGATACAGCTAAAGCAGAGATTAATTACCTAGAGCTCTGCCTTAATACACACTGCCAGTCCTGTCTTCCTAAACACAGGACCTGCATCATTCTACAGCTTGTCTCCTCTCAGGTGTTTCACTCGACAGACATCTACAGAAATTGCAAAGATGAGAGGGGCTGTGAAGATGGAGCCATATTCATACATAAGCAATCCAGTGCAGGAAGATTTGTCACATGTCCCATCCATGCAGTACTGTTTTATGCTATGTTAAAGGAGTAAGAAATAATAAAAAAGTGGTCAGCATTGCCTGTAGGCAGTGGGTTGCTCTCCACCAAAAGAAATTTCCCCAAGTTATTGCTGGCAGCTGTCCCTTATGGGAACAGCATCAAGATGGATGAAAAGGTACCTTAGCTAAATTCAGCCAAACTCAAAACGAAGACACTGGAAACAGGGCAGAAAATAATCAGATGACACCATTGGCACATCCATCCAGCTGCCATGATCATTACAAACAAGCACTTCACAGCAGAACTTCTTATCAGAAAGATCCTTTCTAAGAAAACAGCAGATAATTTCTCAGCAGTGTATGAAAACAGGCATTTGATAGCTCGATTTTGTAACCAGAGCTGTTCTGTATCCTTCAGAGTCTTCTACTGCACCCCTAGTTATGTGATAGTTTTCTCAAAGAAGACTGCAGAGGATGAAGCATGAAAGTTTATTACAGTTGATGACTGCCACAGAAAAGCAAGGGCAGAGCCAAAGAAAACCCCAAATCAAACCAGAATCCAGTTGTGTAAGGGAAAGCTTTAAGAGGTGTGGAACTGCCTTGCACCTGCTGATCTGTGTGGAAATTGCACTCCTGTAAATTGACAGAACTATTATACAAATTAAGCCTACTTAATGAAATATTGTCATATACTTTGTATTTATTGATATCAGTAACCATAACTGGCTCAAACACATTGCAGCCAAATATTAACCCAGTACAGTAGAAGATTATTTTAAAATCACATTATTATAACAGATGTGCAAAACAAAAGCAGTGGTGAATAAGCGCCCTCTTAAGGGCACTTGGTACAAATAACGTTCCTTCAATGAACTTACATAATTTTCAAGTTTGATACTGAACATTTTGCACAGCTAAAATGGCAGCTTCTTACATTCCCCCCTTTCACAATATTTCAAAAATTCTGTGAAATGGTTTGAAATAGTAGCTAGAGTCCCAGTCATTTCTATTTCTAAAAATATCATGAGTCACTGGGGGTACTGAGTTGGCATACAGTTATATAAAAAATATTCATTCCAGTGTATGATACTCACTTATTCCATTCCACTAACAGGGACTAATACCAGGATGTTTTCACTTACTGGGGAGGGGGGAAGAGATAAACAGAGGGAGAATAAACTAATAGATTTAGTCTTTGGCCGCAGTAAGTCAAAACAAAAATAAGTAAGATTTCTTCCTATTTACTCTACTGCAGATGTTGTTTTCCTGATGACATGAATATACCCTACCCTGAGAGGAAGAGAAAAAGTCAAAGTGCCATTTTGTGTTACTAATCAATACAAAAGAAGCACGTCAGGCATGAAATTGCCTTCAGAAACTATAGTAAGAGACCTATGGGCAAAGACCTACATGCTGTTCAAAAAAAGACTTATCCATGCCATGTGGGATCCTTTGGGAGAGCTCCTACAAATTTAGGATGCTGTGACAGTGAGACAGAACAGTAACCTCACTTTTTCCCCAACACATGGTTATCACAGAAAACAGGTTTACCAGAAGCTGAAGCTTGCCCAGAATGGTCTGTAATACAGTCTTTGCCATTTAAGAGCTCTCATATGATAAGAGTGGCAATTTCAGGCTCCACACACAATGTGTGTAAGTTCAAGAATCTTCTCTCTTTTGGCAGGATATCCTAATGGTCATTTTCACATCTTTGGTCAGCGGAGCTAGCATCTCAACATAAAACAGATGTCTCCTTGCCTACAACAATGCTGCAGAGAACACATACCTAGGATACTGCCTGATTTTATTGTCATATACTTTCAGCTGTAAAACTAACTGAAAACAAAGAAAATAACTTCTACAGACAGTTTTCCAGCTAGCAGACCCCAAAAATCCAGGTCAACTCTGTACTTCAAAGCTGTTCATCAGGTCAGCTAACATCACGTGGGCATCAAGGATTTGCTTAGGCACTGTTCTCACATAGCTTAAACAGGGTCAAAAAGAGTAGATAAAAGCATGTCTTTCTGGTAAGGAGACACATGTGAACTGGTGAATGTGGAAAAGTCTTCCCCCCAGCTTTGCTACTTTGGCCCCAGGCAGACCAAATGGTAATACCAGTTGATCCCCATGAAGGCAGTATGTTTTGGTTGGGGTTGGTTCTCCCTACCACCACCCCACTCCACCCTCCTTCTCAAAAGGCTGGGTCCTACTGTTCCTTTTGGTGTGTTTCTTAAACATAGCCTGATCAAGCAACATTCTACTTTCAGAGTAGCTATAGCAGTCATTGCTTCTGCAGGTATACCAGCCTATAGGGAAAGATATTTCAGGAACTCCAAGTCTGAAGAAAGCCTACTTTTGAACACCGCACCTCCCTATCTCCTCTCCTGTAATCTTGTATTTCAGATATTGCTTATGGATGGAACTCTAATGTTTCTCAGAATAAATTGATCTAGAGGTATTTGCATTGAACATTTATAGAGAAAAGCTTCCTTTTGGAGTGTTCTTTCCAATAACATGCAGCAGCAGCAACTAGAAAGAGGAAGAGCCCTAGGAAAAAACATTACCAGCTATGGCCAAAAGAGAGGTGGCCATATATAAACTTTGCCTAGCTTGCCTTTGGAAGGGATTGTTTGGAAGTTCTCACTTCTACAGAAAGCACAAGAGAAATGAGGGGCAGAAGAAGAAACTGAAAAAAGCCTGTCTTAAGGCTGACAGTAATGTTCCACTGAGGTTTCTCTTGCCCCTTTTCTCTTGTGTGACTTGTTTTTTGTTGTGGTCTTTTTTTAACTTTAACAGCAGTTCCATAAGGGTAGGGTGCATCAGTTGCTGTGACTGCATAGCATTATACTTTCAAATCAACACTCCTAGCTCTCCACTATTTCAGTGGGCCAAGCAGGAGAATAACTAAAATATTGCTCCCATTTTTCACTGAAGATGTCTTTTCAGGAGAGACCTGGCAGCAAATGAAGGCTGGTAAGAGAGCACAAAATTCCCAAGCCACAAGCCCAGCATTACACTGCTGCACCTACATGCATCACCTTCCATTGCCAGCCACCTGCAACTCCCCAGACTCTCCATACTGGATAAAAAATTGACAGACGTTTACATAAACCACTTTAATTTCTTTGATGAATTATTTTTCTTAGGAACATACCTCTTTTAGGAACCCATGGTGATCAGATGAGTAACCATCAACAATGACACCGCAGTGGAAATTGATTTTTACAGATTTAAACTACTAGGTTACAGAATCACTGTGGAAATACTAAAAGTTATCCTCCCAAAGCTGTTTTCCTTTGTAAGAACAAATGTTACTCAAAATAGCCTTTGAAAAATTGTCCTGGTTGAGCATAACAAGTCATCACAGGATATATTCACAATGCAGTATATAACCAACTAGCCCTGTGATATAGTATTGCCACTGCTAGTAACAGCCCGTAAGCTTTGTACTGAGTTTGCAGGGCCTCAGGACTGAGACTTACCAGGCTTGCTCTATCTGAACTTACCTTGACCTGCCTGCAACTCAGTTTTAGCTTCATTTAGCTGTAACAGGAATTTTAGTAATTGACTAGATGTCTATGGCTAAATCGGTTTACTTTTGTGTATCCTTGTATGGTTCTATGACTAACATCATGTGGCACAGAGAAATGCAGCCTCATACAACAGGCCTGTGAAGTGCAGACACAGGATGCAGTGTAGAAGCACAGGGATCAGATAAGAGATGGGCCACAGGCTTGGCGGGGGAACTCCACAGCTATGAACAACAATGGTCAGTTAAAGAAATGCAGAATGAACCCAGAAAAAAAATCTTGGTGTGAGAACAAAAGAAGGAACAAAGAAATAGTATCTAACACAAGCAAAATGGCCATACATAGTAAATTTGAATGTAACATAGAGGTGCAGAACAACGAAGAAAAAGCAAAGGTATAAAACTCTATTGCAGACAGATGAAAAGGAGCCCAAGTATATCCTAGGTCAACAAGTATTCCTAGGGTAAAGGAAGAAACAACCAACAGGAAAATCCTGTTCTTCCTGGTGCAGGACTCCAGATGCTAACAACTCACCTCAACACCCCCCACCAACACCAGAGTGAAGCAGGTTTTTGGGACTTCAAGAAATGGAACATCTATGTCAGTGTAGTTCGCAGTTTGGCAGTAGACTGGTTTATGTACTTCAGATGGTATTACTCTGTCACGTAAACGTATCGGGACTAAAGTGAGGATTTCTAAAGAAGCACTGCATTGCACTAAACAGCACATATCCAAGCTAATATAGATCTTCAGCTGAGTACTTTGCCTAGTCCCATGTCGCACTGTAGTACTGACCTGAAAGTTTAAATAATACAGAAACTCCTGTAATGGACCATAACCAAAATAACTGCCCAGAAAAAGGCTCTGTCTGATGTCATTGTCCCAGATATACATCCTCAAATAATATCTAAAAAGCAACCTGCTTTCCAGCATTATCCCAGTCACATGTGAGTTTTACAAGCAACAATTTTCTCTTTAGACTAGTACTTAGCTCTTCTTAATTACATGCAAGGCTTTTTTTCCTGGTCAGATTAGACTCTCTCATATGTGTGGGGCTCATCTTACCCAGGCTTCCCACAGTCTCGGTATATTCGGGAGACAAAATGAAGGCAGGGAGAAGGGAGTTTTCTCTCCATCACATGGCTGCAATCATAGACATTGGGTACTGCTAGCAGCAGAGGGGACACTGCTAGCTTTGCTCCCTTTCCCCCAGGAGTCCTCCTTTGTAACAGCTCTAAAATTACACTGCCATGGAAATGCTAGTTTCATTTACCATTATTCTCCCCAGTATCTTAGGCTGGAGACTACAAGTTCTTTACAAGTCTGTTCCAGTTGTACTAACATAAATAATTTTACAGAATGTAAAACCAATGTTAATTAGTGCATCTAGGACTCTACAACCAATTTCTTAATTTCTTTCCCTGTGAAGACCTTGAGCTGGAAAGGTCTTCAGGAAGATAAAAATTGCTCTTCATGTTTCTCTATAGGAGAGGACTTTGAGAGCTAGCTATATCTAAAGTGTGCTCCTTCTGCCTTCACAAGATAAACCATCACAGTTTTGTTAAGTATCTCCTAATAACAATGGATCCATTACCACATAGTTACGTCCATTTCTCAGACAGGAAGATAGCACATTTATTGCTTCCTCTTATTTTGGAACCATGGATTAATTCTGATTTAGTGTTGTTGTTCTCAACAATGCATTACCGATAGCCTAAGTTTATCCTTTTTATAATTACACACAAAGAAAAAAAAATGTTTCTGAGATGCAAGCGAGGAGATGAAAGATAGCTGGAAAAGCAATAGGGGTAAGTGACTAATGGACAAGTTTGCTCTGAATATATTCTCTGTGGAAACTTTCTATTCCTACTCAAATTTGCTCTATGAGATGACATTCTCACTCCCCCACATGCCCATTTGCATTTCACACACAGGTCTGACCAACAGTAACCAAGGAAGAGAAATACTATTATAGACAGTAAATGTGCAAACCTGACCTTTTCTCTAATTGGATAATGTCTCCTAAAACATTCTGAGTCTGATTTTGTTCTCAGTCACATGGATGTAAATCAGGATGAGTTTCTTCTGAAATCAGAAGAATTATATTCTTGGCCTTTATGCCTTCTGGTGGTCTATTACACAAAAGCACACATGTCCTTTTGCCATAGATAGCTGAGACTTGTCTGTAGCACAAAACTGCCACTAGGATCTAAGATGAACCAGTCTCCTTGATTAAGATACAAGGCAAGATCCAATAGACATTGGCAGTAATAATTGATTCGCCATGTCCCTGAATCGCTAGCACTATGACTAGCACCTAAACTACAGCTTGGTCTTAAGTGACGTGGCACACAACCATGTTACTGTGTGAGGAAACTTATTCATGAGGATTCGCATTCTTCAGGCCAGCTTTCAAAGACTAGGTCCTGAAGGCAGTAGAAAATTAAAAAGCTTTTGTAAACTGATAACAATTAGCCTCTAATTCATCTGTACTGCTTAACATGAAAGTTTATCTTTATAATCACTAGCTATAGAAATAAAACTAGCATGATTGTTTCAAACAGAATTTCCACAGTTTTCTTTTGGGAGGAGGCTACCTTCTGGCTATAAAACTGATGGCCCACTAATGAGAGGCTTGGGAACAGCATGTAAGAATGTGAAAAAGCTCTCTTGCCAGAATTCAGAAGTTCTTATCTTCATCTCAGTTTTAAACCAGGAGAAAAGTGTTTTTGAAAAAGTGTTTAATTAATTTTAAGAATCCACCAAAACAACATTTGTGATCAAACAGATGATGAACTCTGATATATATAGGGAACAAAGTTTTCTAGTTAGTCACAGGAAGTGTTGCAATAGTCACTTTTAATGACTGAAATATAAATGACTTTGCGGCAACAGACATAAACCATTGAAAAAATGCAGCGTAGCTGAAATCCTGGTCCATAAGCTTGTAGAAGAATAAACATCAAAGCATTTTAGGGCATTAGCAAGTGAAGATGGATTTAATCAAAAGAATATTTACATATGAATAATATAGTTTGTTCACATTTATAGCCATCATGGACAATTAAATTAATTTGCAATGCAAACCAACTGGGTCAGCTAACGAATGCCAATGTATGATGAACACCACTAATGACAGAACTGTATTTAATTGGTTTAAAAAAAGCTTACTTTTTTTTGGCAAATGCTTATTGTACACCATAAAGATTTTCTAATGACACTGTGCAACTGGAAAAAAGACCAGTGGTGGGGGAAAAACCCATCAGAGCATCTTTGTATTTCCTTTTATACAAAAAAGAATTATCTTAACCAACAAAAAAACCCTTAGGAAGTGTGGTTAAAAAGATGTGGAAGCCTGGCAAAATGCACTACAGTTGCATTTTATTCACACCTATTCAAAAAAAGACACCATTGTGAGGAGAAGAAATCTTCCTGGTGGCATTTCAATACAGCAGCAGGCACCCCAATAATGACTGAAAGAGAAAAACTAACTTGTCTTCTTTTCCCCACCTTCCTGTCTTTTCCCATTTGTATGTTTAATGTATCTGAGAGCACCTTAATGAGGGTTTTTCCACCAGCACCTGATGGAGGACAAAATACAGGGTACAAGGTGGCAGCATATAGTATGAGGTATCTCAGTGAAGACAGATAGATGGGGGACAGAGCAGCAAAAAACCAACCGGAGTGAGCAGTCGGGTAAACAGCTTACCACGCAAACACCTAAGTGCAAATACCTCAGAAAGACAGCACAGAGAATTGGAAACAGTATCAAAATTAACCACCTTCTCACCTCCCCCTGTAACAATCATCCATACATAATGAACATTTGATCAATACAAGCTGAGGATATTTGTACCAACCAGATTTTGCCTTGGAGGTCGCTGCTCCCATCTCAGGTATGCAGAAATGCCCAGAACCCTACAGAGCATGAGGGCAATAACACCATCACCTCTAAAAATGCTCCATGACTGTATTCCCAAGCCTCATTGGTACAGAAGAGTCTGAATCAATGACTGACCCTTTGGTCAGCTTTGAAGCCCGTTTGGTAGCAGCACTCAGTCCAGAAGGCCAGGCTAAATCTAGTCCCAAGCAAACCTGACAAGCAGCACACAATACTGATGTAAGGGCTGCGGCATCTTGTTTTCATCTACTGGTTCACTGCTAGTGCATCAAGTTACTAGCATATATAGATACAGCCTAAGGGCAACAGGCAAAGAAAATAAGTTCTCTTAGAGGGCTTCCTGCAGGTTGAAATTATACACAAAAGTTATAGAAGCTGGTTATTGAGACCAGTGCCAGTAACAGCTTGCTAGCTGCAAAAGCTAATGTAAAGACTAAAAATGATACAGCTCGTGAAACAAAGAGCAGGTAAATATCTTCAGATGCATTTGCTTAGAGTAGTAGTAGATAGGGTTTCTTTAATTAAACCAAACACCAACATGCCCTCATTTCCCATCCAAACCCCAAACACACAGAGATATTTTGGCACACCTAGAACACAATTGCAAACTGTGTTTCAAGTGATTTTCAAAGGCAGTGGCCAAGATTAACTTTTCACTATGATTTATGTTAAGACTAATATCACAAAACCAAGTACATTTATCTAACATCAGGATGTAGTTTATATTTTTCCTACCATAGAAGCAGCTACTGCCCAAGACCGATTGTAGTAATTAATTAGTAGAAAGATTAGGATTTTCAGTCACATCCCTCTGGGATTGTCAAATCTGAAATGTGTCAAGGAAATCCATATTGAGGCATGCTCCCCAAATAAACATAAGAAAGTTAAAGGCACAATTCAGCATTACTAAGGTGTGTCAAGTTTTGATCATGGTTTATTTCATATTTGTCCATGAGGTGCTTTCTAGCCATTTTTATAGGAAGGAAACAAGTTACTGGTATGTTCAGGGCAATAAAATACACTAAGAATTGAGGCACAATTAAGGAAAACAACTGAAGACACCAAACACCTGAAGAACAGAACTGTGCATAAGCTCCTACTCTATCTGCCCAGAAAATATTTCATAAGGCAACTTGAGTTAACACATCCAACTAGCGAAATATCAAAGAAGTGAAAAACACCCTCCCCCTCTAAATAATTATACCTTTCATTCTTCAGTGACATGCAGTGGTTAGGATTCATAAGAGCAGATCATGAAGCTGTCTTTTCCATATTCTGCCATCTGAAAGCTTGTAATATCACACACCTCCATTCCTTTTGGTTAGGAGACCCGCTAACACTTCACTGCCATCTGTTATTTTGGGACTCTTCATGACTATTTCATGATCCTGTCAGAGTGCCACTTTGCTGTTATTGTTTATTATGGGTGATGAACAGCTAGCTCTGACATTGCTATGTGTGTAGCTGCACATCCTGTGATATCCGAGACATCTCCTGCCTCCAGCGCCTCTTGTTAGAGAAACACAGGAGCTCATAAATGGGGTGTGCAAAAGTAAAATGAAATACAATCCTTTGTAGCAAATTATCTGTGAATTTGATGATACCTGTTCCATTCATCCATGATTATTAAAAGTTGCAAGCAGGTAGCTGTGAAGGCCTCTTTGTCCAACTCTTGGACATAGAAGAGAAATATGACATTACATTTTTTCATATAGGCTGTGTTAAAAAAAACCCAGTACTTAACAGCAGATGTGATGATTCTGCCAAAGCCCTCTTTGAACAAGTGAAGTTCTGCTCAAAATTATGATTAGATTTCTTCTAGCTAAAAAAACAACTCAAGAAGATACGCATTTAAGTATCTTGAGTGTGCAAAACAGGTAAAAGTACAAAGAGGGTTTAGTAGTTCATATGAATCTCTTGATAGAAACACTGTTGCCATAACAACAGCATGTTAGAAGGATGGAGGGGAAATGACAGAACCACATAACTTTAATAATGAAAAAGATTTAGTGTCAGGTCTTCTCTATTATATGCTGCAGCTCATTTACCACAGCTAAATAAGCACAGACTGTATGCAATACATTTCAAACCAGCAAGCATCTATTTTTCTTTGCTACTCTTTACCTTTATCATATCTAAATACTTCAGGAAGCATCAGTCATTACAGTACCCTTGTGAGGAAAGTGTCTTTATCACTGCTGTTTGGCATTAGGGTAAGTCAATCAGCACCAATTAACCTGCCTCAAGTCATATTAGAAACCTGCCACAGAATCAGAACCATATTCCAGACTGAAACAATCATACATGACCTTACCTTCAGGAGATCTCTCTTCCCACCAGTGGTGAGCAGATGCTCACTCCCTTCCCCAAGATTCAGAAAAGGTCAGACACGGCTATTTTGGTAACAGAGAAAGTGCTGTACTGAATAGCTGGTGTAGTGAGCATTGGGGATTCCCTCCTGCATTTGTTCCAATTACAAAACAGGCTCCCCAGGTTCCACTAAAAACAGCAAAAAGATTTCCTCATTTGCACAAGCTGTACTTATGTGGAAGGAAATGCCTGGAATGGGATCTCTCTTTAAAGGGACAATGGTCTCCAGAACAATTTGCAGAGCCTAAATTTATCCTCTGCATAACATTGCCTAGAAGAATTGCCCCTCAGGACAAAGGTTGTCGAGCTACTGTAAATGTCATCTTTTTATCTTCTTCCTTCCCCTCCTTTTTTTGTATTCCTCTGGGGGCTGAATTACTGTAGTTCTTTACTTTCCCAGAGTTCTTAAATGCTATTATTATTCCTTGGGTGCATCTGACTCAGAGCCCTACAACCTGCTTCCTGACAGGTTTCAACCTAGCCTTCCTGACATGGGACAAAATCTCATAAAGGCTTTCTAATTGATTTTAAGAGTTTTACATGTTGCATGGAAGGCTGCTTTTTAGCCACGACTTTATCAGTCACCTTCCCTCAAACATGTTTAGGATGTCACAAAGATCTTTATAAGCTATTCATTAGGCTTCTGTTGAATATTCCTTTTTATGGCCATAAAAGCTTTACCTTCTGCACATCTGTCTTGTGGTCATGAAACTAGCCCCCAGATGGTGTTTAAGTCAACTCCATCATGTATTTCTAGTGTTTTACCTATAATGCACTACTGTGCTACTGCTTTACAGCACCATTAAAGAGAAGTATTAGTCAGTGACATGGCATGTAGCACCCAGTTGCATGTCTGCTCATGTTCCCTGCTCCCCTTGGTTAGAGCTATGGGCAGTCCAGGTTCAAATCCCTGCTCTTCCTCAGGAGGTTTGACCCCATGTCTCCCATCTCTTAGCACACACACCACTCTGCAAGGTCTTACAGGTGGTGAGGGAGACCACAGACCTTTGCTAGGAGGACTTCAGTTGTGGTCCCTCATTCCAAAAAAATATTCTGTGTGATCACCTATCCTCCCCTGGAATACAAATTCAGGTCTCTTAAGAACAAATGCCCAGACCTGCCTCTTGACTAACACAGAATCAGTACAGCAGTGCCAAAAATCACTGCACCTAGGTTCATTTACAGGAGGGCACTGTTCCCTGAGCCTCTTTCTCTGCACAACAGGCAAGGGGAACTCCAGAAAATGCAATGGCCCTTCACTGTATTCAGCTCACCCTACTCACGTGCTCCATTACTGCACTGAAAAACTCATACTGCAATGTGAAGAAGATAACCCCACAAAATCAGCTGACGAACACTGTGTTCTGGACTGGCATAAGCCTTCGAATTCTAGCCCTGAATTCAGATAATAGAAGCAAGTATTTTGTCTCAGAAAAAAACTTCCCTGACTTGGAAGAAATTCTACCAGAGAGAAAACAATTGCTGAATGCTTTCTTCTGCAAATAGCAGCAAGGCATTAGCCTATTTCCTATGTCACTTGGTGGATCTACTCACTCTCCACAGGTGACTCTTCAGAGGGCTAGGATCTAGCATTATTTTACTAGTTACATTTCCTCAAAATACACGAGTGCTAAATCCTCTGTTTTTCCTTTGGTGAGATCAGTGGGAATCTCTAAGGGTAGGTAAAACCATCCAATCTCTTCAAAACCTAGGTGACCCAAATGCCTTTGTAATTTTCTTTTTTTTGCATTCACCAAGACTCACTCGGAGTCACAGAATGATTTTTTGTCAGAGAGAGCATGGTTTCCTTTTTCCAGACCCCTGCTCTAAAGACTTTAAAGTACCAGCTTCAATACTTCTCTTTGTTACTTCTAATACTGCGGTACTTCTTTGGCCATCTGGTCTTTCTCCATGTAAAATTTGTCCCAGTCTAGTTTTCTTAGCTGTTGATACTACACTTGAACTTGCATCATTTGCATTCCTTTTTTTTTTTTCTTAATGATGACAAATACCAAACACCTGCAGCAGGGCAGGTGTAATGCCACACCCAGGTTTTGCCTGTGTCTAGGTTTTCAGTTAATGACATTTGAGAACTAAGGTGCTTCCTCAAAATTAAGCTCTGTCTGGGATACTTAGGAAAAAGGAATAACCTACGTATTGCTTCAGCATCTTTATTTAAATGTATTTGTCAGTGTGAGAAAGTAAACAAGTTGCACTGGGAAGACAGATGTTTGTGCAGTGAAATGGTCTGTTTCAAATCCCTTTCAGCAGGAGCCCAAGCCCCAAGAGCAGCAAACTGTTTATCCCTTCTTCCTATTTCTTATGCAGCATCATCCTGGAAGAACACTCATCTATTGGCCAATAACATCCCCCCTGGATCTTGGGTACAGCATGTTCCCTCTGCAGAGAACACCCTTCTCCTGACCCTGATGAATGATTACAGAGTAGCTCTTATTCAGCACTAACTTTCCTGCACTGCATCATTACACTGGAATACAATAAAACTGCCTCTTCCATCATCCACAACTCTTAGCAACCTCCACCCTGATAGAAACTAGTTGTTTTCTGCTTCCTCTATTAAAAAACCTCTCTGCATTTCACAATGGTAGTACACTAGCCACTTTATTCTCCTTGGCAGATCCACTTTTACATAATAAACTTATCTTTCCCCAGACAGTGAAAATCTTGGTGTTAAATATCTGATCTTGCAAGATTTGTACTTTTCCAGAACAGTTATCTAACCTTGTTTCAAGCAGCAGTGACTGAAGTTCCCATCTGAACCCCTATCACACTCCAGAACAATTAAGTCAACACATGCTAATTACAGTTTTGTGCCCTCACTACCATGAATCCATCTAAAATACTAGCTTTCTGAAAGATTTTCTACAATGATATAATGCACAATGTATAAAGGAGATTAAACATCATTTATTATACAGAAACAGTGAGCAATTATAACTTTTTCGAAGTCTTCCCAAGGGCAACCCATAAATAGTATGATGCCTGTTGAAGGAATATATGGGTCCTAAATTTCTGCACACACTCTCCAAATTTACATCCACAGCCCCACTTTTTAACATAAATTCAACTAGAAGATTTTGTAACAGTTTTCACATAGATCACAGAAGGGTGCCAACAAACTAAATTATCTCAGTCACCACACCTCCCTCATTTACACCTACTCTGAGCTGGGAGAACTTTAAGACTTGCATATCTGAGCTTATTGTAAATGTCAGTCACCAAACTGCTCTGCTCCAGAGCAATCTGAGTCTTTAAAAATCAGTGGATTCCAGTTTCTTGTTTTCCCTGTATCTTTAAATGCAATGAGCTAACTGCAGAAGGCAAAAAGGAAGCACACAAGGTCACAATAAACCAAAAGGAAACTATTCGAAACTAGTTTGAAACTATTGCTGTATCATTAGCAACATTTGAAAGCAGCATTAGCATGAAGCGAACAGTAATTAGAAACATCCTTTCCTTATCCTGCCAAGGGGCTGACTGCCTCCAGCATGATAAAAGCAAGGCAAGAGATCTTCATTTCATAAACACAGGGAGCAGAGACCAAGAAATACATTTCAAAATGAGTGATCCTCTGTGGAAATTGTAAAGATTTGTAGATCCAGTGCACTAACAAGATCTGCATCCAACAGCCAAAGGTTCTCCTGGAATTCCAGCTCTCAGTGTCCAGTTCTTCTCTCAGACTCCCAACTTTTGTTTTCTCTATAAACTAAAAGTCTTTAAAAGGGGGAACTCTGAAGGCTTAGTAAACATAGAAAGTAAAGTATGATCACAAGACTTAACCATGTTTTCAGCCTGACTTTTTTTAAACTGTATCAGGTTAAAGTCAAGGAGACACGCCACACAAAATTAGAAAGGTGCAAGTGCTATTCCAGCTTTGTAGATAGAAACACTGATTTGGTCACTTTGATATTTTCTTTAATGGAAAGAGAAGAAAGAACAAGGCCTAAACGTCAAGAAGAAAAAGTGATCAATCATTCAAAAGGATTCAAAGACAAATTCAGGAAAGCAAAATACAAAGACAGCATACAGACTAAAGTAAACTAATCCCAGAAGAAATGAGAGACTTCTCAGGCACATTTACATGCCTGAACCCAACAGACATCAGTTCATAAATACAGATCACCTTCTAGCACCTACAAAATTAACAAAGTAGGAGCTGAAGATCTGACCAAAGAGCTATAGGTATATTAATCACTTGCACTTTACTGTATGTGTTCTGTGGGGGACACGATGTGAACTCAAGTCCCTGTCTCTTCCCCTCTGAGGTGGAGCACAGGTCGTCTCTGCCCAGCTCTATGTCACACTGATGTGCCCTGTCACAAGGCCCAAACATCTCCAGGAGGGACGTTTATGACTGGCAATCCACCCAGAGGCTCCTTACCTCAACTTCCAGTGCCTTCTTTCATCCCCCTCCATGTGTCCCATGTCCCAGAGCTGCAAAACAAAAAATAAAATTAAAGCATCTGCACAGATTGGGAAAGAACTTGAAGATTTTGGGCAAATAAACTAGCACCTGGGTTGTGAGGAGGAATCTTGCCATGCAAACCCTCCTTGACTGCAGGGGCACATAAGGAGGTACCAAATGCCTCTTCTTCAGCATATGTAGCTATTTCAGGTGTTGTGCTTATTCTTTGATTATCTTAAAGAGCTTTTTATGGAGGAGTTTCCCATCAGTTTGGATCACAAATGTTGTTGGCCTGATCTTTTTGTACTTGTTAAAAAAAAAAAAAAATCTATATTATTTTACAGATGGGTAAATCAAGGCACAAAAGGGAACTTGAGTCCAGAGCTGAATACAGATTCCCTGTCCCATGAGGCTCAGTCATGCTTTCTTCCTCAGCACGGATCAGAGCAGGCCTGACAAGGCACCACACTTGCTCCCTCTCACAACAAACCATGAGAGCTTAGGCAGATATTGATCAGACTACCAAACTGTGGGCCAGCTCCTCAGCTGCTGAGATGAAAGCAGCCCCATATGGACATTGCTGACTTCCTGCAGGCACATCCCCAGGGACCTCTGAGGCACTTCTGCATCACAGATTTGAGATACGAGCTTGACTTCACAAGAGGTAAGCATCCAACATACCTCTGCACACAAAGAGGAAAGGCAGTGGTTTCCATGGCAACACTCATTTTAAGAGCTTTCAATTAATCCACCCTGCTCCTCTCTGCCCTGTATCCCAGGCATGCATCCTTCCCTGTGCTCATCAGCATGCTCACAAAGAGAGTACTTAGACATGCAACGGCTTTCTGCCTTTCTTGTGCTTGCAGAATTCCCACGGATACCTGGGAGGGCAGAGAGGCCTTTGGGGACATGCCCGAATTTTTCAGACACAATGAACAATTAGATGATGAAAGCCCAAGCAGGCCTGAGAAGATGGGCGTATTTTAACTGTGAGCAGTTCCAACTTCAAATGCCGTATCACAATACGAAAACACAAGGGTCTTCACATCCAGGCTAAAGTCCCACTGATACAGCAAAACTCAAAGCAAGATACAATTACTGCTTTGACAATGTAAAAGCATATATCTACATGCCATTTTTTCACTCATACTAGCACCTAAATTCTCATTTCTTGTTTCCTGTATTAGTAGGCAGTGCCAGCCACGCAAAAGAAGGGTAAACCGAAAAACCCTCCAGTGCCTGTTTTTATGTGAAGTATCTGAAGCTATCATACATACTGCATGGTTCTACATGTAGGTCTGTCTCTGTGGACAGGCAGAAGAGGACTGAGCCCTGCCCTGAGGTCCAACATGCACAGAGTAGCTCCTGGGTCATGACACCTTTTGCAAGTTACTGACAGGACACACAATTACCCTGTTTCCAAAAACGAGCTGGAGAGGAAAAGAGTTGGTCCACCCCTCCTCCGCAAAGCACATGGAGACCTGCTGAAGGCAAAAATTCTAAATGTTATAAAGCTGATGCCTTTCACATAACAATCTGCAAACTTAATATTTGTACAGAGCAATGCTTCGCTTTCACATGAGGAGCATGCATACCCCAAATAAGAATTAATGTCTTATTCACTGTACCCAGAGTTACTGCATTTTATTGCAAGTTACAGTGTATTTCTTAAATTGTCTTTGCTTTGCTGCTACTGAGTTGTAGGCAAGTGAAGTTTACATCAGAGCCCCCTTTCCTCCTATAGCTCGCCTACCTTTAATCCCTCATGTATCTTCTATTAGAAGTACCTCATGGTCTGCTCCCTCCCCAACTCTCTTGCCTTTATTTCTAGTTATGTGAGGAATAACTGACACTTTTTTCAATACCTGTATTTTTAAAGGAAGCAAAGTGCTTGGGGGTGCAGGTGGTAGACTGTGGACTGAAAATGCAGTAATGCTCTGCCCAGTGTGTTTCAGTGACTTGATTACACAGCACAAGGCAATATCATGCAGCGTCCAGCTACAAGCATGATCAGCAGCACCAGAGGCATCTACCACTGCCACCACTTGCCACACTTGTGAGGATACCAGCACTCACAGAATGGCAAAGACTAGCAAAGCTCATGCATCATGCAGCAACACCCCTGGAGAGGGCACAGCCATGTTTACAGTGAATTCACTTTCAACTCTGAATTTTCAGTCTTGCAGTGTTGAGCTCTGACTACTGATGCTGTAGTGTGGGAGGTGACTGTCCTATGCACATAAACACATGGTAATAAATATTTGAGACAGAAAACCCATAGTCTAACAAAATGACCAACAGCAAATCACAGCTGAAAGCAAATGTTAATATATTAGTTATTTCCCATAGCAAATCAGTTAGCCAGTTTCTTTTGCATGTTGAGTTTAGAGCCGATGACTAGCAATACAAAACATCTCACTCCACATTCCCATAGTACAGGAGATTACAGAGGTTGCGTTAATCAGTACAGTCAAAGGACACTGAAGACTTGCTTTGTCTCAAGAACTCCCCTTCCAAAATAAAAGCAACACATCTTGCAAGCACAAGCTGTTAGCTGAGCTGGCATAAATCTAGGTTGCCAGATTTTGGTATATAATAATCTATACTGGTAGATAATGCTGAGTAATTTCACAATTAGCTACAAGGTGTTGTTTGGGATGGGGAAAATGGGAATCTACTCCCAAATCAGTGTATCAGATGTCAAAGTTACTGAAAATCATTAAAACACCACAACATAAAAATCTGTGATTTTACTTCTTCCTACTCATCTTATGGCACTGCAGCTCCCATCCAGATTTATCTTTCAGGCAGCATAACCACAGCTATTCTGGAAAATGTCAAAAACATTTCATACCTCCTTAACTTCAGTAAGAATAATACAGTATTTGCATGCTGTGTCATAATGACCTGTAGCTTCAATCTTTGCAAAAGAAGAACCATAAACAGAAATCTGAATGCCAAAGATGAACTTTGTCTATCATTTACTTTCAAGTAAAAGGAATACTTCTTGCGTGAATAAGTTTAAGAGGTCTCAGTTAAGGGCTAGAGGTACAAAACGCCTGATCTATATTTACACCAAAATAAAAAAGTGAAATGGAGCAGATGCCAACTTACTGAAGAGAGTGTTCAGCTTATTTTGATGCCTCAGTTCTACCTTTTGCTTTTCCAGTTTTACAGTACAATTGAAAATTGAAATGAAAAATGGACAAAAACTAGTTTTCATAAATAATGCTATCTATCCTTATTATCTCAAAACCTTTTGACATTCAAGATACTTCTCTGAAGATACCTACCCACAGAAATTAAATGTTTTTCCAGACAACACATCTGCCACAACAAAAGTCTACACTCCCCTCAACCCTCTCCCACTCACACACAGGTTTCCCAACCAAAAAACCCTGTATGAATATCACAGGCTCTCGTATACAGGCACGCTTCAAGTAGTTTGCAGGAAAAAGCTGCAGCTTTACACCACAGAGTACACTCCTTCACTAAGAAGCATCAACTGAATGGGACAGGAATAGGCAGAGATGATGCATCTTGTTACAAAACTTTTCATGGCATGACACTAAAAAAAGTATACATAGAGCAGAGCAATGTCCATAAATGCCAGGTTCAGGAAAGACAAACACTGTGATTAGCCCCCAGTTTCTGCAGTGTAGCATAAAAGAGAACTACTTACGTGCAGTTTCACCACAAACAACTATTTGTAAAATAAGAGCCCCATGTAAGATGGGATATGCATTACACAGAAGAAATAGCAGCAAGAGCAGCATTAATAATCTGTGTAGGTGCAATAACAGTACATTGTGTTATCCTGTTAATTTGCTATTTAGGAACTGTTCTACCAACACCCAGCACAGACCTTTCCAGAGCAGTATGTACACGACCATGTCAAGGTTCTTTCTGAGAACTTGCATTTTCAGAAGATAACTTTACTTCTCACAACAGCTTGAATGACAAACTTCCAGTGTTCTCAATCACTTCCATGTTACAAATTTGCATTGCATTTTGTTAAACTAAGTTACACTGAGTTTGATGACTCTGTCACAGGACCTAATGTCATACTAACACAAGCTTTTTACATTAGGTCAGATTCTCTTGTGGTAAAAATTTGACGTAATCCACACAGCAGGTCAGATAGGAGCTAAACCAGTTTATATTAGCAATGGACCAAGGTCTAACATTTTTAATGCTAGAACTGGAAGTAACTTAGAGGGCTAAACAAAATTTGTTGCTTCAACTCACTTCATATTCTTGTTTCTGCTAGTTTCTTCTTTGTCCTAGCTATAGTGGCTGGGACCAGTTTATCACTGTGTGGGTGTAACTGGAACTGTGTATTTTATACCCTCTCTGCCATTCATC
>JAVJGI010000035.1:9135243-9152151 GCA_035590275.1 Ibycter americanus | reverse complement strand
ATGAATGGCAGAGAGGGTATAGAATACACAGTTCCAGTTACACCCACACAGTGATAAACTGGTCCCAACCACTATAACTAGGACACTGTGACATTCAGCTTTCAAATACTGTCACTCACCAGGGGTCTGTTGACACAAGGTCAAGCCTTAGCAGCTCTTTTTTTCTCCCCCTTGTTTTCTTCTAATACCAAGACAGACACGAACTAATACTTGCCATGACACCCACTTACCTGGAATTGTCCATTTCCTCAAACCGCTGCTAAGTGAGCTCATTTGATCAGATTCCTAGGAAAGGTGTTAAAACCAGGGGTTTACATCTTGGAAAATGTGAACCGCAGGCCACATTTCTGATCAGAATAGCTAAAAGCTGAGGAAGTATTCTCTCTTGGAAGCTTACATGAAGCACAGCAGTGATAAGGAAACACTTTTGTACTTAACCTTACCTAACTTTACAACAGAATTCTGAAAACAAATTTAAAACATTGCAGTCTACAAGCAAGAATGAAATCAGCTGCCCATGAAACTTGGATGATGCACAAATCTCAACTACATATGTCACTGACTTTTAAGAGCAATATTCTAGTTTCCAATAATTTTAAGACATGAGACTTGGCAGACAATGCTGTTTGCGAAGTCCTCAAAATACAACAAGATGCTGCCTGAATAGAGAAAACCATTTATTCTGCTCATCACAAGGAGATTGGATTGTAATATTTTCATTTGATAAAACATCCACCACTGCAGAAGTCTGCACCTCTGCTCCATATAAGCTTGTGAAAGATGAGAAATAAATACACAAATGAGAAGTACCTTTGCTTCTAAGCTTCCTTAAGGAACTTTTCTTCATTGAGTGTTTTTAGAGGGCAGAAAAAAATCTGTGTTTTTTCCACTGACTCATCTCAGCACAATGGAGACAAGGTTATATGAAAAGAATACATAGTCCAGCTAATGGTCTTTCTTGTATTCCCAATGATGCATCTAAATCCTGATCAACATGGTTGAGTCTTTGTTTTCATACTCATCTCTCCTCAATTTGTTATTGCTCTTCTCAGCATTATAAATAGAGTCACTTGATTGGAATAGGCTGAGAATAAGAAAGTCATTATGAGGGATAGGAAGAGAGCAGCTTATGGCAGAAAGTGCAGAAGATGGAAGATGGGGCAGGAGGAGTCTGACAGCAGGAAACCCGTGAAACAAGAACAGGGCAAGATGCACTGAGCACTGGACTGGTTTCAAACACTGCCTGGGGCAAGTGCAGCTGACACTGCTGGGTGTGTAGGGCAAGCTGGCAGAAAGATACTCTCCCACAGACCAGGGTACTGCAGCAGTTATGAGATCTCTACCAGACCATGAATCAAAAAGCCATACTTGTCCCTACACATCTGGGCACTGAACTCCAGCTGGCACCAACCAGCCTCTTGGACTTTGAAGGCAGCAGCCCAGGATATGTGTGTGTGTGTATCCATGGAATTAACCTGGCAGCCTGGGTGGGAAGAAAGGAGGTAGAGAAGGAAAGGGAGGGAAATCCAGTCGATGATATTTCAATAGCTAGAGGCTGGCACAGTATTCTGTACTTAACTGCTTTCTTTGTAGAAGAAAAGCCATCTGTCAGTTTGCTTGAGAGCCTAATTCTCCCCTAATTCAATCCTGTTAAAATCTCTGCTAAAATTCTACTGAAGGTATTTTTGGTGTTGCAGTTGAGGGGAGAGAGTATGGATTTGTTTTGACATGGGAAGAATATAGATACAGCTATTTTTTTTAAGCTGCCATTATAGCAACGTGAGTAGAGAAGTAGAATTTGTACCTTAGCCTGCATTATTCTACAGCTTTCTTTGTAAGCTACTCGGATTTAGTATCTTAGAAGACAGGAATTAAAAATGCAGCCCTCTGACCTACTACAGCCCATACAAGTTTTTTCACTTAGTCAAAGAGACTTTTAAACTTCGACCTCCCCCAACGGTACTAGCTGATCTTTGCTATCCCCGCTGTGGTAGTAAGTGCCACAGGATTTCCCCAAGGGGTACAGGATCTCTTCTGCACAGAGTGACTCAGAAGGGACTCCAGGCATCCACTGGGAACATTTGGGGTCAGGGCTGGGAAAGCCAAGCACTAGAACATTTGCTGACTCATCCCAGCAGACACTCTGCAAAGGCCACATGTCACCCTTCAGCTGAAGAGACAACTCTTACTTTAAGAGAAAAAAGAAAAACCAACAACTGACACCACCACAGAAACACACACCAAAAAATCCAAACAAAACCACTCACACAAACATCCCCTGGTGCAAGGCATACAGGGATGGGGTGATGTGGCTGACACTGGAGATCCCAAGGCTATGAGTAACTCACCAGTAGGCAGATAAAAATAAATGTAAAGCCAGGAGCTGGATAAAAATAATTTTAGGGGTAACAGAAAACAAAGAACTGTTATCCAACAAATGAAATATGCACCATATATATAGTAAATTTGGACGTAATGTGGAGATGCAAGTCAAGAAAAATCGAGGTATAAAAGCTTGTCAGAAAACATTTGAAAAATACACCATGCTCCTACCAGTGATGGTGATTTGGGAGAGTAATGACTCATTGTAAACCCTTCACCCCAGCCTGAGCCAAGCTTAGGACCCAGAGAGACTATGCAAGGGGAAGCATAACATCAGAGAAGGGGTAGGCACTAGGAAGTATCAGTGAGATGTTCATAGCAGTTGTTAAACCACACCACCACCGGTGTTCTTGTGCTTCAACACTGCTTTGAGAAAAGGCAACGTAGCATCCATCTATGCATTACAGATGTAAAAGATTCATTCCTCAACCAGTATGCAGCACAGTTGAGAAAAATCCATTTGGGAAAAAAACTTTAGAAAAAGTTTTTTTCTAAAGGAAGCAAAGCTGAAAGGAAGCTTTGAAAATAACTTCTGGATGAAAGTGACACCAACAATAAGATGAGATGAATAGAAGGACATAAGGTCAAGTGTTGAAGGAAGCCTGCAGCCATTTCTTTCAGCCCAGCAGTCCAAGAGATCACAAGACAGGAAATCAGCTCAGACTGTAAACAAGCTGTCAAGTGCAAGGTTTTTTCATCCTTTTAAAAGAGAAAATTTAAAAAAGCACATCATACTTTGAGCTTATGAGTAGCTATCATCAGAAAAAGGGGACTAGCAGGTGAATGAGAAAATCCTTTAAATGCTATACTGCTCTTCCTCCATTCCAATAAGCTTCTCTCATTCTTACAGACTCAAGCAAGTTACCTGCCCATTTTCTGCTAAGCACCTTAGACAATTAGTAGATTTACCACTTTGCAGCCCACATACCCATTTTATGGCTGTTAACCTATTACTTTTATAAACTGACCATTGCCAGGGCATGAAGAACATTTTAACATCCCCTTTACAGAAAGTGGCTTAACATCTGCAAGTGAAAGCTTCAAGTCAAATTCAGATTTAAAGAACACATGCAAGTGTCATAGTGCCCTCTCTACAGGTACTTCACTAGTTCCTTAGTGTATTTCTAAGCAGGTTTATATTGCATCTTGATTATTTGATAACATCTCTCAATATCTTCATTCCTCAGAACTTAAAACAGTAAAAGTTTTCAATTACTGCAGTGTCTCTCTTGCCATTTACTCACAACTGTGTTGAAAAATTAGCCAAAAAACATTCACAAAACTTTAGTTAAAGTGAGAAGAGTACTATTTAGACTAGTATGACATTTTAATAAAAATTGCTACTATATGAACAATCAGGCACTGAAAAATCCCACAATAAAAATAAGGCTCATCTTAGCTCACTCAAAAAAAATATAGGACCCGTACGTCCCTTCTTTACAGCTTAATGCCTCATAAATCCTAGTGTGAATCTACTAGGCTTCACTGAAATGTGATGGACGTTCTACCTCATACTTCTCAAAAGAGTAGCATTAGGAGATTTAGAAAAGTTGGATAACAAAAATGAGGACCAACACATGTCCCTGGACATACTTGTTTTTTCTCTAAACACACTATTCTTCCTCTCACAAGAGCATCTGTGATTCAGCTTAATCTTAGGAAATTTATAAATTGCCTGCATGAAATGAAACAACAATGTTTCTCTGTCAATTAGATCCCATTTTTCTGAGCACACTGATCAGAACAAATGGCCAGATGTTTACATGAGCCCCATCTGGTTTGAATTCACTGGCCAAAGAGAAGTAATGCAGGTAGAATAGTATTTTCTTTCATTAAGTATAAAGAGCATTATTCATCCAAAATATCTGCCTAATACTTCTTTCAACGCATTTTCTTCATTTTGCTGAAACCATCTTATATTAGCTTGACATCACATGGTTTGTCATCACAGCAATTTTTACCATAGCAACCCATTAGCCTACGAAGTCACATGAGCTAAAGCTGAATGTGGCACTGTTCCTATGCATATGAAGTTTTAATTTAGGTCAGTATACAGTGCTGCCAGCAAACGAAGTCCAGTCACAGGCTGCGTCTTGTATGTAGAGCACAAGCAGATGTGCACAGTGTGTACCAAGGCAATTTACATAAGGAGGTGTTTTTGCAGTGCCACAAGGTTGGAAAAACATTAATTATACCTCTCAATTTAAGCTTCTGATTACTTTTTTTTTCTTAAATATTGTAATTACACTGCCATTTGTAATGGAAGAATTTGTGGATAAGCCTCATAGGGATGCCAAGGACTTTATGTATGTAGAACTGGAAAAGCACAGATCCTCTCTAGGCACCTAAATGAAAGACCACATGCAAAGCCTTAAAATATACTCCTAAAAACCTAGCTGCCCTATTCTACTGCTCAAGGAAAGCAGATAAGCTTTAGCCTAGATATCCAACCAAACTTGTATCTTGCACTGTAAAAATTAATCTCAGTAGTATAAAACAAACCCTAAAACTGGAAATCCAAGTCCTGCAAATATTAGGGAACCTTTTTTCTCTGGCACTTCTGTAAGATGCCATGAACTATCACATCTTTTCAAGACTCACATGACAGGAGCTGTGGGACAATATAAGCTCAGCATCAGCAACTAACCATAGCAAGCGAGAAGGCATTTGCTTGCACTCAACACTGAGTATTTCAGGTTGTCCCACAGTAGCTCACTATTTGTTTCTAGTTGGCTCATTGCACCATTGAATGAGGACTGGGGGAAAAAGTTACTCAAAGGACAGCCATAAAACAAATAAACCCTTAGCAATGAAAGAGGATAAACTGAAACACATTACAAGGACTGAGTGGCTAGTAAGTATTTGGAAATGGAAGTTAGACAGAAAAAAAAAAAGAAGTTAAAATATTTTCTTCTGATTTTCAGCATGGAAATTAATTCCCAGAATTAGGTACGAAGGTAGGAAGGATTCCATATCATGCCCTCAGTGCAAATAGTTGTGCAACTGAATAAAAAACTTTGAACCTGTCTTTGTGGAGTGGGCAGGAGAGGATGATCCAAGCATGACAGGTTTGTTAGCCTGACCTTAGTGTAAGGTTTTAGAGCAGAATTCCGAGAAGGGAAAAAAGACACAGAATAAACAAGACCATATACAATAGAACATAATTAAGAGGTGAATCCATTTCCAGAGGGTCATTTAAAGAATTAAAAGCAGAAGTCTAAAGTACATGAACCCTAGAGAACACCTCTCTCAGTCTTCCATTCATGCCCAGGCCCAGAGAAATCATTTACTTACCTTTCCTACAACCCCCCAAGTGGAAAGCGGAGCATTGATTTTGGTTTTTGGGCAAATTCTCAAAAAGCAGTCTCACACTAGAAAAACTCTATAAATCCCTGTTGCTAGGGAACCTTACAGGCTCTTTGTTGTTGTTTTGTTTTTAAGCTTCGTTTCCTTTCCAATTTCTCCTTCTCTATCTTTTTAATCACAGTACAATCTACAATTAGCAAAGCGCTGCAGATGAGTGCTCTCCAGTTACAGAAAAAAACCAACTCTTAAAACCTTAGTAGAGATTTCCAGTCCCCTGTAACAGTGCCTCCCTACTCAGAGCACTCTGTGTCAAGTGAGCTTTAGTTGAACTCCAGATAAACCAGAGATGCAAAACTCGTAATATCCAGCTCAGAGCATATGCACTGGGTAAAAGAAGATGTAAAAGCTGAAACACACTAGAAAAAGATTTTAAGCATCATAAGATCTAAATAAAGCTTTGAATTACACAGTGTATGGGAGCAAAGTCAGGAACACTCCAATGTACTAAAAATGAATCAAATGAAGAGCCCCAGGAAATGTCCTGCCGTTTCTCCATTGCTACATTGACCCGCATGCCTCCATAATCCTCCAGGAAAGGACAGCTAATACAGTTAGACCCATATTTTCTACTGAACCTTTTCATTTCCTGTTCCAGGGCCCTTTTACAGGTGACATGTATAGAAACACACATGGGGTTAATCTGTTGCTTTTATTCTCAGCTGTCTTTGATACTGACCATAGCCAGATTCTGACCCAGCATGTCTTGTAAGTTATGTAGTCCTCAGTTGAGATCTCAACTTGAATAGTGTCCATTTCCAGTTTTGCCTAAAAGCTGTATCCAACAAATCTCTTCAAAACCCATAGGAGTCTTCAAGTAGTTGCCAAGAAAACAAAATCACACTGCTTGCATGTTGTTTGTAACCTCAGAACTTGCTGTTCATGATATGGGGCCAGGAATTGCTGGTACTGAAACTTAAGATCAGACTTTCAAGTTCAAAGGGCTGAATGTCATAACTTTCTAAAAGTGTTCTTGTAATGATGGATAAGTTATATCACTCTTTCTGTAGTTTACTACTGTGCACAGAACATGCTGCATCTGGAAAAAAATCCACCATTCTGGTTCACCTTTTTTACAGAAGTTACTGTGTTGGGGGAATTCTTCTATGGAATGAATGCTGAAAGTTTAACTCAGACTCTTAGCTTTGACTAACAATGACATCTCTTTCGAAGTAGCAGAGACAAGCCCTTTTAGCTCTTTTCAAAGGTGCATACATTGCCACAAATTTTATAGGACTACAAGATCAAAGCACTCTTAATAAGCTATTGAATTTCAGCACTCCTTGAAGCTCAGGAAAGCAAGGCTACATCTACTGAATTGCAGTGTTACTGATTTAGACTCATCTCCACCAAACAACAATTTGATCACATCCAAAGGGTGTTTTTGCATTGTGTTCATTTGTCTCAATGAAGGCACAAGGAAAAAGGAAAGTACAAGACAAAAAATATCAAGGAAGAGACAGCTTTTGTGAAAGTGAGAATCTAATCAGTAAAAGAAACTTACAGCAGCACGCTGAATTGGTTTTTCCCTTGTCCACAGCTATACTATACAGTATTAATAGCTTCAGGAATCCCAAATAAGACTAAATCTGTAATTATGGTACATTACCTTCCTGCTCTTAAGAAACACTGCCAGTTTACTTTGGCACTCAGACTCCTCAGGAGCATCAGTCCAATCCTCTGTCTGGCCAGATTGCGTTCAGAGTGCTGAACAAGGGCATCAGGTGGCATTTTGGCCAAAGTAAATGGATGGATTTCTCTTGGAATTCCAAAATTAAGTGGCTAGATACCCTCTATTACTCACTAAACTTTCTCATCTGCATGCAGAACATGCTGGAACAGCCAAGTGAGGAAGCTTTAGGAGGGTAGACACTGTTGGTTTTAAAGGTACAACAGATACAGGTTACATGGGTATTTAATAGTTTTACAAATCTTAGGAATGCTGATGTTTTTCAAAACATACCAGAACTCCTATTAAAGAACTCTGTTTAATGCTTTTGAGGATAAGAAGTTTTGTACTTCTGTAACAAGGATCTTGTCTGTATGGCAGAGAAATGTCTCAGCATTTCCCTGGTCAGGACTTTTATATTTAAGAAGTATTAATGTAATTCCAACTCATCTATTCTTAAAAGGCATCACATAGGTAATTTATAAAGCTTTATGTCTATAGAAAACAGACAATGAAAACTTATTCTACATAGTAATTATGTGTAAGTGTTTCAATGCCTTTGTTTAGACTGAGATCTCCCAAGTTACCACCACCTTCTGGAAAATTAGGATACCTACCTAGACTTCCTGGTGAGACACAGCATGATACAGAACCTCCACAAGATCACAGAAAGCACTATCAGCTATACAACAGTCACTGGATGCTTCAGTGAAATGCTCATCAATAACGAGGCAAACCAGAATGACTTGATAGTGTATTATTTTGGTGATAATTCACACTCCATATATTTTTAACTCATCTTTAGAAAAGCTCTGTAGGAAGAGAGTTATGATCTTGACTCCACCACAGCCACTGGTAAAGGCTAGAGATATTCAGGCCAGGATTTAATCTTCTTTATTGACTGGTTCCTGGCCACCAGTGTTAGACTTATGAAGGCAGAAATGAGATAAACTGTCAAGTCTTGGGAAGTTCACTGCAAAGATTTACTTACTCCCCAGTTTCCTGACCCTTCTCTTTTGTTCACAAGAAGGTGCCTTTGTTTCACAATGCATGAAAATACTCGTCTCTAAAGTGCTTGCAGCTTTCACCAATATTTCCCTTCATTTCTCCAAATTCAGTCTCTGTGTTTGGTACCTTTCCTAACTGCAATGTGACAGGCAATATTTAACCATAGAACATAGCTACAGCTGAAATACTAGTACCAGATTTTTGTTCTTACGCAGGAAAGAAGAAACACAAATGACAATTTATTTTATCTATAATGTATAACTTAAAATTAAGTAAGGGCCAGAAAATTGCCTGATAGAAGCACAAACTCCATTTCCTTTGGACATTGATTTTTCTTCAATTTCCAAAATTACAGCAGATACAGCGAGATAGAAAGAGGACACAAAGTTTCATTTTTTCTAAAAATGACAGTCAAGCTGATATTAGTATATTGTGAGATGGAACAAAACTAAAATAAAAATCAGAAGGATGGATTTCTAATGGCTACCTCTAATCCCACCCCCACCCCCCTTCAAAAAGAAGAGCTTCAGATTTGCACTAGCATTAGATAAAGGATGAACCTGAAGTCAGATTAGCTATGCATACATCTGTTTTCATTGTTTCTTCATATATTTCTACATTAGCCTGTGCTCTCAAGGCTCAAAGCTATTACATCTGTATGAAACAAAATCCAACCCTAATAACACATCCTGTATTATTTTGTCCCCAGTACTTAAATCTTGCAGCGTAATCTCTGTGTGAGTCCAAAATAGGAGGCAGCAAAAGGCAAGAACTTCTACTTTCCTGACACCCATAACTGTTAAGAGCTACTTTAGTCCCAGCACGAGGTTAGAGGACCCCATCTGTTGTTCAACATTTAAGCAACCACAATGACCCTTAATCCTTTCTTTCCTACAAGGGAAGACTTCATTTACCTGAAGATCCTGGGAATACCAAACATCCAAAAGATCTCCCAGTCTGGAAGGAAGTTTTCAGCTGGCCTACAGTGGTTTTTTGAGGGGTGAGTTTTTTTGTTTGTTTGGGGGGTTTTGTTTGATTTTTTTTTTTAAATGCAGTCTTATTGATATCAAGGGCATAGGTTACCTAATTGTTTTGTCAGCAGTGGAAGTTATCATCAACATCAGGTGACAATTCTTTTCCCAGTATCATCCTTGTGTCCTACTAAGAGCTACCACATTAGCCGATCTGCCATCAGAAGTATATAGCTAGTTTTTAAACTCTATATACCTATTCTTGTTTTTATGTGGATTTTTCTACAAACATATAGATATAGCATATACATAATGAAAAACAAATCAAAACTATCTTTGACCAGCTTTTCTTTGAAATAGGAGGAGGAACTTGGTTTGATCTTAATTTGTGTGGGTTTATTTTGTTGTTTTGGGGGTTTTTTTAAGCCTCGTCATTTCACAGATTACATTTCAGGAAGGGCTCACATTTGAATCAGTATAACCAAGGAAGTGGTAACCTTTGTGAGGACAGAATGAGTGACTGGCATTACTCAGATCTGTAACAGACAGAGCAATCCTATATAAACACAATGGGTTTTTTCCCCAGTTTCACAGCACCTGCTCATTCAGTAAGCATGCTTTATCACACGTTCACACGTGTGTTATTAGCAACAGCTCATCTTTGCTCAAGACATTGATGACAGCACTGTCACACTTTCCATACTTACAAGAGTCACCAATAGATACCAGATAAAATGAAAAGGTGAGAATAGTGTTTGGATATTTGGTTTTCCCCAAAGGTGTATCTTAACAGCTGGAGACAAGAACTGCACATAGATGCATGAAATACATGTGTGCTCACCAATCTTGCAATAACATGGTTAAGATCAGACAGAAATACAAAACCTGGATTTTAATTTAACTGTTAGTGACCCCTTAAAAGTGTTCTGTCAGTACAGAAGTACAGAAGCTGACAGTAAGATTTAGCAGTTTCACACAAGACAAATTGAGCTATCAGGAATGCCTGGTATATTATTCCATGCAATCAGTGACCAAGTATTTCTTTCTTTCCACAGCTTGTGGTAACCAATATAGCACAGAGACCAGATGCAGGTCTTAGATGAAGACACAGTGCAAATCTCTGAAAAAATTTAGTTACAAGTTTCTGCTCATTGGCTTGGAAGTCAAGTTAGATACTGAAACTACCCATGTGTTAGCCTACAGTCTTCTGTTTGGATTAACAGGCAGATGATTTTGTATTCCAGTGCAGACACAGAATGTATTCAACGATATCTATCTTTAGGAGTTAGATGCTTGAACTGATCTTTATTAAAAGGAATCATCCTTCAGGAGCACTGGGAAAAGAGGTTGCAGGACAGTCTGAGCAGGATTAGCTATTTTTGTGCACCATTTGCTTTGCCACTCATGTACTAGAGACAAGTTCTCTATGCTGTTGCAAAGCTAGGTGCACAAAACTGCTATCATCCCCCAAACAACAACGATGTTACCCTTTTACAAAATACCACTTCACTGTGGCTTGCAAAGCTACTTACAGAAAGTAAGAGCTTTGGAAGAAAACAATTTTGTGCTTGAATTGTAAATGCCATAGGAAAGCTCCACTCAAAAAATAGTGTATTACTTATTACAGCAGGGATGTTTTCTGTCCTAGGCTGGTGGTAGGGAAATGAAGTAGAAGTCTGCTCCTAAAGGAAGGAGATTGCTGTCAGAAAGGTTGCACAGGCCTTAAAACAGCAACTCAAAAGGAAGTGCTCCTGCCCCCATGCCCTTCCTCACTGCTCCAAAAAGGACAGTATTTACAGTGGGGTGCAGGCAGTATGGCAGACTCTATGTTCCTAAGGGCTTATAAAGTCCCTATCTACCAGTAACCAGTCATGCCAAGAAGCATAAGCCCTAGAAGGGATCTAGTTGTATTTAATTTTGCTCTGGAAACTACTGTCTGCTTTTAAGAGAGTATAGGCAATCTCATGAAAATCATCTGGACTTCACAGATCGTACTGGATCAAGCTACAGTTACAGACAGCATTAAATAGCATGGGATCAGGAATTTGTAATATCAGCTACAATAAAATGACAGTAAACCCCCTGCTAAATAGCTTAACATCAGCCACAGCTACAAGTCAAAGCAGGGCAGCTGGGCTAGACTCAGTATAGATTTAATGCCAAACCATTAATATGTTCTCCCCCAGTGATTTGCACAGGATTTTTTTTTCAGTGGTAAGGACCAGTAGTGTCACTTCAATTACTCGGAAGACATAAAATGGCTTTTTGGCTGTAAATGAAACACCAGTGCTGAAGCTATGCTTATGTTAGAACCTGCTGTGGGAATAATATCCCCAGCTTCTCATTAATAAAAATGTAACACCATCAGTGTACTCTCTAGACTTAACACTTCTCCTCTTTTAAAAATAAAGCAAGGCTGCCATTAGATAGTAGTCTCCTCTGTTTCTGCTGACTGGTTTTAACTGATTGCAAACATAATATGGTGATCATCAGCCTCTCTTTCCCTCTCTATTAGAACTAACTAACTTCCAGTGAAATACCATGCTACCATTTATAAGAGTGCTCACTCATTGGAAGGTTCTCAGCCCCAGCAAGGGCTGCAGTGGACGTCTGGTTGATCTTATTTCATATTCTTTAAGCCTTTATCTTACCTAATACATACTTGCATAGTGGTCATTATTCTCTCCTCTGAGCTCATTTAATGAACATACTTTCAAAATAATGCTGCAATGTATAGAAGGGCTACTGCAGCAGAGACTTCACCCACCCTATATCCCTTGCATGTATTTTTCTTTAGACTCACCAGGAGGTCGTGAGGTGATCTTTCCCCTCTGTTCAGCACTGGCGAGACACATCTTCAGTGCCAGGTCTAGTTCTGAGAGATATGGACATACTGGAGCAAGGCCAGCAGATGGCTACAAATATGAGGGCTTGGAGCATCAGACAGGAGAGGCTGAGAAAGCTAGGCTTGCTCAGCTTGAAGAAGACTCAGGGGGATAAGTGTGTATATAAAAACAGGGTGGGAGGGAAAACAATGTTGTTAGTATAGAGGAAGTCAGACTCTTCTCAGTGGTGCCCAGTGACAGGACAAGATGGCCACAAACTGAAATACAGGAAATTCTATATCAAACAAGAAACAGTAAAAAAAGCTTTAAAGGTGACAGAATGCTGGAAGAGGCTGTGCAATCTCCACCCTTGGAGAAGGACAATACCCAAGTGGACACAGCCCTGAAAACACTCTTAATTGACCTTGCTTGGAGGGAGGGAATTGGACTAGATGATCTCCAGAGGTGCCTTCCGACCTCAGCTATTCTGTGATTCCTGTTGTAATCAGTGGGGAGTTACAACTCCCATGCTCTAAGCCACCTTCTCCTTTAACAACATCAGGATCTCCCAGGTTGAATTACAATGCTTTTTCCACCCACTTCCCAACCCATCTGTGTTTTATAGCACCGAGGCACACTACCTGCTACAAAATCCTTTCTCTGCACTTCCACTTTATACAGTCAGATTTTCCCAATTAATGCTGGGAGTCTATGTTTTGTGTGTGTGTGGTTTTTTTGGTTTGTTTTGTTTTGTTTTTCTTAAGAAGAGTAACTAATTCTTCTTAATATCTTGTTTCCAAGAAACAGAGAAGCACAACACCACAGCATGGTCTCACAAGTAGATTGAAAACAGATTTCTGTAAATTAACAAGTTTCTTAATGCTCCATGTGTAAAACCTTATATAAAATAATGAGCCAGGTAACCCACATCATTGGAAGCACCATGCCCCCATCAGTAATTTTCAGCTTTTCATCCAGTAGCCCACCCCTTTACAGAGATTGCTTAAAACTTCTGCAGAACTGATGGGTGGGAACAATCAGCTCTTTCAAAGCTGCAGAGAAAAAAGTTGGGACTAATTACATTTTTCTTGCCACTGTCTTTTTCACATGGCCCTATTCCTGTTTATCATCTTCTCCCATTCACTCCAGTTCTGCAGAGAGGCAACAGAAAAGCTGCTACTTTCTTTTTAGATATTAGACAACTTCTGGAGACTAAGAATGATAATATTGGCCATTCTTATGTACTAAATATATATCCAAGATAGCAGTCTCACCTAGGCTGCCAAACAACAAGCAAAGAAGCACAAGATGTTTGGACACTCCAAAATAAATTTAAAAAAGGGTGTGCGGGTGTGTGCGCGCAATAGAAAAGATTACTGGAATTTAATGGGACCCTGTTCACCTAAGCTAAAAACGTCATTGTTTACCATCTCTTCAGGGAAAACCTCCTCAGCTCCTTCCCCATCTCCTAACTCCAGGGAGAGCTGGCTCCCCCCAGACAGGCCGCTCAAGCTGATTCCTGCTCTCTTGCTTCTAACATCTGCTAGATATTTGCAACTGCATCTGTTCATTCTTGGTCATGGGAAAAGGTCTATTTTTCCACCATGAAGCAATGTTGAGACAGAGTTATTGTATCTGAATTAAGGCTCTGATGCACTTATCTAAGATACATAAATAAACTGTAGAGAGAAGTACATAAACTACAGAGAGAACTGAAATATTTTCTATGACATGCTAGCTGCCCTCATCATCCAACTCATGACAAGCACTCGTCACAAACAAGTTTACCTTCCTCCTGCAAACATTTACCCATTCTGTATTTCTGCTCTATTGCTTTCTGATGGAAAAAAAGCACCTCTAAGCAAATGGCTGCTCACCAGCTTGCAAGTATATACCTGGAAACCTTCAACTCATTTACCTTCTGATGTTGCATCACCTCCATATGTGTCAAGGCTGAAATTCTAACTGACTTTTAGATATGTTGTCCATCTTTAGAAATCAGCAGCTTTTTGAAGAGCTGTTCATTGTTGCATACTAAACCATAAGACATTGTGTTATTCAGAATACACTACCAAAAGGAGACTTTAAGAAACAATGCAGAAAGGCAATTCACATCATGACACTTTGCCTGGCCATGGTGAAAAGAAAGGTGAGATGACCCTGTCACAAAAATTCTGACTTTAGACAGACACAGGCCACCACACCTGCAAGTCACCTAACACATCCAGGTATTCAGAGCAATACCTTTCAGCAAAAACGCTCTTAGGAGAAAAGTAACAAGAGTTTAAATCATCCTATCTGCCATTCCGTCTAGTGCACCTTGTTTGAAACATACTGTCCCTCACTCCTTCAAAGCTTTATGTCAGTATGCAGTTGCCGGTTTTTTACTCCCAACCTGTAAAATGTTTATGCATTTGCCATCATAGTATTTGCTTAATTTGGCTGTACATTAGCTCCGAGATTTTAAAAAAGTGAGCTGCTTGCAGAACATGCATGACTCACTCATGGTCTCTGATTCAATGGGGCTTTTGCCTGATGCTATGAGATTTATATTCAAGTCTGCCAGGTGCAACAAGCAGCTCATGCAGAGATTTTGGTCCAAATAGGGCACCACATCACAAAACGCAACAGAATAAAAGCATGCCATTGCAAAGGTCCTACAGAGTCCCTGAGCCCCAACACTTATCACATTTATTGAAAACACGGAGGCCAAGTGTCATCAATTCCACAGCCACTCAAACTCATCTGCCAGCATTGATGTCCTCTTACAGACCGTAAATTGGACCACGTCCTCCATTTTGATGAGTTTCTACTGTATTGGTTATTCTTTTCAATCACTGGAAGACCAGCTTCATCTCTCTATGCAAAGGCATTAAATCTGTTTTTCCTCTTCTATAACAATACCTGGTTTTGATAAATGGCACCAAAAAAACCCTAAGCTCAGATGGTGCCTAATAACCTTAAGAAAAACCAGTGCAAAAAAACCCTAAGCAAAACCGACACCTGCAAACCCTAACCTAAACCAGCACCTGCAAAGCCTAAGCTAAAACGGAGCTGAAAAGCTCTGTGCTAAATGAGCACCGAAAAGCCCTGCACTAAACCAGAACTAAGTAACTCTGATCCAAACCAGCACCAAAAAGCCCTAAGCTAAACCAACTCCAAAAAGCCCTAATCTAGAGTCGAGAAATCCTGAGCTAAACTGGCACCAAAAAGCTTAAGCTAAACTGATGCCAAAAAGCACTGAGCTAAACTGACGCCAAAAAGTCCAAAGCTAAATCAGTGCCTAAAATCCCTAAGCAAAACAGATACCCAAAACCTCTAAGCTAAACCAATGCCAAAAAGCCCTAAGCTGGACCAAAGCCTAAGAACCCTAAGCTAAACCAGCGCCTGCAAACCCTAAGATAAACCAGTGCCGAAAAGCCCTAGCCTAAACTGGCACCTAAAACACCCAAGTTAAACAGGTGCCAAAACCCCCTGAGGTAAGCCGATGCCAAAAAGCCCTGAGCTAAACCAATGTCTAAAACCCCAAAGCTAAACCAGCGTCAAAAACCCCTAAGCTAAATTGGCGCCACAAACCCCTAAGGTAAACCAGCACCAAAAAGCCCTGAGCTAAATTTGTGCCAGTGATAAAAAGATCAGTAGCATTCAAACGACCTTGTTTTCTCACCTTGCTGAAGTGGGAAGCTAGTTGCAGCTGGGTAAGGACTCCGATATAATAAAATTCAATAGAAGCAGGCTGTTATTAAGCAAGGTATTCTTTATTGCAGTGATGGGGCAGCAATGAGGATATTTTCCCAATAAGTGCTCCAACAATTTGGCAAACTTTATACACTATATAGCATAAAGTTATACATATTCACATTCTCAAAAAAATCATTTACATATATATGAGATATCCTGGAACTCATTAACATATGCAAATGTCTGGTCTACATACACAGTCATCTTCACTGGTGGTCTTTGGGTAGTCATCAGGGTCTGCAGATAAAGTCTGCTAGTCTTCTTCACCGCGCACTTATCTTCTCTGCTGGTCTTTGGGTAGTCATCAGGGTCTTCAGATAAAGTCTTCTCGTCTTCTTCACCACGCACTTATCTTCTCTGCTAGTCTTTGGGTAGTCATCAGGGTCTCCAGATAAAGTCTTCTAGTCTTTTTCACTGCGCACTTATCTTCTCTGCTGGTCTTTGGGTAGTCATCAGGGTCTTCAGATAAAGTCTCCTAATCTTTTTCACTGCGCACTTATCTTCTCTGCTGGTCTTTGGGTAGTCATCAGGGTCTTCAGATAAAGTCTGCTAGTCTTCTTCACTGCGCACTTATCTTCTCTGCTGGTCTTTGGGAGTCATCAGGGTCTGCAGATAAAGTCTGCTAGTCTTCTTCACCGTGCACTAACTTCACTGCTGGTCTTTGGGTAGTCATCAGGGTCTGCAGATAAAGTCTTCTAGTCTTCCTCACCACGCACTTATCTTCTCTGCTGGTCTTGGGTAGTCATCAGGGTCTTCAGATAAAGTCTCCTAATCTTCTTCACCGCGCACTTATCTTCTCTGCTGGTCTTTGGGTAGTCATCAGGGTCTCCAGATAAAGTCTTCTAGTCTTCTTCACTGCGCACTTACCGTCTCTGCTGGTCTTTGGGTAGTCATCAGGGTCTTCAGATAAAGTCTCCTAATCTTTTTCACTGGGCACTTATCTTCTCTG
>JAVJGI010000035.1:9086865-9117202 GCA_035590275.1 Ibycter americanus | reverse complement strand
GAGTTGTACAACTGGGTTTTGTGGGCTAAAACCAATTTTCCTGTGTATCAGTGTACCTATTGTAATCTTTTTATTAAGTTGTAGTTCTGACTTCTAAACTCTTTTGAGTTGGGTTCATTTCTCCTGCCGGTTTACTTTTAAACCAGCACACAGTGTCACAAGAGTCCCAAGCTACAGAAGTCTTGAACAGTTGGGGCTGGGGTTTTGTTTGGCGTTTTTCATTTTGTCAAAAGCATTAGAAGGTGTTGCACCCAGAAGGGACTTGAAGTCAGTCAGATTTGAGTTACAAAGAATTTGAAGGAAAATTATTGTTGTTCTTCCCTATCAGAAGATTCCCAACAGTACTTGAAGCAGCACTTTAGTCCCAGACCTCACTTCCATTGCATTCTGACCATCTTAAATAAGGCTCTATAGATATGCACCATATGAAATGTATTTTGATTGGGTTTTTATTCTCTTTGATCTCCCTCAGATCACAACAGATAATGCTTTTTATGTCAGGGAAGTGCTTTTCCAAGCAACCAAGTGTTAGGACCATCTGTACAGATGACCTTGACTTATGTAGCTTGTTTGGTGAGCCTGCCTTCTGATAGAAAACAGTAATCTGGCCTGTACATTAAATGCATTGCAGTAACTGCTTGTACAGATGTGTTGTAACAGCAGCCTACCTATCCAACACATTCATGTTCTATAGCTGTGGTTTTAAACTTAGCATTTAAAGACTCCTTTTTAAGTTACATCCCTGTCTTTCTCTCCCCCTCCAAATAAAACCCATCCTTCCTGAAAAGCTATCAGGAAAGTCTTGTATAGTTGACCTTTCATATTGTATTCTAAATGCTTTGTTCTAGTGAAGTAGCTGCATTCATACAGATACAAACACAGTTTAATAGGCCCCCAGGATCCTTAAAAATGGAAGTGGGGGAAAAGGGTCCACTCCAAATTAGCATGTTGCAAATTACCAGTAAGATTAAAATATGTATGTAGTGCTGAAAATTAAATAACTGCTTCATGGATGAAAAGTCGATCTACCTAAAACCTAATGAGTAGCAAAGAGACAGGGGAGACATAAAGGGCCAGCAATTTTGTTGAGCAAAAGCTACCCTGACTCTTAGGTCTGCAAGTGACATGAGCTGCTGTAATTTGCAAGTAATGATGCAGAGATGAAGAGCTAGCACACGAAGTCATCTGCCACCATCTGATCCATATGCATGAACTCCCAAGTTAGAAAGAAAGTTCACTTCATACTAGTGAATTTTGTAACTATATATAAATAGCTGCTTTTCTACTGCAAACTGAGTTTTCTAAACCACCCACAGAAAAAAACGGTCAGGTGCTCTAGTTTTTCACGTAGCTTTCAAAGCCTGTATTTTCCAAGTAGATCTACATTTCAGGTATACTAATAAGTGCAAATTTGTGTGATCTGTGCAAACAAGCCAAGTTCCAACAGAGGAAATTTATGCAGCACAAAGTAGCTATAATACACATCAACCCCATTAATGACGTGCTCTCCGTGTGTGTAACTTGTGTACCCATGTTTAGCAGGCAAGTTTAGTATGTGCAGGCAAGTTTAGTATGTACAGGTACTGGAAAGTAGTCTGACTAAATTCAGTGTGGTCAATCACTCAATTTTATACAAAAGAGATTGTAGGGATGTTCTCATCCCCATGGACACAGGAACAATAGCTACTCTGAGGGCAAACAAAGTGCATGAGAATTTAATGTCTTTTCCCCCATTTTTTATGCATCTCTCCTTCCTGGTTTTAGCTACTTTCAGAAGCTGTAAGATACTGGCCCTGAATAGAGTGAGCTTGGCTTCAAGAGCAATAATACTAAAGGCCAAGAATATGGCTACCATTGTGCTGAAGAGACAGACCATTTTGGGGAGTGCTGTTTAAAAAAAAAAAGCAATCTTACTTCCAAGTGCCAACAAACTAACACCTGTGACATAGATCTAGGATGCTTTGTCTTCACAGAGTTCCTAATAAATTTGATGATAATGGACATAGTTGCTCTATGTTTCAGATGGCCTCAGTCTCTTCACCAAAATAAGTTTAATACTGTGAAATAAAGATAACTTAATTGATTCTGCCATTGGGACAGTGCCTAACCTTGCTCTACATTGATATGAATGCAGTCAAGCCAAGCTATTTGTTCAAAGTCTAATCAAATCAAACCTACAGCTTCCAATTTCTCTTACAGCAAAAATTATTTTGGTTCCATGAAGATTTTCATGGCCACTGAACTAAAAACAGAAATTAGTCTGTAAAATAAGCATTTTTGCAATAGGCTCCATTCTTTGATGTGGTCACCTTCTCATGGTGAGCGAACATAGTTTTATGTCATCCTTGATTAGCATTCACCTTCCCAATGAATGGAGACAGATCCCTTTCTGACATAGCTAACATCTTCAACAACCTCCCCACTTCACAGGTTGTGCCACGGCTCTGTAGTTATCTCCCTTTCTTGTCCAGGCCACACCACAGTGACACACAGTGAGGAGACTAGAACAGGCAGTTCTCCCAGATATCTATGCTTCCAAATTCTAAGAGGGCTTCATGTGTTCTCCCTAATACCTGTCCACAGTAGCAAAAAACCAGTTAAACCCACTCACTTAGACCACACAGTGCATTTTGTTTCTCATCTGTAACACGTTAAAAGTAGTTCTTAGAGAGACTATAGTGGGTAATTCTATACAAATAGTTCTGTTGAAACCATTCCCCCGCTTCCACCCTAATGTGACCACCTCTATTTTCAGCCTTCCCCCCAACAGCCTTTGATTCAGTATGACCAACACTAATGCCTTGCCCCACCTGCTAACACCTCTATTTCCTTTTCATTAGAAACTCAGATACAACACACCATTGCCTCTGAATCTTCTTCATCCCTTACATTTCACTCTACATTTCAACTTTCTATCCCCACCATGAAATCCAAATCCACTTAGCTCTCCACTCAGCTTCTAAATAACCATTTTCCTCTCAACAAACATACTGACTTTTTTCCTTTTGGTTAAAGTGATCTAGATTACCTTTCACTGGCTTCCTTGTCTCCTCATTTTCAAATTCCTACTTCCCACCCCTCACACACTTTTTTATTTATTTATTTATTTTATTTTGTTATTATTGGTTGAACTGCTTATACCTCCCCAAGGTCCCCTGAAAATATAAGTAGAAACCTACTTTGAGAGTCTGAGTTTCATTCTGGGGGGGGCTAAGTCACTAGAAAACAGGTATTTTTTACTGATTGCAGCTCATCTTAAGTAGCTACAGTATATACTTGAAGAACTACCTTTTGATGTCTCAGGGAACCATTTGCATGAGATGTTACAGTTACTGGGTGATCTGGTCTGTTCCTAAACTACTTCAGTGGTATGTACTGCATTTTACCATGCCTTGCTTGGCCTTCTCAATTTTCAGCTGTAAAGTATAAGCAGGTACAAGGCACCTTTCATCTCCCCTCAAGGCTGCTGATATTCTATAGCATAATCTCATCTTCTCCTGGTCAACTGAAAGCTGTACATTATGCCCCACTTCAGGCACCATTCAAAGTAGCTCTCCTGTTTCTCCCTTCCCAACTGTTCAACTGGTTTAACAGTTAAGACGACGCTGCTTAGTTAGGATCTGTAGTCACACCTACACCTTAAAAATGAATGCATACTTACGTGAGAGGAAAAAATGAAATCAATCCTGAAGGAAAAATAACTGGCCCATTAACCAAGTTGTCAGGCGAGTAAGAATTCTCTGCCTCATAATTACTGCTTTAGCCTCTCGTTTAGAAAGGAGGGGAGCACAGATCCATTTCCAGGAAAAGCAATGGTTTAAGGAAACTTGTTTCAGACTTCAGAAAAGCTACACTGCATTTCTTTTAACTAGATCAATGAGCACATTTTTATTGTCAGGTTTGTTTACGTAAGACTATAAGCTGTCAACCCCCATCAGCACTGGATGGAAAGCAACTAGCCACCCACATCACTCCATATTGCTGACGTATATGGCATTGCCTTGTCTAACAATCCTTGACAGCCCTAGAGGCAGGAGCCCTTTTTTCCCCTACATGCAAGAGGTAGCTCAGGGGAAAAAACCAAAATTCTCAAAACTAAGCGACAGCAAGTTTCACCTCATCTCAGTTTCCTGGTTTTGCTCATGAGGACCATTTTAACTGTTTGTGGAAAATGAGACAGTCCCACAATGCCTTCACCTTCAAATGCCTATGGAGTTTTATTCACAACTGTTGACATTGCTTGTTTTTAAACCCATATGATTGGTAGAACATTAAGTCCAAGATAAATCACTCCCTTTCAGCAAAGGCTTCTGGGTACATGGCTGAGGTATTTCAACAATGAAGGGCAGCAGCTTGCCATGTTACATCGAAAATATCTGTGGAGGTTCAAGACAAAGAAGCTCTTCTGCATTAGATAACACATTAGATACTCCACAGCTGCAAAAGAAAGTTCCTCCCCCAGATACCATTATCTGTTTCAGCTGAGTCACTGTAAAGATGAACTCTAGTTTGTTACAAGGCCTCTTCTATCTAGTGCACTACTGACAAGTGATGAATTAGGCTGACCAAAACAAGCTCTTCCCTGAAATGAGACCAGCATTCCAGAAACACAGTAATGAATTGTGCCAAAGTCAGACAGCAAAACCTTGTTAAGTTACCAGGGTGGGAGCAGGCAGTAATAAAGTGCACATTCAGCTCACAACCCCAGGAACCCTCTATCCATACAACACTGCACACTTCTGCACAGGAGAGGGACAGAACCCACCCCCTTTCTTCCCTTTCCAGGTGCTGAACCAGAGCCAGAAATGTCCCAGATTCCTGCCATTTTACTTTATCCCCTTCACTGCTATTCCCTGGTAATGGTAACCTCAAGAAACGGGAGAGGGAGAAAGAGAGAAGGTGCAAACAAACCTTTTTCAAATGAAGAAAGGAGGAAGAGAGGGTACAAGGATGTAGTCCACACAACAAGTATCACAGCCCTTCTATTCAAAGCACTTGCCTTTCTATTTACTGTCGCCGACACTCCTGCCACACCACTCCCCCATCCCCCATTTTGGGTGGATCCCTAGGATTTTCTTTGGTTAAAAGAGAGACTTGTTTACAGGATTGTCTGTAGTCTACTCGTGGAAGAAAATGGCAAACAGTAACTTCACCAAAAAAGCTTTTAAAAGCACAGAGCAGAAAAACAGAAAGCACTGTATCCAGCGCCCCTGAAGTGGTGAACACAAAAATGCTGTGCTCATACATTCACAATGATATTTTGTTTGGGAAATAAATAAAGTAAAACTTCTCCCAAAGGAGTCCATAAAGGCAGTCAAGCAGCAACAACAAAAAAAGCTGCATGAAGATTAGCTGTATCTCAGGCTCTGAACAAATGAAAGATGAGAGGCACTGGAAAGCCTTGCAATATAGCAGTCATCCTTTCACTGTATTTTGTTATCTGCAGATCATGCAGGTAGCGCATGAACTGGCCCTTGAAAACTGCAACTTGTAGCATGAGTGCACAACAGCAGTTGCCGTGTTAAAAACATTGCCTATCACAGCTGCCAAGCCTGTAGATGTCAGGCAAAACAAGTCTAAAGTCTAGCTTTAGATTAAAAAAAAAAACAACACTCTACCTGAGGGCACATGTTGTTAGACATGGTGTTGAATACCTTTGGAAATAAGTATACAAACTTTAGCACACTGCAGCCAAGTGTACTTCAGTTTCTCCAGTGTTGCACAAAGTTTTGCCATTTCACTCATAATTACAGAATTAGTATTCTATACACAGGCCTTCTAACAGAATTGCTGTTCTTTCTGTAAATCATAAATACAAACTTAATGGCATTAAGAGGGAGTAATGCTGCTACATACAGTTTAAAAAAAAAAAGGGCATACAGTTTAAAAAAAAAAAGGGAGTCTGAAGAACTCAAGAGTTTTAATAAAGTCAAGAACATCCAGGACTTTTTGCTGGTTGTTACCTAAAAGATTACTTGCATTTTGTGGCACTCCTACTGTGGCAAGAGATGCCTCCTAAGTCTTACACTCCTCAAGACTAGTGTAACTTCACAGAGTGACTTTGTGAAGTGTCAGCTCTACCTGCAGTGATTCTTTGCAAGGCCAGCACACCCCTGCCTCACCATACCCAGCACTAACAGGCTCACCTCAGCTGCTTAAGCAGCTCACACTGTCCAGCTGCATGATTACTCGTAGGCATATTGTAATAATCTGGCCATATGTTCTCAGAAAAGCATGTGATCAACCAAAAATCTTAGTATTACTTCCCTTCATTTAACTGTAAATATTTGTACTCAGTAAAAAAAAAACACCAACCCTCTCAATAACATGTTACTCAAAATTATAACTTAGATTACAAACAAACCAACCCTAGAACCACTGTGAAAGTACTGTCTTCTCTGCCTACATTCATAGGACTTTGACAACACCAAGATCAACCTGTTTTTCTACAGAACTACAGTGCAACGCTACTCCTCCAGATGCAGTTATGTGCTTTGAAAAGCACAACTTCAAAGGCCGTTTGGGAATTTCAAGCTCCAGCCTTAAAAAACCCAAAGCGATTATTAATGAATAATTAAAGCAAAGGGAGGGTTTCCTTTTGTAATTTTTTTCGTAGTACCTGCTACTTCAGAAGAATCTATTCCTTTTCCCCTTGTTGATCTCCTTTCATTATCTTCAGTTTTGTTTCCTTGCATTTCTCCAGCTCTACAAACTTGTTTCTGTGTTTTCCTTTCACTGCATCTTCCCCTGAGCCAGGCTTAATGATTGCTCTTTCTTGCAAGCGATCTTTTCTCCCTAGAAGTGCTAAACCAGCATTTTTAATCTGCTATTACCCCGATGCATTTTACACAGGAAGGGCAGGTAAAGACACAGATCTTTCAATCATTGTAGCTGGTGTGCAATAATGCATTACAGTTTTGGGTTTTTTGTCTGAATACAACATAATCTAGGATTAAGTTTATAGATTAAGATCTGCAAGTATAACTATCCTTTACTTAATTTTAAATTGGAGCCTTCTAAAAACAGGACACGAGCAATTTGTAAAATCACTTCAGCAATTCTTTCCTCACACACTTTAGCTCCCCAGCATCTACAGACTGACCCTTTGAGAAAACAATTTCCGTTTAACTGACATGCAACAACAGCAACAAAAATAATGTTGCTTGTGTATGCAGAATCTCAAACAAATACAAATGAAATAGAAAAGGATTTTGATATCTGACCACCAACTCTCATATAGAAACCTCATCAAAAGCACTGCATAAAACCATAACACAAAAAATACAGATCATTGCAAAGAATGATTTAATAAGATGATGCATCAAAAAAACAGCTGGCTTTTAATTCTCCAATAATTTCTTGCTTTGCCAAATCAAACACCAATAGCCCTCAACAACATTTTTTTTAGTCTCAATTTATAATGCCTCAAAAAGATAGGCAGAGAGGAGAGTCTGGACTACCTAAACAGAAGTTAATAAATTCCATGTATTTAGGATAACAAAAACCAAAACAAAGATATAAGGCTCCACTCCAGCCTTAGAAGACCAGAGCTCTTCATCAGAATTTACCAGTCTCCTACACCCTGCCCAGCAACACCCCCAGCTGTTCTGACCAGTCAACAAAGCATTCATAGTTTTCATTCCCCTCTCCTACTTCCCTTTACAGAAAGAAAAAAATTGAGCAGTGAGGCCAATATCCAGCTTTATGATTCTGTTGTTTTATGTCTAAACAGCTACTTCTGTCATTCTGAAGAGGACCCAGCTTGCAGAGGTCCAACCCTAGTCAGTCCCACACTCCCCTAGATGAGCCAGGAATGGTGCTGCACAGGGCTGGTCATGTGCAAGTTCATTGTTTTACAGAAGGGTGCCCAACTGGATCCAGCTATTATTTCACTGTATCACCTAACAGACCTTCCTTCCCCTTTATCAGGTATTTGATGGAAAGATTAAGAGATCTTTTAATCTATAAGCAGTTTATCAGCTTGTAATACTGCAGAGCCCAAATTAAGCTCCTTGAATTAAGTCAATACTGCAGCTGAGGCTGATGCTATGACATAACGGATACAGGCCAAAAAGTAAGCATGATCTGAAAAAAAACCCACCCCAACCCCCGCCCCACAAGACAAGTACAGCCAAAATATAAAACAGTTGCAGATACCCTAGGCCTAATTCCTTTAAACTGAAGATCTCCAGGCATACACACCTCTCTGTATCGACCCTATTATGCTGGAGGAGGCAGACCTGCACGTGAATGAAGTAGACTGAGTTCTACAAGCAGTAAACTAGTGCATCAGATGGTAAGAACATGGATCCATTAACATTACAATAGCCTGCAAAAGTGCCTTGCTTTAGCACCCACAGGTTAAAGCAAAGTAATGATGAATCTTCAACAGCCTGCCTACTGGAAGGGTTAAGAAAACCAAATGAAAAGCACTTTGCTAATAGAGTGTTGTGTCCAAAGAGATCTTGTCTCTGTTCTCAAATACCAGTTCAAACAGAAATCTGTTTTGTTGTCTCAAAAGGCTTTAGCAACAGCCATTCCAAATTTCAGAGAAAACTGTCTCTTCAGCTTCATGAAGTTCTACTGAACCTACAACTGTATAAGCCTAGCAGCAGGAAGCAAGTTATGGGTAGGCCTCCAGGAAGAGATTTTAAGGTGCCTGTCAACAAATCACTGTGAGATTCAAGTTCTCCACACAGCTCTGTGATGCTGCTGCAGGCCTTTCTATCGCAGCTCTTGCCAGCCCCTCTCCTGGGAAATATGCAGTTACCCTTGTTGCCAACCCTTGACCGACCTTTGAAACAGAAATGTCAGACCAATGACAAGAATGATGAAAACAGAGATAACATTTAGGTGGGCTGGGTCTTGCCTTGTCTAATACACAGAAAGACCAAGTGTGATCAGTTGCCCTGTATCTGCAGATTCTCAGTCTTTGTAATCAGGAATCCATGAGTCAATCCAATTAACCTGCCAATTGTGGCACAAACTTTCCATGCTTGGGTCGTATTACTCAAATTCATGAACTGTAGTTTCAAGAGTTCACATTATCAATTCTGGCTCCTGAAGAATTTTAAATGGGAGCGCCTCAATATTGTACAACTCAGTCAATAAAACATCATTTGGATTTACAAACCAAACCCAGTGTGCCATCAGCATTTTCCAAAAGCATGAGTCAGTGCAGTAACTATCATCTTACTTTGAGTAACTATCATCTTCAGTAAGTCTACAAGGCTCAGACATTCATTTGCATCAGGGAAAATACCTAAGCCTCTAAAATTTAACCGCCAGAACACCTAGAGTGCAAGGCAAGTACTAACTCCAGCTACTGTAATTAGAGCTGATCAGACTTTTAAGTATTACCCTGCAGGCAGCATGGCTGAGACATCTTATGTTTATCTGAGTAAAATGAAGCATTATCTTTGTAGCTAGGTAGCTTGTGATAGTAGGAAACCCAGAATGTTCCTGTGTTCTAGTACTCAAAGAGAAGTGGGCTTACACAAGTTTTACTTACAAGTTTTACAGCCACCTACAGCAGCAGTGTGAGGCAGAAATTCATCAACTGCCACATTAAGAGCCATAGAAATAAAAGAGAGCCTAAAAAAATGCATCTTTAAGACACCTCACACCACATACAGTTCAGAGAAACAGCCTGTTTAATAAGTTTTGTGACTCTCCAGCACAAGGAGGACAATAACACTAGCTATGCAAAACAGAACTTAGATCAGTTGATCTCACAGCCTAATTCTATGCCTTGAAGAAGTCCTTAAGGTAGTTCACAGCTGGATAGCAGTGGCAGCATGCGTCACAGAACAAATCACAAGATTTTTTTAACAATATATTCCTCCACTGAGTTTCCCTCAAAACTGAGGCCTCTAAAACAACCCATTTTAGTCATCAAATTAGTGTAAATCATGTAGGCAACCAAAAATCTTCTCATAATAGTGTATTACTTGCAACCTTTTGTGGTAACCAAGAGACTGAGCAGGAGGTTGGTGCAGGATGGGGTCTCTACACATCTTCCTCAAAGGAGACAAGGTCAACAGCTGCTCAGGAGGCACATCCTGTTGTCTACATGTGGAGACTTAAGGCTAAGTCTCTGAAGGACTGGATTAGTAGTTCACAGTACAGTCTCAGTAAGAGGATCATGAGTATGCCACACCTTCATCCAACAGCAACCTACTCCACACCTTTCTCTCAGAGCTGATTTTCTAACTCCTCTGGTTCAGCTTGCTGGCTGATACATAGAAAACAGAGCCATTTAAAAATGAATGAAGCGGACTTTTTTCCTCTTGAAGGATTAATAGCTTTTACCTTCAAACAGTTCTTCCTTATTCATCAGGTAAGATCAGAAACCAGAGAAAGAAAAATTTATCAAAAAAGGTGCCTGGCAAGATTAAAACAAAAGAATTCTCAAAAATTAGAGGGGAAGGCTGACTAACTGTCAAAGCTTGCTAACATTTGGGCTTGCAACCAGCTCTGCAAAGGCGTTTAGTTTTCTGTTTGGTAGTACAATCACTTAGAACCTCTTCCCTGCAGTGGTTTATGAGAAAAGTGGAAGAGGTCAGCTTACGTACATGTCCATTGTGGCACTTCTAGTTTGCAGAAAGCGTCAGCTGTAGAAAGAATTACACCTAATCTATTCAAGAATACATTTGAGGTTAGAAAACATGGCTGATTGTATTTCTGCAGTCTGTACTCCTGTGGAATGCCAGTGGCACCCATGCTGACAAAGAAGGTGTTGGTACAGAAAGTGTTCATGGTATGTGTGGAACAAGTTATACCTTGAGGAAAACCATTCTTTGGATGGTAAGGGGACTGAGGATGGTTCTGTGAATCTCAGTAATACTTCAGTGAAGAAACTGCTGTGGAATGTGACAAGAGGACAACAGCCTTTCCTTGCCTGTAGATCCCAGAACATGCAAAATGTTCTTAAGAGCTAGTACAATATGCCATTCACTTACATGACCTTTTTTAGCATTACTGAGAAGAAATCTGATGGTCATGTCAATTATGGTAAGAGGGGTACACAAGTAAAGTCTTTAAAGCATAAGCTAGCAGAACTCTTTAGGGTATTCCTGTTAGTGGATGAACGTTTGTTTTTTCCTAGTAGAGACAGCATAACAACAATTGTTCCAAGTGCATCACTGCCACCCCAACACAGGGGTGCAATTCCCACCTCCCAGGAGGCTATGCCAGAAACAGCAGGCAGTGATTTTTGCATGTTTGTTCCCTAGGCTATCAATGGGAATGGATGGCTATAAGTAGCTTCATCTTGTTTGTAAAAATTACCTGAAAAAGGGGCAAAATGCAAAGCAGCTGACTTCAGAATTTCAGAGAAAACAAACCAGGTTGTGTTTGCAAGTGGATGAAGAATCCAACAAGGCTGGCTTATGAGAGGAACCTCGGGATGGTCATGCTGCGATGACTACAGTGTCATGCATAAAGTACACAGTACTCTTACTTTAAGTCACATTGCTCTGGTTTTCAGTTGGTGTTGCAGTGAGCTCCATTACGTCATGGAGACACCTAATCCATGCAGCGCCGTGCCTCACAAAGAGAAATGCTTTAAAAGCTGCCAATTTTCCCCATCACACCAGCTGCTCTTCAAACTCAACCAGTTATCAGCAGCTACCAATATGAACAGAATGAGAAAGCCCCTGCCTGCACCCTGCAGTCAGGGACTTTGCTACGCCAGATTTAAATTTCAGCACTACTAGAGCCAAAGTGCCACAATCAGCTCAAGGCAGAACAGCGCAGAGCTGCAGGACTCACAGCATGAGGATTACTTAAGGAAGCGTATCCATCACTCATTGTACAACAAACACAGTTATAGTGGTATTTAGTCAACAGACAGAGCATGGGAAACAATCAGTATCAATGTTCACAGAAAGAGTCAAAATAAGCATTTTTCTACTACACTTTTTTCCTTTTCATAAATTGTACTAGCTAGATACTAGCACAACATCACTCTTCTGAGAAAGCTCCAGAGCTGGCCTGCAAGACTCGCCATGTTCACTGGTCATATTCAGGCAATTTGAAACAACTCCAGAAAGTGTCACATGCTAACATTTACTCAGACATTGTATGAGCTTCCAAACAACTCTATTTTCCCAGTGCCTAAGTGTGTCTAACACAAATGAAAACACAAGCTAAACAGAAGAATTTGCTCAGCAGCATATTATGACTTTACACTTTACATACACGTATGCTGCAAATAGCAGATGACCTAGCTTAACAGCCTGAACCACAGAATTATTAGTTTTCTGCCATGGCTGTTCTGAGTATCCTTGATTAGCTTTCCTTCTGCACTTTCCTCTTACCCTTAAAACAAAAGAAAGAAAAAAAAAGAGAGCACAGTGTTTTGAACAGAGCTCTAATTGGAACAAAAGGTGGCAGTTCAAACCCTTAAGAACACATAGCATCTGCTTACAATTCTACAGTACAAACAAACCACAACCCAGTGAAAGCATATTGAACTTCTTCTGGCAGAAAACCATGCCTCCCCAGGGAGGGAGGTGGTGGTAGTGCCTTAGGGACAGAGATTTCACTGTCTTCGCTCTATTGATTAGGTTTAATGACATAAGGCTTTTTCTGTATACGCAGCTTTTCCTGTTGAAAAGCACAGCACTTGGGCCACAACACTCTAACCTTCTCTCCCAAGTTAACAGCAAGATCCACAAGTCTGTCTACACTGCAAAAAGCAGCATAAGGAGGAGAGCCTTGAGCAAGCTGTGAACATTGGAGTTACAACACTGTAGTGTGCTGCTAAAGCTATTTAGTGAGTTGAAAGATAGGGCTAATTTACACCAGTTACAGCATCAAACTCACATGGCCAAGCAGCTTTCAGGAGCCACATGCCACAGCTTGTAACAACAGGATTTTGCACTGTGTAGGCTTAACACTCTGGTGCACGTTAAGTATCCTTGGAATTCAGAAAGTGGAACTAGGCAGGTACACTAAGCAGATTAAGCTACAGTGACTGGGATGAGCTTCAAAGCAACAAAGAAAACTTAGGAAAGAAGAATCCATCCAGAATTACTAAATGCAAAGACATTACCTGTCATCCAGGGAGTACAGGGATGAATATGTCATTTACCACAGGATGATGGCATTCTTGAATGCACAAGCTGCAACATCTGTGCCTTATTACCTCTGCTTGGGCAATCTCCCATCTCACGTTTGCCTCTCTCAGCTCTTTTGAGGATCCAGGCATCTCTCTGCCCCAGTTTCTACCTAGTCTCCCACTGCTTCCTTTCAGTCCACGTTCTTTTACTCCCATTAGTACCATTTGAGCCAGGAGACATTACCTGTTTGTAAACTCCTACGTTTATAGCGCTGTTCTTGCTTTGAGTTACAGCAGTGATCTCAGAGAACTTCTCCCAGACTGTGACCATGATAGATAAGTGATTTATTGACTGATTTATTTCAAACATTTCCTATCATATCTTTGCAGCCAAGTGTCCCATGACCCCTGAAAATTGAGTCCACATTCTAACATACACTATCTTCTTCCACAAAACCCAGGATAAAATACTAATTAGCAAGATTACTTGTATGCCAAGGGGAAAGGGCAATGTGACTGTAAGAGGCCAGATTTACTATTAGCAAAAGACATGATAAACAGGTCTATAGCAGAACTGGAAAACAATTACAGATCTCAGCTACTTGAGTAAGATCTACTCTTCTATGCATTGCATAACCTCTCTACTTGCAATCTTGAGAAGGAGCTATAGTCCAAATGAAGTTTTGCCAGCTCTCTAGAGCTCCCTGTTACATGGTGTAAGGGGATGACACATTAAAGATGTCATAGTGACTTTGCATCTTCTGCTTTTCCTATTATTTTGCATACTGCCGCTGTCCTTTATTCTCAAATTTCCCCAGGAATTATTACCTTGTCCCTCTTCTTAGAGCTACCTTGCTTTTTGAATCACTGGCAATTATTATTTTTAAGGGGTAATATAAAATGATGAAGATGTTTACAGATATCCTTAAAGCAGACAGCTTATAATTTCTCTATTACATCTCCTTCTAGAGTTTAAGGCACAGTCTGTGGAACACTGCAGAGAGCTATTTGCATATCAAAGAAGACACAAGGAAGTTCAATGCTTTGGTTGGCATCATGATCAATACATGCTGTACAGTGTATTAAACTAGCCTGACTCTACATCAGACCAGTGCTAGCAATTTCACCCTTTGTAGCTCAACATGCTGGAGACTGCCTAAAGAAGAACCCAGATAGCAAGGTAGCTGCATTTAGTTTACACAAAGCTGTGTCACTGTTTCCAAAAAGAAGAGTAAACAAGAGGACATTAGCAGTTACACTACCACCAAGAAGCCATTCATTGGAACATCTAACACCTATTTCACTCAACACAGACTTGCAAAATCCACTAGTACTCAGAAGAAAATAGGACTTTTTCCTCCTGTAAAGCTTTCTTACTGAAGAATTTCTCTATTCCACAGCAGAACTGGAAACCATCCCCTTCTGTCACCAATAACTGCCCCAGTAACCTTCAGAAATGAGCACAACTAGGATGTAGATAGGCAGAGTTTCAACCACCAGGAATTAGAAATAGGATTTCCCTGTATCACAGCTGAGTGTCCAGCCACCTAGGTTATTATGCACACAGAGGGATATCTCCGCCTCTGTCTTCCAGAAAGTTTGCCTGGGACTTGAGCAACCTGCAGCCAAAAAACCATCAGATACTAGTAGATTCATAACAGAAAACTGACTTGTGTAGGCTATACTCCAACACAGCCACTAGCAGATGGACTAGCAGCTTTTCTCTTCAAAGCTGCTGTTCAGAGGGTACGCTATATGGGAGGACAAATAATCCAAACCAAGTAGAGCTGGGTACTACACACCTAAACTTACCCCACCCCTTAAGCTGTTATACACACTCCTGTGGCAAAAATACAGTAGTGGAGCCCAATCTCCTTTTATTGGAATTCCATCCATCTGAAAACATCACTGCCACTGTTTGAGGGCCTGATCATAGGCAGTGCTTTGATATAACATAGATGAAAATGAGAATTACAATATAGTCAGTAGAGCCGTCTTTAAGCTACATTCTCACTGCACTATCGTGTAAGACAAGCTTTACAATTTGCATACTTGTTCAAGACCAAGTGTTCTCTTGCATTTTATACTCTCCAGAGACATTCACAGCTTTGTTCAAGCAGTGCTAAGACATTCAAGTATTATGTGTAATTATAAATTTAATGCTATTTAGTAAATACTCATGCAGTTTTACCTAGAACCATGTAGTTTGAGCTCCTGCTTTTCATAGGCTGGCAATGTAATTTCAGCCTGAGCAGGACGAATAATCAGTCTTACACTGGTTCCTTGTGATTTGTATTGACATAACATTATTCCTCCATCCCAAAGCAGTTTTTTCCATCCACCCCTGGAAAAAACAGCCATTTCTAAGCCTGAAAGCCACATTTTTCCACAAATGTGTCAGTCACCTCTGAGGGTTGGTGACACAGCCATACCATACAAGTTCACAAACCCAAGCAGGGATGGGAAGCTGTGAGAGAAAAAACCCTGCAGACAAGTCAGCATCAGCCAACAGAAGATAAAGCATCTCTCCTTTACAAGAAAAGGAGAAACACAAACTATCTTATAGCTTAAGTCAGGTATTTCTAGTAAATAAACATAATTCAGGAATAGTTTAATAGCAAGCACTATTTTGAGAATCAACTCAGGTCCCAAGATTAGCAATAGTATTCTCCAGTTACTCTTTTCCTTATCTGGCTATTCCATACCAAGGATTCCTAAATCTCAAAGTCATGAGAGGTTTCAGATTAATATCAAAGCTTTCTTCTTCTTGCAACAACCAGATAAAATAAAGTACTCTGAGTGACAGAGAATAGCAGAGCACAAGCCACCGTATTTAAGATGAGAGGTCACTACATATCAACGTCACCTACTCCAACTTCCCCCTCACCCTACCAAGGTAGTGATTTTTACAGCAGTTGTTGCTCATCCCCTGTTGATCACAGTCGGCTGCAATTAGCCCTTCATTAGCCCTGCACCAGGGCAGCTGGGGATGCTGTTACTCCTCCTCCAAAGCTCTCATGCTGCAACGGTGTGGAAAGGAACTCAGCATTTTATTACCTACTTGCAGTTTTCTGTTGCTGAAGTTTGTTGAGTGGAGCTGGCCAACACACTGGGAACACCATCCCACTGTGGGTACAAGCACCTCATGCACTGCCTCTTTGCCACAAGGCCAGCACGCTTCAGGAACACACACTGTCAGAGTGCATTAGCGTGACAAGGTTGTGGTGGCAAGAATACATTTTCTGTGGAAGAAACACATTGCAGGAAAACCCTGAGTGAACTCCTTGCCATCTTTCATAAGCCCTGAGGCATGTTTATTGTTAGCAGAATAAATGACAAGATGCTTACCGTAGTCTATGTAATTAGGAAAAAATCTCCACTGTGCAATGTTAGTCCCATCACAGGTAAGAATTAGATAACTGTGAATGACTCCTTCATAAATTCAGTCATCCTTGTTGTTACTAACAAGACAAATCAGAAAGCTGGCCTGATGCTGTGCAATTTGAGCATGTTCTGCAGAGAGGCACTGAGATGAGCAGGGGGCCACCAACTCCAACAGGAGAGGCTGTGCAAGCTGGACTTACTGAGCCTGGGGAAGAAAGTTTCAAGGGGACACAAAAGCAGCCCCCCAGAAACACAAAAGAAACCCCCAGAAAGGGAGTTTCTACTTATTGAGAAGATGGATCTGTGCCCTTTATTGAGATGCTCTGTGGAGGAAAAGGGACAATAAACATAAACTGAAAAAAATCGGGTTTTAGATAAAGAAAGTAATTTTCACTATGAGAATAATTAAGGAACAAGTTAGCCAGAGTCCTTGGAGATTTTCAAGACTGGGCAAATCCGTGAGCACTCTGATGTGGATTCAGTGTGACCCTGCTTTGGGAAGGAGACCCCCCCCAGGGCCCTCCCAGCTGATGCTACCAACCAGCCGAGCCCTTCCCACAGCCAGGCAGAAGGCAGCCGCTGGAGGTCACCCTGCGCTCACCGAACAACGCTGCTCCCACCGGCAAAGGCTCAAATCCTGTTGCAGCGGGAAGGCTTTCTTAATTACAAGCTTTTTACTTCAGGTAATGACTTAGGAGTATTACACTTCTTCAAAGCCAACCTTGCTGAAAAATACACAGCAGTTTAGTTTAAAAGCTTCTGAATCCCCACCTAAGGTTGAAAACTTAATGCTAATTTCAGCCAAATAGACACCATGAGATCACAAACTAAGAGTGCAGTTCGAGGCTACATCAAGAGCCCTACACAACCTTGTTTAAACACAACAATCAACAAATTTGATTAAACAAATCAAGTTGTGCGTGTATTTCCCCTGTGCTGGGATAAAATGAACACAGACTCTAAGATCGTGTCATACAAACAGCACACACTGTATGTAAGATATTGTGTACATATTACTAAAACAATGATGGTGAAACTGCTGTGATTTCTCTAAAGAAACTGCAAGAACAATAATCACTGTAGGGGAAAAAGAAAGAAACTAGAAAATCAAAAGCATCCTCCACTGCCTGCTAGTGTAATATTGATTCTCCTCCCCTTCTCCTGAAAGTCAGTTTCTGTTTATTTCAGCCAGGTACGCTACAGCATGAACACTTAGGGGTTGAGTGGCTGGCAAGCTGTGTGTTGTTTTGAAACGAGCTTCACCTAAGAATGTGAAATGCAGCAAGCAGATCTGTGTTCACTGTCAAAACTATTGATCTTTAACTGCCAGCTTCACATCAATAAAAAGTTTCTTACAGGTATCCCATGCTCCCCTGCTGCCCCAGAGGAGTCCTTCATTGCGCTGCTACAGAGGAGCCCTGCATTGCACCATGCCAGAGTAGCCCTTCATCACACCACCCTGGAGAAGCCCATCGTCGTGCCACCCCAGAGGACCTCTTTCATCATGGGGCTCAGCTTTTCTGGGAGTCCTTAATTGCACCACTCCAGAGGAGCCCCTCATTGGACTGCATTGTGGGAGCCCTTCATCCTACTGCGCCACAGGAACTGTTCATTATGCACTGCTGGAGAAACCCATCATCACCACCCTGCCCCAGAGCAGCCCTTCCTCATGCTGCACTGGAGGACCCTATCACACCAGAGTTCAGATTGTAGCGTAGGTTACCAGTGCTTGTGAGATGACAGTTTACACAATGTGAATGTATAAAACAAGTAGCTATGGCATTGTGCAGACAAAAGGAGCGATAAAGCTTCATTAGATTGGAAACCATCCAACAGTTGCACATTGGAGGCTGAATTCAGTAGACAAGTAGCTTTGCCAGGGCAATGCTTCTTCACAGCCAGGTGCTTTATGAATACCACAAAGTAAAGCCTTATCTTACTTTCCTCAGAATTAGATTTTCAAGTAGCAAAGACAGACTTTGATGCCCCTTGAAAGCATGTGGAGTTATTTTTCTGCACAGAAGACATCACTGCAGAACAGGGTCTCTGATGGCAGCCAGGGAAAAGGCAAAGAGAAATAAATACACACTGCCCACATTCTGCCACGATGGCCCCAGACTTGCCGTAACTGCCAAAAAAGTCATAGCAGTCTGTTTTTCACCAATACGCCAAACATTGCCCTTTGTGCAAGCTCAAAAAGGACAATATATGTAAACTACTCCCTGTAGTATGCACCCTGCACTGAAAGTATTCACCTCTTGGTTGTTGTTTTGCTGTCCTGAAGTATCCATGGCTCACACAAACTGGTTGAAGAGGAAACAGGAGCTGAAACCAGTGATGTCTGCAAGCTTTTCTTTACAAGGACGTGTTAAGGATTAGGCGCAATGTCAAGGACTAAACACTGGTCTCACTTTATACCACAGAATGTCCAGTTCTGGCCTGGAGCTCCTGCACTGTAAGTGAAGAGGAAAGGATAGCATCTTTGTGGAAAAATGTATATATAGTTTTTTACATTTGCCTCTTATAGATCCACATAGAACTGCGTACCTTAGTAACTGTAAGGAATTATATGAGATGATGATTTGAGGAAAGCTCGCATTTTCCAATGGCAAGTGCTAAACCTCACCCCACAATTTTTATTCATTTTAATTTATTTTTATAAATTTAATGTATTTTGTGTTGTTTGCAAACACCTACTGCTACACATACTATTCTGGTATTTGCAGCTTCTAATGGGTGCCCAGGTGTAGGATGCATTTCCACCAAGCAGCAGGCCTATCTAAAATGAATGCATGCAATTGCAAACACCTGATCTTGCAAAGCTATGCTGAGGGGCCCATCCAGCTAAAAAATTACACTTTGTTGGTTAAAAAGGAACTGTTCGCTCATAGACAACCCTGCCAGAGGTCTTTGACAAATGGAAGTACTGCTAGTCCTAAAATGTTCTGTCATTTGACCTCCCCAAATCATGAAATTTTGCCCAAAGAACTCACTTTTTGAGGCCTGACAGTGCAGAGGCTGAATACCACCACCGCTTTCAGCCACAGGCATGTTTAACATTGAGTGCCACAGCCTCCCACTCAGGGAGTGAATGCGCAGCCCAATGGCTCCTCACACATCCCCCATCCCAGGTGGAGGCAGCAGCCAGCTGGCCAAGCAGGCGATCCACTGCCCTCAAAGCCATGACGCCTCAGGGCAGCTCTCTCCACCTCAGGCGGCCCTCTCTCCCCTCAGGATGACTCTCTCCCCCTCAGGGCGGCGCTCTCTCCCTCAAGCGGCCCTCTTTCCCCCCAGGGCGGCTCTCTCCCTCAAGCGGCCCTCTTTCCCCTCAGGGCGGGCTCTCTCCCTCAGGCGGCCCTCTTTCCCCCCAGGGCGGCCCTCTTTCCCCCCAGGGCGGCTCTCTCCCTCAAGCGGTCCTCTTTCCCCTCAGGGCGGCTCTCTCCCTCAGGCGGCCCTCTTTCCCCCCAGGGCGGCTCTCTCCCTCAGGCGGCCCTCTTTCCCCCCAGGGCGGCTCTCCCCGCCAGGCCCGCCAGCAGGCCGCGGGGCAGGGGATCCCCGATGCCCACTGGCTGCCGCGCGGGCGGACATTCCTTCCCGCCCTTCTGACAGGTTCTCTGCCGGCTGAGGCGCTGAGGCGCGAGGCGCGCTCTGAGGGCAGGCGAGGCTTCACCTGCTGTTGGGCCGCCACAAGATGGCACTCGGAGACGCATTGAGACCTTAGTTTCTGAGGCGGAGTACTCTCCTCCTCCTCCTCCTCTATTCTGTGGCCTTGGAAAAGTGCTGGTTTGTGAAAAATTAAATATGCTAATTCTTCACCCGGTTCCATCAGCAAGGCTCCCCGCATCATCGTAGGCATCCCAGCGCTGGCAGCCCAGTGTTAGAGCCAGAGAGGGATCAGCAGGATACCTCCTCCAATTCTCGTACTTTGCGCTTGGCAGAGGCTGACAGTGTTCTGTTCCAGGGCTCAGGGGAGCAGCTGGGGACAGGGCTGCCTCCGAGCTGGGGGTGGCTCAGCGCAAGTGCCAGCCCCAGCCTTACCCCATCCTCCTGTTTCAACAGGAGGCTCTGAGCCATGCTTTCAGCTTGAACGTGCGCCATATCAGCACACACAGGGCAGGTGAGATACTCTTTTCAACACACAGCTAAAGCCCGTGTTTAGTTACTGGTGATTTCTCAGTCATTGGATAGCTCTTGCAACAAAAATTATTTATTCCAGCAAGTCGCAGATGGCTCACCCAAGAAAGGTATTTAAAATATCTAAGCATGATGTAAAGTTATGGCAGGAAAATGCAGGTCAAGATCGCACATATAATCCCATACATAGCATATTTATACTACACAGAATTACAGCAATTCAAAGGCTATTAGATTTATTGATAAGTAACAAAGTATCCACAGGTAAAAAATTCCTAAAGAACAAATCCTCTGTGGGACTATTTCCCCCATCCCAAATCACTCCCCTCAAAAAACCCCAACTTTCTTGTGTTAAAGAAGGATGTTTGTGAAACAAACGTTACAGGAAGGACTGTGTATTCAGGGCAGGTGTCCAGGTTTCCTCATGTCAGTTCTCCCTGGTAGCAGCCAAGAGATTACCTGACCACTTCCAGTGCTATTCACAGAAGAAATCAATGTCCTGAAAAAAGAGAGTTAAAAGGAAAGATGTTTTGAGATTATGGAAGGATTAATGTTCCTTTATCATCCCCCCCCAAGGTACGTGAGTAGATGCAAACACAGAATACACCATAATATACTCAAAGTATTCTGAAAAAGATAAAGGTCTTTTGTCCTTTGACTCCTCTTTTGGGATGATTTGCTCCTGCCATAAGTTTTTAGGGCGAATTAGGCAACACCACCTTCTCTCTTCATTTCAAATTATTTCTTTATCTCTTTTCTTTTGTATTCCCACATCCATACCTGGATTTACCAGTCATGTGTAACCCTTTATCCTTAAACACACTTTCTAATCACACATGAAAAGGATGCCTTAAACAGACTGAGGCTATGCGATACACTTGCTACAGAGAAATGTGACTAGAAAATAAACACCAGTATTTTGCTAGAAAACTTCCAGCATGGGACAGACTTGCACAGCATATTGCTTTCATCTAACTTCCTGCTATTATCTTATATGGCTATGTATATCTCTATTCTGCTGCAGGGAATTATCACACTGTGGTGCTCAAACTGTACAACACTTACATTAGACCAGTGTATCACATATAGCTGTCCACTGGAAGCAAAAGACAGGGAACTGTTTCAGAACAGATGCTTACTGGTAATGAAAGTACTCTCGTCTTAGCCAGCAAATGGCCAATTTTAAGTGATCGAGGGAAGGCAGGCAATCCAACACTGCTTTGTAGTACACACAGTCTATTGTGTTGTCTATTGTATTCAGTGTGATTCAATGGTTCAGAAGTAGCAGCACTGAGAAAAAAATATTTATTGCTTAAACAGCAACCAAGAGGCATGGATTGCCTAGTGCTGCACAAAAGGATGCTGAGAGAAGCATGCAGGCAGAAACATTTATTAGCAGGGTTCTGTAGCTAATGGCATGTATATATTCCAATAGTGAAAGTTACTTTTTTTGGGGGGGGGCGGGAATGAAAGGAGGGTCAGAGTCACAGAGACCCCCAGGCTAATGCCCTCTTTCAGGCTTCTCTCCAGCACAGCAGGTGCTTCCCCTGCCACTTTTCCCCATCAGTCATTCCTCCATGCAATGCCATTTGTGTGTGCCACCCAGTGCTTCCATCAGGGGCAGCGCTGCATACTGATTAATCGTTAAGCTTCGAGCATCATCAGGTCCCCTCATATGAATGGCAACCCCTTCCAAGAGAACCCATCATAACACCAATACTGGGCTTTACAGGTGCAAGGCCAGGAAAGCAAGGCAAAGACATTGCCAGTGGCTTGGGGGAAGGTTACAGAGCTGCGAGCAAGAGACGGGTTGCTGACTTGCACATGGAAGGCTGATGGCATTAGAAGCATCTTTGGTGGTGTGCAACGCTAGCTCTGTATAAAACAGCACCCTTAGGGGATATTTCTGGAGCAAGCAGCATGCCCATACGCAGACTGGTCAAGATGTGCTGTAGGCTGTTTTAAATGTGAACTTAGAAATCTGAGTCAGATCCTTAAGGCCACATTTGCAATATACAGCAGCAGCAGCAGAACAAGGAAAGGAACGTATCTGTATCACCCTTCATTTTCATTGCGAAGTTCCTGCACAGCAAGAATGCGAAGTAAGGGTAAAACGACTGTGAAAGCCTGTGTCGCTAGTTTTGTGAACGAAAATTTTCCATTGATGTTCTGCATTGCAGCCTGACAACGGTCCATTCTGGACCCCAAGTCAGCCTACAGACTAAGGCATAGCTTTAACCTACCTCTGCTTCCAGTTCAGCTTGTCATACAGCAAACTGACTGTCACAATGTTGAGAAAAATGCTTAGAAACATACTTTAGTCATTCTTTCATGTTCTGTGACTAACTAATTGCTGCAGTGCTTCTGGGCCAAATTCAGAATAACATAATGTAGTGTCAAGAGAAGCAATCACTTACCCAAGATTCGCATTTCCTCAAATAAAGCTTGTCTGACACATTATAATGCAAATCCTAGCAATTGTTAACATGAAACAAAATTCTTCCTTTCACTTATTTCCTCTGTGTTAATGAAAACCATCTTACAATCTGGACCTAGGATGAAAGACTCCAGATCGATTTGAGGATTGACACACTAATCTTGTTTTGCCATATGCTTCAAAACAGCATATAGCTGAATATTCAGTATTGATGAAGGTAATTACTGTAAACCTACCAGTCAATGTGTTTTTAAGCATGGACATAAGCTACCAGTGTTAGTTGTAAGCCAAACCATACCAGTCTCTGAGAAAAGACCCTCCTCTTCCACTCCTCTGTGAAGTGTTTCCGATCTTTAGTAAAATTATGAATTGTCTGGTATATGAGACATTCTGTACCTAGTAAGGGACAATCCTCCTTTCAAAAATACAGCTACTTACTCATAGAACACTAATGTGTTTCCAAAAGCTTTTTAATTCAGCTTTTTGACGTACCAATAACTTTGTTTTGAGAAAGCAAGCATACTTTCAGTAAATCAGAAGTTCTGTGTGACAGTGTCCATATATACAATTAATAGAAAGCACCCTTGTACATTACTGATGTAGCACAATATCCAGACTCTAAGAAAGCAAGCTTTAGGTAAAACTTACATGGCCTTGAAGGAATAGTACTCAAAACAATAGGAACTCTAATAGAATCAAGCCCTTAACACAGTATTTGTAATGTCTGCAATATCAGAGCTTATGTTAGGGCTTTTATTGAGGCTATTTGCCTGTATAAAGGCCCAAAGATTGGATCCCTAAGCATCTGTGATATGCTACAATCAACTGCCACAATTATGATTTGTTTTTACAGCAAATTAACATTACACAGCCAAGTATAATTATGTAGCCAGCTGGGCTTTTGCAAATTCCTTACCGTTGTAGGAACAGTCTTATTTGCTTCTTGATAGACATGTTGTTCTGAGACTAAACTGCTAGGGAAATAACCAACTGTCCCCATATGGTCTTCATACTGTTCTCCATAAACCTTCAAGCAAGGAGATGTATAATTAGGTGCCTTAAAACAGTCCTCATCTGGTTTGAGCTAGTTCATGATTTAGTCAAAGGCAGTTACTAATAGTGTTTCTTACTCTCATTTTAGATTTCCTAGTTTCCAATTAGCTGGCACATGAAACAAACCATTAACAAAAGTTCTGATAGAGGCATACATTTTTTGGAGTAAAGTAATACCACTTACAGTTTATCTAGGATTTTTAAATAAATGCAGCTAATATTTATCTTTGCTTCCCTTAAATTTAAGAGTTTTATGACTAACTGTAATAAAATCTTTTTCCTCCATCAGCAAACAGCCACAGAAAAGAACTGTTGAGCTCTTCTGTTAAGGTTCAGTTCATAACTACCATATAGATATTTCATTCAAAAAAATATTAAAACCTTCAAGACTCCTCAATCAGTTTAAGTTTAAACATTCATTTTGAAAACTAAGTTGTTGCTTTAAAATCCACAATAGCTCAGCATTAACATCCATTTCTTGACAGAAATGCGTGTTAATCTACTTCTGGTTTGCTCATATACACAGGAATCTTCTCTTACACTTCCAGCCCAGAATTCTCCAGAGTCTTTTTCTTTCACTAGTTTCGCGTAAACATAAATCAACTGCCCTTTTTTAATATTAATGAATCTGCAGTCTGGAGCATTATAATCCTCTTCTGCTTTGGCAAGGGAAATGGTGTCTAGAAAAAAAAACATGAGGTGGACAAATTTAAATACATACATACTGTTAGAGAGAGAAACATCAATACGTGTGTGCTTGTATGCACACACATAAAACTATTCCTACAAATAAAAGTAGGTTATCCTGAAATCAATAAAAGTCTTCAAGAGTTTTTTCTGCTCGTTTTTCTATTCTTCAGTGAGCAAAGTAAAGCTTCAGAATGTGCCATTTCATCACAGTGGAAGCTATAATCCTCCTCTATACACTTACCATTCACTTGAGTGAAAAATGTCCTTTACAAAACCCTTTTTGCAGTAAAACTGCATGTGCCATTCCACAAAAACCCTCCCACTCTGCTTTTAAAGTTGACAAGCCAATGCAAATATAATAGACCTAAATAAGCAAAATAGTTTTCCCTTGCACTACTGCATGCAAACTCCACAGTCATTTTTGAGACTATTTTGTCTTCAAAATTAATGCAAAATTACTTACAGACACAGTTGTCATCAGCACAGAGCTTCTTGTTGGCAAGCTTGTCCATAAAAATTCCAGTTACAAGATGATACATTAATCCAAAACACAAAAGTAAAACCACCAAATGAACACGTTGTGTCATTTTTCTTTGCTGCAGCACTTGCCGAATGTGCTGGGTCCAGCGATCTCTGTCTTTTATGGAACCAGCAGGCACCTGGACAAACACACCAGGCCAATGGGAAGGGGTCAGAGCAACATTCCACCCCACCAGAGGAGCCGCAGGCAGGAGGAAGACCTCAGGGTTCACTCAGGAAGCTGACTCCCCTCCCAAAGCCATTCTGCATTAACATTTCAATCAGCAACTGTATTATTTAAACATTCTAAGCCTTCCTGTAGTTGTCCATAATCTTAATCTTATCTCAAGCAAAGTTTGAGAGAGAAAATTAAGTCAGACCCTGGTAAGCACTAAAGGAAATTACATGCTTGCAAATCCTCAAGTTTTTCATTTTCACAAATGCTCACTGACAAGCGTAATCTTCACTGGACCATAAACCCTCAGTGGCAGAGATTCCCCTGTTAAGGTTTACAGGACCTACTAGGACCCTAACACGTGGATGCAAATGTGAACAAACCATTAGGGAGTTGAAACCCAGTAAAAAAAACAAGTCAGCAATTTAAATTTGTAAACTATGAGTTCAAGCACCACATACTTGTGTAGGCAAGATCCCTTCCACAGGGAGACACAGTCGAGAGCAAAACACACAGGTTGCCAGGACTGCAGCCATTTATTTACATAGCTGAGCTCAGTTGAGACTTTGCAGATGCAAGATGCTGAACAACATACAGTCACACAGGCTGACTTAAAAGGTCCTCTTTATGCCTTGGAGAGGACATCTAGAATTCATCTAACTTCCCAAAAACTTGTCCTAGCACACAGGAGGCAGGACTTGTAGAGAGCATTTTAATTGAAATAGATGCGCACACACACACAAAAGGAACAACCACTAGAGTTGCTGTGCTGTAAGCAATTCGCATCACAGCTGTCAGGGTACAGAATGCTGGTCTGAATCAATCCTTAAAAGTGACCAAGAGCAAGTTTGGAAATTCCCCAAACGGTGCTCCAGAGAGCCAGTGCCTCCTGCTTCACAAGGAGGCCTGAAGAGCTGCTGGCTCTACCACCTTTGAGTCCACAAGCAGAACAGAGGAAGCCATCATCAACTCCCACACTCTCTTTCAAAGAAAGCGCATCTTGCAATTTCTAGCACCACCTCCCTGTTACGCAGCTGACTTCACCACACTATCCTGTCATCTTCCAGCCCATTACTCCTTCTGCCAGCTTCCCGTACACAGCATCTAAATTCCTTGGCAGACAGCTCCATACAAACCCTTCTAAGTGAGTAAAGGTGAAGAGTGGTTGTATGCAATGGCAGTCTCATGTACAGAGACTAGTGGGATGCAAAGACAGCATAATCAATACCTATAAAGTTATGACTGCAGAAGGAAATACATAAGGCTCACAATGGAATAATACAGTCATTTTTGCTACCTTAGAGGCACGTTGAAATGTTTTTCACTTGCAAGTATTAGAATACTTGTAAAATCACACACACACAGAGAAAATCACTGGAAAGAATGAAAAAAATACGTATATGGAGATAAGACAGTAATGAAGATGACTGTGGAATGGACATTATCTTGCAATGTACTATGGGAGCAGAAGATGAAATTTCGGATTTTCAGGTCTTGTGCAAAAAAGGTGGTTTATGTAGCTAGTTTTACGCTTACAGATAACATAGCACTTGCTCAGAATTGAGTGAACATGTCAGAACTACAACGTATGCAGAGATTTTATAAAAAGCAATCATGCTTCCCTGAAGCTGCAGCACTCTGGACAGTTTTAAGTCAGATTTCAACTGTTTCAGAACACAAGCTAGGGCAAACAGACACTCTACAGCTACAGCCGAGCCTACACAACACAGGAAAGGACTGCACCGAGCCACAGTAATAGAGGAAAGGCCACAGTCTCTGGCATCCTTCCTCCTGCCTCCATTTACCAAATTACTTTGGAAACAAAGAAAAGCCCTCAACACTTGCAGCGTAGCTACAATGCAAAACATCTTCCTTGTAGTTTCTTGCCTAAACATCACCTACTCTAACACTTGCCTGAACTACTTCTAAAGGAAACCATGCTACCTTCATCCCATTGCTTCTTTGTCTGAAAAGGTAATTAGTGGCCTCACAGAGAAAGTGTTCAAGAAGTGAGGTATGGTGCAACATGACAAGCACTGTGCAACTGCTTCCTCTCAAAAATTAATCTTCAAGGGTCTGACTGCAATCCTCCTAGCCAACACCATGCCACAGCTACTGCAAGATTCACCAAAAATAATCCTTCATTATTCTCTTAACCTAAAATATCTTTCTAGGTCTTCCATCACCTGAACAAAACACTTCAGCTTTTGAAGTGACTTTTGCACCCGATTATTTATAACAGTTACAACTCACAATACTACATCTGATTACTTCACTGCATTGTGTATCTCATGTCACACAGGACCTGTAAAGGTTTTTGACAAATGGAAAAAACCATAAAACCAACCCCAACAAACCCAGAAGCATTAGGACACGTATTTTGGAAACACCTGCCTAAAAATGGACCATCAGCCTCATCCGCATTGTCTTTGTAAAGAGCCAGAAAGCTCTTCCTAAATCATTTATTAAAGTCACTGGTAATAGGGCTGGAAAGAGCAGAAGAGAAGACAACAGATAAACTTCTATGTTTCTTCTGTGGACCTGCTTCTACTACCAGCCATCAACAGAAAGAAAAAACCAAGTTGAACAACAGTGCTGTCAAACTAACCAATTTCTAGCATACCTGGAAAAAAAAAAACTACTAATGATAAATTGGTTTTTTTAAGTGACAAAATTATTCTTGCTGAAAAGCAGCTGTCCCCCTGGTAATGAGGCTGAAGATTGAGTGTTTATTCTGAATATGCTGGCATTTAGTATTCCTGCTTATGCTTTTTGCTCTGGAAAGACAGCTGTTTTTCCAGCACTCACTTCTGAGAAATGAGCGTCACCTTAAAAGTAGTTAAACCAATGCAGTGAATAAACCCTGCAAGCCTAGTAGATCAATAATAAGACAGATTCAAGGAAAAACATAGCTTGAAAACAGCATCAACTGAATTTATTTTATAAAAATTAGTATTTCAACACAAAAGTTGATTATCCAGTAGATCCATGGAAATCCTACATGTGTCCTGGCCGTTGTGGCAATTTTACTCAAGTCTTAGGTTTTCTGCAGAAAACAGCAAACATGCTAGCTGATCAAAGTATCATTGTATTACAAAAACAACTATCCACAGAACTTCTTTATAGGAGCATCCGGTTATTTCTTTGCATAAGTAATTTTCATGGCATGAGATGGAGTAATCTTGAATCCTTGGAGAGCATCTCGAGCAGCTCCTGCTTGATTCTCATTTTCAAACTCCACAAATGCAATGTCGTGGCGCCCAGGCACTAAGCGTACTTCTTTGAATCCAGGAAACCTTTAAAATAAAGTGAAAAGAGTCAGACAGTATTTCCTAGTTTGATAATGTATCTCTCTTCAGTAGCCATAAGACCTTATCATAAGCATCTACTAGTATAATAGTTACTACTAATGAAAGATTTAAATTGAAGGCTTTATATGTCCAGTCCTTAGAACCATGGCTCAACTAAGGATCATTACACAGAAGTAATTTAATCAGTCTTGTGCACACGCAGAAGCAACTAAAGTTAGTTTTAAAACTGCTCCTGCTGTTGTAAAGTCTTTAACATTACAGTCACCATCTCAAATCCCAGGCAGATTGGTGGTAGATAACACAATCAAAACCAGCTACAAAAAATATCGCATTTCCTTTCTGAACTAAGTCATCAGAACTGACATCTGCAATCTTGGCAGCAAGACAAAAAACTTACAATACCCTCAGAAGAAGCTCCTATTTCTAAAAAGTAAGCTTGCCAACTGAGAAAAAGCATACAGATAACAGAACAATTCAAAGGACAGGTCCTTTATTCAAAACTTACTGATTGAATAACATGGACAGCATCATCTCATTTGTTTCCTCAGGCAAGTTATTAAGGAAAAGGATATAGTTTGGTGGGTTATCAGGCACCTGCAACAACAGGAGATCAAAGCTCAGAAGATTATACACAGTTATCTGTTCCTCTGTGTCTGTCTGCATGATTATTTGAACCATGACTTGCATATCCTTAGTTTTGCCCATAACATTGCTAGCTGGACTTCAGTGTAACTTCATGCAATATGCAGACAGAGCCCCTTGGCTCTTTTACAAAGATATATGAATTTGGAGAGGCTCTTATTTTCACAAAAATCACAGTAACATATTGTCTTAGATGTCATATTTAAAGTCCACAACTCAACAGCTGATACTGCAGTACTCTCAGCACTGCCACGGTGGGATGCAGGTGCCTGAGTGCTTGCTGCAGTGCTGTCCAAGACACCTAAAAAGAAACTGAATACCATATCTTCAAACATCCCAATAATGGTGCCAAGTAAGTTAATACCTCAGCAGAATAACTTCCTTCAGCTGATGGGAATATTCCAGGCAGTGCCATTAGAAAATAAACTTCTCAAGTTCAAACAAATACCTAGTGTTGTGCTTCAATGCAAACTGACATACACATATTGTGCCTTGTTGCAAATGATACCTGAAAGAATACCCAGACTGGGAGCAAGAAGTCCTGTGGATTATGTACGTAACTTTCAATGATAGTACTCAAGAAAGATATATAAGGCAGGCAAAGACACTCTTCTATAGTATTGGCCCTCCTGCAAATTCTGGCTCTTTAGTACCTCCACTTCTAATACATGTGAATCATTCAGAAGGTCATTGAGCACACAAGATGAATGAAGAGCAGGGAGTCATTGCTACATCTCTACATAATCCTTCGGAAAATAAGATACTTATGAGAAAAAAGAAGTGAGCAGAGGACCCCTGAACTCCTGAAAGGAAGCTGTTAGGCAGATATGCTGGTACCCTGTGTAGTCTTCCTTCTCCTTTTCTACTACTGGAACAAAATAAATTAAAGGGCATTTGTTAACAAGGGGGGGGGGGGGGGGGCGCAGCGA
>JAVJGI010000035.1:9057036-9080963 GCA_035590275.1 Ibycter americanus | reverse complement strand
CCGCCCCGGCGCCCGGGTGAGGCGCCCGTCAGGGTTCGGGGAGCACGGGCTGCCTTTGGCTCAGCCCCGCAGCCGGAGCGGTGGGAGTCGGGGCTCTGCGGACACCACGGCCAGGCTTGGAACTGACCGAGCCGGGGGCTGCCTGCCCCAGGTTTTAGCTCTGCTCAGTGCCTGCAGAGCGATAAACCGAGTGAGCGGTGGGTTTTTCCTCTTCACAACTGGCAGCAGACCCAGCAACTTCGGGAGCACGAAGAGAAGCAGTAACAGACTGTAGACAATCATTACGTAACATTTGGGTTTAGTTTTGATACTGAGGAGGCAAGGTATCTGAGCATGTAATTTCTTGAAGATACTTTGAAAATCCCTGTGGTAGCGGTAGCTCAGGATAAATAAACAGAGAAGAGATTGAGTTTGCAGCCCTTGAATTTTTGGAATAATTTTGCAGGCTGCATACCTTCACTTCTATGAATAATTATGCAGGCTTTTTCAGAAACAATTTTTGAGTTGCAAACTTTTAACCTGGTTACATATCAAAAAGAAGTTCTTGGAGGGGTGCTATAAATAAGATAGTCCTTGCTTAAACTATAAATTATGTTTGGGCACACCAACTCTTTGTAAAAAGAGGCAGGAATGTTGGGTAGAGAGTTCTTGGTTCAGTTATGTTTCACGAAGAAAAACCAATGTTACTTCTAGATTCTAGAGTTTCCTTGAGTAAAAAGAAAATCTGGCATGTAGGAAGCTTAAAAAGAACAACATGGATTAAAGTGAGTTGAATATAAAAGCAAGAAGCTGTGGATTGAGATGTTTTTTACTGGTAGAAGAGAGCAGCGTGTTCTTCAGTTGTTACAGTGTTCCACAGTATGGGAAATGGTGTGCCAGTACGATGCAATATGCAATGCATACATGCCACAAATTCAAAACATAGGCAGCAGTTCCAGTCAAGTTTTAGGGTTCTACTTACTTTCTTTGTTTATTGTCTTAAAGTAGTTGTTAAAGCGTAACTTTGAAATCAAGCATGAACAATATGTTAAAGCACTATTTTTCAGAAAGGCTGACTGTGCTATTTTTTGCATTGATCAGTAGTACAGTCCATGTAACTTCATAACTTAGTAACAATGTTCAAAACTATTTATTGAGTCAACATAGCTAAGGGAATTTGTCTTGCAGAATCAAAAATACTGACATAAATGATTTTTAAAATAAAGTCCTTCAAGTGTTCATAGAGAAGACACTAAAGAAAAACACAGCACTCCTCAACCTGGCGCAAAGTAAGGAAGAATTCATGGCTTCTGTAATTCCTCCAGCACAGCATGCCACAATCATACTTGCTCAGAGTCACTTTAAGCACAGCTGATTTATTCTTGTAGAATTTGAATGCAGTAAAGCAGAAAAGCTGTGTCTTTCCTGCTCCTCAGGTGGGATTTCACAGTCTGCCTGCCAGTTCAATAGAAGTGACATTCATTTCTCAGGTTGGCTTCCTGCTCTCCTCCCCAAGGTTTATTTGGATTACTTCTGTTTTCTTAATCCCCAAACAGAGGGGCATAATGCTCTCGAGGTCACTAAAAACTGTCATTTGGTTAAAAGTCCCTTAAAGCCTGAAGTATTGTAAAAATTATTTCAAGTTTCTTAGCAAGAATGCCTGTAGCAACTTAGTAAGCAATTATAATTCATCAACAATATAACGGGCTGGAAACATACTTCCAGCTTGAAGAGGTAGCTGCTTCATCAGAGATTGTCAAACAGCATTGAAGAAACAAAATCAAGATTTCATGGTTCTTGAAAATATCTTTGTAGTCACTGCCTTTCCTCCTTCCAGCCTTTTGCTCAAGGTCAAGGAAACCTAACATTTCATTATTATTACTGCTGTTTGTTATGAAACCTGTAATAAAAAATGAGGGTTTTTTCCTTTGTCTTTTCTAAATGCAACTCTCTGAACTAAAACAGGACAATAACCAAGAGCTGTGTATGGTGTATAGTGGAAGATTCATAATACTGTGCAATCCTCATAGCTTTGGTTGGGTCCATGTAATGATGCTTCACACTTCTCACAGTTATCTTCCTGTATGAAGATTGTGGGATAAGTAAAGTTACTCTAATTTATCAGTATAGAAATATTTGCATCTCACCTGTGTGTGTAATCAAAATCACATGCTAGAAAGAAACATGAGTGTGAACGCTTTGTGTTATGGCTGGATTGGTCTTCAGCATTTTGATTCTACCCTTTAAGTGATGTGTTCTGCTGTGTCAAGGAGTGTGATAATACACCACATTCCTGAACACTGGAACATGGACAAAGACCATGAACAAAATGACAGGAAATAAGGAAATTCCCTGGCAAGTACAGACAGTGGTGCTGTGAGCTCTTGCAAAGTCCATATACATGAAACCTCGCATTTAAGACAGAAAAGGTTATTTGAAGGGCGAACAACTTTGGGATCTATATTCGATTGGAAGGTGCAAAAGAGAAGGAATTGCGTCCTATAAATCAGTGGTTGCTGGGCAGTTCCACTGACTGCTGTCCACCAGTGTGAATTGCAGAAGGAGCTGAGGAGGCTGCAGTGATTTACAGATTATTGTTCACAGGCTCAGGATACACGATCTCTGCAAACTAACAAAGCAAAGCGTGATGGCAGGAGAAATTTAACATTGACAAATGCATGGCAAAGCACTTGGAAAAACATAATTTGAACCACCTGAATGAACTGTAACCACTCAGGAAGAGGACCCAGCTGACCCGCTTTGGGGGACAATAGAACACCCAGTGGTAGGGAGAGGGGCAAACAAAAACAGCATGTGGAAGGGAAAAATGTATGGCAGTTCCTTTAATAAGGTTGTTTCATAATAACTAGAAAGATGCTTGAATGTATTACTGTTTGATCTAAAAGAAAAGAACCTCCACACATTTGTCTGACATTTATTATTGGTGGTTTATACTTTTAATTGTTAAGTATGCTGCCTGACAGACTTTTCAAGTAAACTGTGTAATTTAGTCAAGGGAGCTTCACCAACCGAGGGAAGAGTACACCACCACAACCAATTATTTATTACTACTGTTTCAGGGGAAAATCATTCTATCATGATTAATACAACTGTTTGCTTGTTCTCTTGACCAAGTCATCTTTCTTCCTTACCACTTCCACAGGAAAAAACAGCACAGCATTTTATTTCTTTGGACATGCTTCTAGTTTATGGCAACCGAAAACAATTGCATTATTTAAAAAAAAAATAATTTACCATTGTTAAGTGAGCTAGAATTAAATTTTAGATACTTGATGTTCATAGTTAATTACTTATATCCAGCATAAACTGTGAAATGAGTGTATTTCATCTTTGTGTTTTATCAAGCATACTAGGAAAATAAAAATTAAAAAAATAATCAATGGAATAGAACTTGGAGGGGGACTCCACAGGTCACATAACAAACTTGTTCAGTAGAAGCCATCTGAGTACACTAGTGAATTACTCCCTTTCTCATCTCAGCTGTGTTTCTTCGGTTCTAGTTTTCACCAGATGGCAGCAACTATCACTGCTCTGATAATACCTAAAAGTTTCAATTAACATCAGGGCTTTTGGAAGCCAGTAAGAGACCACCTCCTTGCTCCCCCTAAAAAAAACCCTAAACCCCAGAAGGAGAGGTCTGCACCTTAGAGAACATGCCATACCCTTAGCAGACCCCCTAGTTCAGTTTCCCTTGTGGTCATACTCTGCTTCTGGACCAGCCTTTCCTCTATGGGGAGCCTGTTCCCTCTCAGACCAGGTGCTGCCACTGACACTTTTAGGCTTTGTATCTCTTGTGTTACACTGCTGCTTCAATCCCCTGGGGCAGAAGCTCATCTGAACTTGCAAGTATGCTGAACGCTGCTCTTAACAGACAACTCCTCTTTGCTGTATTTATCATTGTGGTGATTCCCAATTAGTGGGAGAATTACAACTGGGTGTGCTAATATAATGAAAAAAATGAAATGTGGGTAGCACTTTTAGTTTTATACAGGTGGTTCCAAATTAGTTCAGGGTGCTGGGGTTGTCCTTTTATTAGTATTAATTGGTGGCAGTGCCATCTGTCCACACTGTAACTCTTTGCTGGAAAGAATAGCAGTGCACTGGTTTGATTTATTATCGTGCAAGAGCGCCTGCATTCCTTCCCTTTTTCTTTCAATCTGGGTTAATTTTTCAGTTTTGCTGCAATCAGCGTACTAATGTACACTGAGTGTTTGAAATTCAATACTTTTGAATCCTAATACATGTGATACATTGTAGTATAATGAAATCAAGACTTACCTGCTTAGTTGTATGAATTTGCTTGGTTGTTTCCATCACTGGGGTTTTGTTTTTTTTCAGTCTCACAAACCACCAGTCCCCCATTGTGAACATCTTCCCCCACATCAATACAAACCAGTTTTAGCTGCAGCTCTTGCAGCGTTTCCCTGGTGTGTGAATTCTCAGCCCACCAGGGGTGTCCTGGCTGCGGAGCTGGGAAACAGAAGAGGAGCAGAGCTCAGCGCAGCAGCTTACAGGGGCACTGAATGTGAGGGGCACGGGCTCTCACGGCATGAAGCCCTGTCCAGAGCAGAGCTAGGAAACTAGGAACCGGCTGCAGAGCAAGACCTGCTAGAGGAACAAGCCTGGGCGATCCATGAAGCTGATGGCATTTGGTAAAACAGCTGGAGATGGCACCATGCTGTCAGGGAGCAGCAAGGGCAGGTGCATCCATGAAGAAGGGCAAGCCAGGTACCCAGCATGGTGGGGCCAACAGATTGCACCAGCAAGAGCACAGTCTGAACAAGGGAGCATATTTACATCCAGCAGTTCAGGCACCACTCACCGGCCACCAGGCAAGTCAGGAGCAACAAGACAGGTCTGAGATCAAGCGTACAGCTCTGACTCTGTGAGGTGCCTGGCCAGGCACAGTTGCAGTGCAGCTCAAGTAAGGACTAGAGGTCATAGTCTGGGCCAAAGCGCAGCTGCCAAGCGAAGAGCAGAAGCCCTGGCAGAGCTTCTCGCAGCCCTTGTCTCAGCAGCCTGAGCCAGTCCCAGCTGCCCCGTGTCAGTGCTGGTCTTCAGCATAAGCAGCCAGACACCTTGAGGGGGTGTGCTGGGGGCCCTGATGCAAACCACAGACACCTGAGGGACTGCTGAGGTGGAGGTGGATGCTGGGAGTGTTTCATGTATCTCTGAGCTTGATGCAGCTGAGAAATGGGAAGCTAGAGGTGATGCCTGCAACAGCCCAGATAAACTGTGGCAAAGAGGTGAGCAGGACGCTTGGCCTGCTTCAAGCAGCATTGGTGGGCTGGAAGCCAGGGCAGTGGGTGGGCATGGTGGTCTCAAATAGTTGGTGGCACCAGTGTGGAACTGGGGACCCCCTTCCCCAGATGGGGAGGGAATACAGTATGTGCTGGATCGAAGGGCAAACCTGCCCTTGAAAACACAGATCGGTAGGGAAACAGAGACAGGCTTGCCCAGAAGTAGGACCTCAAGAACAGAGAGTTGGTTACACCAATCCTACCTGAGGAGGGAGGTTTTGCCCAGCTGAGGGTTTCCAGGGAGCTTACTGGTAGCTCACCATCAACATCAAATGTGGGGCTCTATGAACGATAAGATTCTATAAAGAAGCTCTTAGATTTCCAAACGCTTCTTTCTTGAGCTAGCTCAGCCTTGAAATTGCTAAGACCCATGCCAGCATCAAGCTATGAAGCCATAAATAAGCTTGTTTATTACTAGTCTTGTGGTTAATAATTACTGCGGTTTGGGCAAACAGCAGTAGTAAGCCCCTCTAACAAGTTCTGCCTGGGCTTGTGTTGAAGGTCTGCCAGTTCCCCGTATGGATACTAATAAAGCTCCTGAGTTATTTTGATTGTCTCATTCCTTCAAACATTTATTGATTTAAATCTTTTAGTTCTCAGTCACAGCAGACACTGGGGAGCTGATGGTAAATCATACCATCTCTGGTACTTGAGTTGGCTGTAAATTTACCATATCTGGTAGACTCGAGCTGGCTATAAATTCTTTTAGTGCTGCTAAAGCTTGGCTGGCTGTGGAAAAGACTGCATGTCTTGTGCTGCCTTATGTTTGCAGCCGTGCTGGGAGTCAGAGTGCCTTTCAGTGCTTATTTCTCATTTAGCCTCAGTGTGGTAGAGCCCCTTCCAATTGTTAGGGTTTTCTTGTGCCATCCCCTTAAAAAAAACCCAAACCCCTACATCAACAAATAGCACAGGTCAAGAGCGACATCAAACACGGCTTCAATCTCCTCTCCATCAGAATTCCATGCGGAGCAGGTCTGCGCACATTGGCTTTCTAAAAGACTCTGTTCTGACTATGATTTACTCCATCTTGCCTTCAGTAATGTAAAAATAAATCTCAGCTCTGTGAGATGAGATCTTACCTCCGAATGAATAAATTTCCCACCTCCAAAGAGTGGAATGAGAACAGGTGCATGGATAAATGAACGTACGAATCTGCTGGCTTAAAATTAAGTGCACAGGTGGATTAAGACAATCCTTTCCACCGCACTCCTGGTTACAAAGTAAGGCTATACAATATTAAGCAGTCAACATCCTAAATCATATAAAAATTTCCTGCTTTCAGCCTGAAAGGCAATTATTTCACATACAGCTGGTCGTAATTTTTCAGGAGAAAACTAGTAGTGACAAAACCCCTTTTGTTTAACAGTATTTTAATGAATTATATTAAATTTTTGTAAAAGGTTTTTGTTCCTTATAAAATGGATAAAACACTTGAAGTACTGAAAAGTTTTATTAAAAAGGGTATTTTGTTCTTTTCTTGCAAGACAGAGGAACTATGAAGTCTCCCCATACTTTTTCTGCCTTCTTAATTCTGTGTGAAGTGACCGTTTATCCTGGAGAATTCCATTCAACTGATACAACTTCATTACTTTGAGGTTAGTTGTTTTTCAGATAGATGTGGAAATGTGATCTGGAAGGTAAGTCTACGTTGCTGCCGAAGGTGTGATTTCCTGCACAGGGAGATATTTCTGCTCTAACGGTAATTCAGGTAGCCCGTGAACCGATAACATCAAGGTGACAAAAGCACAGAAAGACGACTTCTGTGCAACCACTGGTGATCTCAGGTACTTGGATGGCAGCACTTCACTGCTCTTCCTTCCCCTGCTTGGTTCAGATGGGTCTTGAAACCACCTATGAATGCATGAAGCAGTGCAGCTGTAAAGCAGATGAGTGATCTCCCCACCTCTCCTCATCTGAGAGCACGGGGCAGGACCGGCAGCTTATATGAGTTTGTTAGCGAAGATGCACCTATTGGGTAGTGTTGCCTTAAAATACAGTGCCTTCTTCTAGGCTCCCCTCTCCCAAACCTGCAATAAAGTGTTAGAAGTATAATACCTTTTCCACATTATCTCAAATCTCAGCTAAATGAGGTGTAGTCTCTTTCTGTTTGCTGATAGCAAAAATTTGGGGGTTGGGGATTTTTTTTTTGTCCAGGTTTTAACTAGCCATTGGTCACTGTGAATATTTAGTCCTTCCTAACACTGCGTTAGTGTTAACCATTCACAAGTAACGACAAATCAAAATTTGGTGGTTGGAAATGCATTTTCTGTGAAAGAGAAGAAATTTCTATAGCTTGTCCTATGCAATATTATAATATCAAATAAAGGCACAAATCTACTTCTGATCCTCCTATACTGGATTTGGGTGTTGCCAGTAAAGACTCCCTCTGCCTCAGTCTCTGTCCAAGCAGTAGCTGCTGATCTGCAGAAAGCCCTGTGAGGGACAGCCCGTAGCTTCTCAGCTCTGGCAGACTGGCCTCTAAGCTCCTCAAAATGGGACTGTGGGTGGGAACTGGCATCCAAAACATGTCTGAGGGAGAGTCAACTAATGGGTTGTATTTGGACTTCATCATGCTGCATCCATGCCTGTGCTTTATAGCTAAGCAGCAAAGAAGGCTTGGGACTGTCGTTGCCCCTTTGGACTTCAGAAAACTTTGAACTCTTCATTTCAGGTGATACTCGAAGGGAGAAATACATACCCTGGGGAGGGAGTAGCCTGTTCTTTAGCCTAAGTGGGTCTATCAATGAAGCGAGGATGAATATTGTTCCTTAGTGCTCAGTGCTCACGTCTCTACACCTTGTGTGACTTTCCCCAGTCCATCGTGCCGTAACAGTGTCACCTCTTGCCCCTGCATAATGAGACCACATGTGTGTATAAATGACCACAGCCATTGATTGTGTCACAGCTCATATAGCAGGGGTTGTATTTCCCTTCTTCGGTGAGTCCTTCAAAAATGTTAATTTTTTTTGTGGGACATCTGCTTATACACAGGGAACGTCCCCATGTTGACTTTGTTCAACAGCCACAGCCTTTGAGCAAGTCAGCTAGGGATGCTGTCACCCTAAGAAATACTGCTTAGCAGCCAGATTATATGCCATGAACCATTTCTTCAGGGAATCTATCTTAAACTCATTTTAGGCTAACACAGCCAGAGCCGTATATTACAGAAAGGGGCAGCTAACCCTTTAGATCTGCTAAGTGTGATTGAAACACATTACTCACTTTCTCACTACCTGGACAGTTTTATCCAAGAAAACAATCGTTGTGGGGAAAAAACTCACTATGCAGACAGTCATAGAGCAATGTTAATGATCCAAAAGGTTTCTTTGCCCTGACTTCAAACCAGAGCCAGCTGCCAGAGGGGAAAGCACAGAAAATTAACTGTTCCAGCGTACACTCAGATCTTTTTCAAATCCAACAAATTTTGCCTGAGAACATTAAAGTCTTAACAATATTGGCAGCACCAGTACAAACCTGAGTATTGATCCTTTGTCAATACAGTGTTTTTTCTTGATGATAAGGCCATGCAATATATCTTCTCTGTATCCACATGCTGTGAACCTGACAGCTTTTCAGCGTGAGCAAACCCTTGGGGAAGGCTGACAGAATGCATAAGGGTCCGTTCATTTGTTAAACACCACAGCATTAACTAAAGCCTCACCGGGGCTGCGAAGGGAGATTGTGAAGAGTGAGAGTCAAATGCGATGTTCATCAGAGGACGGCGGATACCCTGCATAATCTAATATAACCAGCATAATGGAAATGAAAGAGAGAAGCCTCCTGGTATCAGAATACTAGTGGAAGTTCTCAGTAATTAAGAACAGGGAATAATGGTCTTTTCCTTTCTCTTTCCATATACTTCAAAATCTGTCCTAATCCTAACTCAGCAGAAGTATTTTTGGTTAATTGGTTGGGTTTTTTTTAACTAGTCCAGGTTTCTTCTAGACTAAAGGAGATGCTTGCTAGCAGGTACCTTTTGAGATGAGAAGTGCAGCTGAGAAAAGCTTCTGGCAGACAGCAAAGCCCCCAGCGCAGCAGAGGGGCAGGAGTGTGGTGTGCAGCCCCTGGGGTAGCATCGCAGTGGCGTGGGAGGATCCTGTCCTTTCCCTTTCCCTTTCTGTTTACCTTTCCCTTTCTGTTTCCCTTTCCCTTGCCCTTGCCCTTGTGCATTCACAATAGCGTAAGATACAAAAACCATCTCCTTTTCCTGCTTTTCTGCTGTTGGTTACTTCTGCGTTAGTTTTGTGTTAAGAAGGCTTAAGAGTCATATCACTTAAAATAGGAGAAAGTGTAACATCCTCATGACGTGGCTCTTTGTCTTTTAGTTTTGGTATTGATGAAGCAATCTCTCTGCTTAAAAATGGAAACACTAATTATTTTCCCTTTCAAAATAAATATATATATATGCCCAGTGTTAGATTTTTCACATTACCACACATTGATCCTGTAAACTAGAAAAAATACCCCAACCATCAAACTGCCCAGCTGATAAAACTGAACCGATAGATCTGGCTTTTTCTATGCAATATGAACAGAAATGGGATTTTTATATTTTGGGGTGAACTAATATGGTATGACTCCAAAAATAAATGCCTAGAAAGAAAAATAGAAGTGATTTTTAGATTAAAAAATCACATTACTAATGCTTTCCTCGTGCGGGAAAGAAATGGTTTTGTGTTTGCATCTGATACTGCAGGAGCAGATACCACTGATCCACTCATTCATTTCGGCAGGGCTCTCCGGAAAGGTCTGCCGGTGGGATGAATATGGATTGTTAGCATTCATGAAACTGCCTCAGCGCTTTGTTGCCAGGAAACAGTAATGAAAGTATAGGGATGCCAGCTTGATGATAGGGATACAGGGCGGCAGCATTAATCCTGTGCTTTGCAGACACGAGATCTCTATCATTTGCAAACATGAATGCCTGCACAGGCTGTCAGAAATTTCGGAAGGTCTTTTGGCTAATGGTTTTGTAGAAATGTGGAACGTTAGAAAAGCTTAAGCCAACAACAGCATTACATTAGAGCTCTGAAAAACCTCCTCTACCCTGCAGAATACACTTTTACAGGATATTATACTCATGCATAAAGTATTTGTGCTGTTTGCTTTTTAGATAAAGAGATTATAACTAAGGTGACTTGCCTCTGTGAGGATCAGGGACCATCGAGTGTTGTCGTTAGTTAATAAGCAGAGGGATGCTCATATTTTTACTGCAAAAGGTAAAGAAAGAACCTAGTAAATTAAGACGGGGCTTTTCTAGCTAGGCTTCCCTGTGAGCAGAATTAAGACAAGACCTTTAATAAGTCCCAAGGGTGGGGATGCAGTGTTCAGGATTTTACCTGAATTTGAAGGCTTTTATTTTGGTTTCTTGCGTGTTATATTTTGTAGGGTTTGCTCAGTGGGAAAGACATAAGGTTCATATTTGTGCACTTATAAAATGGTAGAGTTTTTTAATGGATTCCTGTACAGGACATTGTGTTGTCCTGCTGACTTTCAAGGTTTTAGCATCAGTTCCTAGTAGGTGGATGAAACCTTGTAAAGTTTTATGATTCTGCTTCTTTGCTTTTTACCACTCCTTCAGAGTAATTTGTTCGACTGTATGTAAAAGGAATATAGTGAACTATAGCAAAGACTTCAGAGAAGTTGAGAAAAATAGCAACACCTATTTCTGCACTCTTAAGTGATTGCTTGTAATTAGGCTGAAATTTCCAAGGCAGGGAAAAGCCCCATGAAATAGGGGGGAAAATCTTACTGCCATCGAGCTCTTCTGGACTCTCGTAAAGGAAACTTCTTGCAAGTTGGAGTGCTGATTATAATCAAAGTCTGAGCTTGCTTGTAGTCCTTCTGTTCTTTAATCTTCAAGAAAAGCAGTCTTTGTGTGTATGACTCTTCTAAAATAACTCCATATGTGTTTTATAAATACTCAGTGGAAAGCACAGCTCAGCTGAAACAATGTTGGGGGTAAGGACATAGGCAGCAGCAGCAGCTGCACGTCTCTTTGCCGTGAACAGGGCCCATCACCCTAGAAAGCTTGCTCGTCTTCTGATAGTTGGACTGCCATTTATGTGTCTTCAACTGAAACAATCATCGTGAAAACAGCAAACCTATATCTTGTTTTAATTATTCACATAGCACTTCTTGAGAAATGTTTAAATTTGTAATAATACTCAAAACTTCCCATGATGGAAAGTGATGCAGAACTCCTGAGTGCTGCTCTGGGGTTGCATGCAGAGAGGCTGTTTTGTACCATCGCTTTGGAAATTAGATACTGTGATATGCCATTTCCTTCCAGCAATCTTGGGAAGCTCTTCCAGTGCTGATAGCAATCATCTCCAAAGGAAAAAAGTGCCCTAACCTCTGGTAAATATCTCTTGAGAGAAGCAAAAACAATCTTGTGAAAGGTATTACCTGACTTCTGAAGGAAGGAGCCTTGGTAAACATGCCTGTCGTCTTGACCTTTTCAGCTGATGGGACGTGAAAATGGGGAGATTAAAGAAGCAGAGCTCATTCACTGGAGGGGAGCTTCTGCGAGAGGACAAAGCAGAACAAAGGAGAGCCCCAAAGCACTGCTTGCCTTTGTGTTAGAGGCCTCCTCTAAACAGATTCAGGGAGAAAGTGCAAAGTGAGATGGTTCCCTGGAAGACCTACAGCCCTGTGAAATGGGTGTAATGGATACACGCTGCTTCTTTGTAATGGTAAGTGCCTACTGCCCTGCCTTTAGGAAGATGCCTTTCCTCAGTGAGATGAACACCGGCTTTGCACTGGCTTGGTGATGGGTGGACACCTGGAAGGTGTCCATGATGGAGTGACCAAGCAAGCTATGTCACTACATCAAAGGGATGTCCTTTGGGATCCTGTTAGTTGACAGACGATTTAGGGCGACATGACAAACGTAATGGCTGAATACTGTGATCCGTATTTAGCTTTCAAGAACCTTCACTGTCCAGGGCTGCTTCTCATTTGCTCTCAGTCTGCAGGAACATACTGATTTCTGTTGCTTTTCCATGTGGGATTAGCAACGTGTCTTCTGACTAAACTCTGTTATGAGTTGTTTCATTTCAGCATTTGAATGGTAAATACACCTTAAAATTGCAGTGATTCAGATTTCAGGACTTTATTGATTTACTAGACTCAATTTCATACGCGAGCAGCTTGGGTTTTGTTTACAGGCAGGGCCCATTTCAATGTGGCATGCCAGATTGGGCAGGTATATGAGATAAAACACATGCACACATTATATTGTTAGTCTTTTGCTTCTTTTTAAGCAGTGGAAGGATTATATAGGGAGATGCAGGGAGCTATTCCTTGATTTTTCTAACACGATATATACTGAGCTCTGGCTGTGCCCTTTCCATGAAGTCCATGTGACCCAGGTGTTGGGCTGTGAGCATATGGTTCATAAAACCTCGGTTCATAAAACCTCTGTTCTTAGGTGCTCATCGATTTCCTGTGTGACCCCGTGCATCTCCTTTCCTTTCTTTCTTCCCATGCTCTTTTACCTATCTTCCCTATTGAGGCTGCAAATTCCTGGCATGGATGGAGCTATGCTGCAGTGTATCTACTACCATGGGCTTTCTGGCTTGAGTGGACACTCCAGACATTTTATACAGCAAAATAAATTGTTACTGCCAATAATAATATTACCATATTTAACCCAAGGCAAGGAGGAGAAACAAATTCTCTCTGGCAATGCTTATCATCTGAAAGTATGTGTACAACAATATCCCACGTAAATTTTCTAAATATGCCATCATCATTATAGCAGCAATGATGCTTCTCACAGCCAACATAAATGCTATCAGTTTTTTAATGCGGTCAAGTATCACCAAAGTACTGTATTAGTGTTTTGTGTGTTTATATGCACAACTTCTTGCCAATAAGAAAGTGATACTACTTTAAATAATTATAATACTGGTTATACCTCATATCAAATATAGGAAACCGTATCAGTTGAACTGCGTAGCAAAAACACATTCATATCTTGGTTTCTTCTATTTTGAACTCAGTGAAGAGCAGTGACTTTTTAATGTAATCATTATATGGCAGATTAGAAATGGGTTTTGTGCTTTTTTGCTGGCTCAGTAATCCAGCAATTGAAAGGCAGCTGGCCCCCCTCCAACAAAATCATTTCGGCTGTGGTTTTAAAATGGATGATTGTGCTGGTAGCTCATGCAGGAGGATGCGCAAGATCTCAGTGTTCTGCCTTTGACCAGCAACATTAGATGTGCTAGTGAGACATTGCTAAGTAGAAGAGTAGACACTTGAAGTGGAAAGCTGTTTCAGGTCTTCTTCGCTATTCTTTCTTTTCCAGCATGGTATGATTTATCTCCATGCCAAGGGTTTTTTTAAGGAAAAGCAGTGGATGCTAGAGGGAGAATAGGTTATGCCTTTGTTTGGGACATGCATGCTTTTCATCCATGTTAAATACATCTTCTATATGCAGTGACTGACACATAAAACCTTTATTTCTTGTTCTGGTTTGTGTGATCCTAATCTAATTTTATCTCACTGAAGAAAGACAATGAAGTAAGAATGACAAGCTGTAGTTTTATTAAATACTTCGCGTGGCTTGACTTGAGTGTAAATTGCAGCGAGCATTGCATAATGCCCTTTGTGGCTATTAATAAAAAAGAAACAATGTTGCAAGTTGAAAGATTACTTAATAATACATGAGTCATTTCTTATTAGTAAGGGTTATTTCTGAAAGGAACTAGGACCAGGTAACACTGGCAACTTGGAAGAAAAAACTCTTTCTGATGGTGTTTAGTTTCTTGCTAAATTCTCCCCAAAACACTTTTAAAAATATACACCACTTTCCAAATCTGGTTGTTTTCTGGGTAGGCTGTTCAATGACCTTGCCTGAACATCCCTTTTCTGCCCATGGACAGTATATTTTGTGTCACTGAATGAAGGGAGTCACCTAAAGCCATCTGCTAAGGGCCGAGTTTGGGAGCGTGTTTCACAAGCTTGGTACCGTAGCACGCCGTAAAGGGCTGCTCTCTCCATGGAGGCTGCTCTGCAGCTGGAGCAACACTGGTGGCTATTTTGGAGAGCACACCGACTCTATGCATCCAGCTGCCTTTCACAAGAGGCCAAGTCCTGCAGTTCTTACTCCTTATTCAGGCAAAACTGGCCTTTGAAGCCAACGATGAAGCTTTTATCTTTCAGACAACAAAAGCGGAGTCAGTTCAATAGACCTCCAGGGGATAGGCAGGAACTGCAGGGATGGATGTAAGCAGTGGACTTCTCATGATGTTCCCCCGATGGGCTGAATCCTCCCTTGTCTACCATGTGCAGAAACACAGCTTGTATTCATCAGTCAGTTATTCTCTTTGCACCGATGCTTCCTATGTGCTTCAGCAGGAGCCCGCCTGCCCTCCCCAGCCCCAGGCAGCAATCTCTTATCACACCCTTGCTTCTGTTTGCTGTTTCTTCTCTTGCCATCTCTTTTGCCCCTTGAAATTCACAGCAGGACTAGTGTGCTGGCATGCTGGGTGGTAGACTTGGCTTACTAGCCTGATTAGAAAGCAGGTTATGTTTATTTTCATGAGTATCAGGAAAATGTCTTTCCAGACTGCCTAAATATTTCATTCCAGTCAAGAGGAATCTGTAGATCCTTTGAAGATCTGTGTCCCACCTTTCAAGTGCCTCCTAAAATAATTTTCTTATGGATATTACCATATTCAGCAGCTCAGACCTACACCATCTCTTTCCCTGGGGATTACAGTTAAAGCCTTATCTTATTAAGGCAGCTGACCCGTACTCCAGTCTGTTTTTCCACTGATCCTAATCTTAATGTTAAATACAACAAGATTTTATGTAGAAGCAGTGTATTAGGACATAAACGTGCTCTGTACTAACTCAGAGTAATCTCTTTATTTCTTTCCAAATCTGGCTTATACAAATCCTCTGTTTTCCCAGGGAACATTATTCCAAGAATATATTTGTGTGCTTTTCCCTGTAGATATCAATCAAATTGCACTGAAGTCAGTATAAGATTTCTCAACGATTTTCAGTGTTTTACCTTTGGCATTGTGTCAATTCGTATTTTCCCAGGTTCTTCTTATTTATTTTTGAGCCTGGCCATAACACTAACCTTCATTTCCATTGGAAATCCAGTAACTTCTAAAAATCAGGTAACGAACTGAGTGTAAAATACACGCAGCAATACTTTTTGTGCCCACAACCTTCCTGTGTCCAGCCTCAAGTTGTCATTCATTATCAGATACCCTAAGCCCACAGTATAAATGGCTTACTAATTCCCACCCTGAACTTCTCTCAGCAAAGGAAAAGGGACTTTCTGCCATGAGAAAGCACAGAAATAACACTGGAAGTACAGAAAGAAAGTTGATTATTATTCCTTTCCCATATGCCATCAGCCAAACCTCCTCTGGCCTCCAGGAAAGCCTCTCATGTGTTTTAATTTCTTTCATGCAGCAGCTTGATATCCTCCAAGGTGGATACCTGAAGGACGCTTTCCTGCTGTAAACCTAGATACCCTGACAGCAACCATAGCTGAGCTTCTGGGTTTAACATGCCAGACAGATACCCCTTCACAGCCTTCATTTCTTGCTTGGTGAGGATTGTTGGCATCAGCATCATCTGTTTTGCTTCTCTGGATGCAAAGTGAAGAAGCGGTTCTTGCCGCTAAGCTCTGGTCTCTGCTGCACTGTGGCTTGTTGAAGTGCAGCGTGGCTGGGGATGCCAGATGGCAACGTGTGGGTGCTTAATCTCATGTCTCACTGGAAAGTCTGAAAGACACTTCTCTGGAAGAGACTTTGCAGCCCCAAACCTCCTCCATCTTTGATGCCAATAAAGGCAATAAAAGGGGTCCTGGAGTGAGGAGTGTAGGGGGAATGCACTGCCTGTGTTTTAAAAAACCAGGAGTAAATGGCAGTGCTGTATGCAAGGCATTTCCTTGACCTCGTGGATAAAACTACACTGGCAGACCCAAGAGCTTGGCCCTGACATAGTCTTGAAATGTATGGCTATTCTTGATCCCAAGTAGTGACATGCTGATGTGTTGTGTAAATCCCAGGGTGCTGCCAAGAGAACATCTCCAAACATGGCACTGTGATAATTCATTAAACGTTATTAGATCTTTCTGTGGTTTGCTTGTTTATCAAGCCCTGTCATATTATGTTTTGGACATAACAGATTGCTTCTGTGTTAATTGAATGATACACCAGAAAACAGAGCAAACGAGACAGCTCAGAGGCTGTCACCATCCATGAATTGTAAATAATAAGAACTCAGTAAGGAAAAATTATCAGAACATCTCCCTATTATATTTAATAAAGAAACAACAAATTGCTATGTTCTGGATGGTTGGGAAAAATAATGAGTTGAACAATAGACAATCTCGTTTCTCTTTCCAACTGTGCAGAAATTAAATGTCAACTGCAACCACTTATTCATTTCCACTTCTCTCTACCATACTTTTCCTTGTCAAGCTCCTTAACTGAAAGTGAAGCAGGAGAAGGGACAAAACCAACCTCATTTCTAAGAAACTGACAACACGTTTAAAATGCTAGAGCATGCTCTGTGAAACTCATGAGTGCTCTTTGTAATGAGAAAAGTTTCTGTGTAGGGCAAACTTCTATTGCGCAAAGCCATCTCCCATTAATACTTTAAAATAGAAATTAAGTGGCTGTGTTTTCACCGTTAGATTCAAAGTGACAATTGTGTGTCAAAGGAGAAAGTCATCTGCTATAGAATATATATATGAATATAAGCAGCACATTAGTTTCTCTGTTGTTATATACCTTATTTGCTTATTCCCATGTGAAATATGTTTAAAATGCTTTGAAACTAAATGGAGGTAGAAGGCGCAGCAAAAGGAAAATCAGCTCAAAGAAGACTTAAGCAATCAGCAGTAGATCAAAGCATCAGAGAGTCAAGCTAATGACTTTGTGGTTCAGTTCTAATTAAGCTTTGGCTGAAGCTGTTCTGGTTCAGTTCTGGATCAAGCCTAACACAGCAACTTGAAAACAATGATGTGCACCGAGCAGTTTGAATCTTTGCTTGATTAGTTGCCGCACATGATCAAATTCAAAAGCTCTTTACAAACTGTTTCTTCTTTTGTGTGGTCCAGCAGACCACAGGAAGCTTTCAGTGTGGAATCTGATGTTCCCCCAACCTGCCACAGCTGCACTGTGGCAGCTTCTCGGGTCTCTCTGTGGCAGGGCAAGGAGCTGTGTTTGCTTCCCCATCCCAGTGCAAGAGCCATTATGGCTGTAAACACTTTACACCCTCCCTTGTGGCTCAGCCAAAGGTCTGCGTAAGGGGGTGCCGGTGAGGCCACCCTTAACCCAGCTAGCCATCTCCCTGTATCCTCCGGCCAGGAATTTGGAGGATCCCTGCACATGTGCTGTTTGCACTGGAAACAGGCCGCTATCTCCTGTACCAGCCTCTCATGATGCAGTCTGCAAATGTTTATGATGAGCATAGCGCTCTCCAGGAAGGGATGCACCTGGAAAAATGGGCAGTGTTCTGTGACCATGATATCCAGCTGCCGGATGAGCTGTTGATGGTCCCTCTGCCAAGCGCAGGAGGAGCGGTCATGTTCTGGTTTATATTATCATCATTATAACTGTGAAGGTCAACAAGAGGGCTGGATGCAGATGACAAAGGTGCTAGGGAAATGGACCCACTACTGTTTAGTTTAAGCTCATTTCCCAAATTGTTGCAAGCGGAGGGCTGGCACACAGCCTGGCACAGCAGTGGTTGCTGCCACAGCTGCCAAAGGCGCTGGGTCCTGCCATGTCTTCTGCAATTGCTGCTGCTGCTCTTCTCGAGCCACTGCCGAGGATGGTGACCCTCTAGGCGACCCTCCTGGGCAGCCCCAGGTTCATTATTCTGACCCTGAGCTGCCAGCAGCACCCTGGCAGGTGGACTGGCTCGATGTCCACGGCATTTCACTGGAAAGCAAAAGGAGGAAAGGGGGAAATGCCAGAACCCGGCACCGGTGGTAGCTCGCTGAAACTGCACAGCTCCCAAGGAGAATTTCAAGCTGACAGCTTGATGCTTATTTACTTGAAACTGCATGCTGAGACCTGCTGGAAATTGGATAATTCTCCTTGTTTAGTGTGGAATCATGCAGCACTTGGTTTAATTCTTAATGCAGTGACATCCTTTATTTTTCAGCCATCAGGTGGCTCCATTTGGACCTTCCATTGGGAAGCTGTAGTGAAGCCCTGGCCCTCGCTGGGGCTAGCAGAGGGGCGCTCATCCCCTCGAGAAGTTATCCACAGCAAGCTCCTCCATCTGAATACAAGTGTGAGTTCAAACCAGAGACATACAGACGTGTTTTGTGCAAAGCGGGTATGAATATAGACCTGAAACTTGTCTCGGGGATGAGTTCAGGAAAGCAAACTGTGTGTATGGATTAAAAGGACTGTGTTTGTGTGCTGCTGGGAATGGGCAATGCTGTTTATTCCTCATGATTATGACAGATTGGAAAATCAGAGCAGCCTGAGGAGGAGGAAGATTGCCCTGCCTGAGATAAAGAAGTTCATAACACATCTCATTGGGGACAGCAGAAATAATATCTGACTCTGCGTGGCACGTCAGGTGTGAAAAACCCTGCAGAAGCAGGCTGGTGGACGATGCTGAGCAAGTGTTTTCCCCAAAGGATTCCCAGGAGTGGAGAGAAGGATAACTTTCCTGATGGATTGTTCTGTGACGAGATAGTACCTCTCCCAAATATTGGCTATGGAGGACCCTCTTAACCTCTTTAGCAGCAAGCATTGAGCTTTCTGCATCAAATTAGCAAACGCTGATTTGCTAATCAGCAGATTGAACTGGGGCTGATGACAAGCTGTGGCCCAACAGTGAGTCCTATGGAACAGGGAGATGCCCATTCGTCTGTTCCCTCTGTTGTCTGCCACGTGGAAGGGCATCCCAGCATGCTCAGGTAGAAGTCCTGGTTCATGTCTCCTTCTGGGAAATGTATTTTAAACTGCAATCGGAAAAGAGGATTATAGCAGGTAAGATGTAACTATTGGCTGAGTTGTTAATTCCTGCCCTTCCAGGCTATTTGCATATGAACACAAGGAAAAGCAGCTGGTCATTGTAATGGGGAGGCATGCATCATGCATTGGAAGGGCCTGAATAAAAGACTTTGCACCACTCGTTATTAGTAAGGTCCAGCCTGTCATCTTCTGGGCTTGGGACCTGCTTTGCAAGTCCAGGAAACGATGGTATGTGCCTGAAGGTGTTCCTGGACTAGCAGGTCCATTGCAAGAGGCTAATTAGAAGCAAGAAGGAAGTGCAGAAGGCGCTGGTCAGGAGGCAGGTGCAGCGCCGCTTGTCTCCTTGCCAGCAGGCTGGGGACTCGCAGGAGCTCCAGAGATCCCTCCTCTGAGTCAGAGGGTCATTTCTACCACGGGTGGAACTGGCTTTCCCAACTCTGAGTGAAGGGTAGCAGAGAGGCTGTTTGTGATCAGGCAAGGAAAAACCTTGGAAATGCTTCGTTAACCATATCTGAACCATGTGTTTGTTAAAGATGCTTATACCAAAGGAGTAGGGGAATATTTGTGAGTGAGTGTGCTTTGGGATTGGTTTGGATCTGGGTTTGCAAACTTTGCCAGGTGTTTCTGAGTGTAAAATAGTTAGTATTTAGAAACTGACAGCTCTGTTTTCCACCACATTTTTAAGGAAAGGAGGTTGAGGTGATTGGTGTGGGTATGTATATTTACATACCTTTATATTTGCTTTTTTTGGGTTGATGTCTACAAACTGTGACCTATGCATAAAAGTCCCCAAAATATCCCTTTCTGGCAAGTTTTGTAGAAGCCAGCCTGAGAACAGAGTGTCTTTCCTACAGCCTCAATCTTTCAAATATCCACTGAGCCGATTAACGGCAGAACGCAGCCCTAAGAAAGCAGCCTTCCTCCTGGGTTGTCCGCTTGTAAAACTTGCTTGTTCCTTACTGAAATTGCAGGAGACGTTACATGTGGTGTGTAATAATTTAATGTGGCAGACTGAACCTACGAGAGTTTCAAGCAAGGTATTAACTCATTGCTGAACCAAGGGGCAGAAGAGAGAGGTACACCGAGACAGAAATGGATCAAAGGAACAGACCTGTGCTGCCTATACATTAAAGCCAGGCAAATAGTGCTTATACTGAATGTGTCTAACTCAAGCAATATTGAACTAAGTTCTGCTTAGTTTTGCTGACAGGACTAATTTATCCCACTTTCTTGGCTATAATTTGACAACCCAAGTGGAGCCAGCCCCTCTGATGCTGCTGCTGGGTCGCACTGCAACCACCCAAGCACTCAATGCTGGTTACAGCCGATGGGCAAATGTTCATCAATGCTGCTGGATAAAACCAGGTCTGGCTTTACCCTCCATAGACTGCCTGCAGCATTTGTGTCCTGGCCAGGGGAAGGGAAGAAATTTCTGGAATAGCAAGGCAGTGAGAATTGCAGGAGGATGGGAGAGCCTGGAGATGTTTTGCTGCTTCATGACAGGCGTGCTGTGGGTGAGTGAGCTGGTCCAGCTCCCATCCACAATGGGCATTCAGTATGGAAGTGGAAAAGTGTTTTCCATTTTGTGAGAGGATCTGTGCAGGTGGAGAAGCTCACCGTATCCCCTAATGGCCGGATGTTTCAAAACACAGTGTGCGCAGATGTACTTGCTGAAACAGATGTATTTCTTCAATATCTTTGCTAATCAGAGAGGGGGGAAGCATGACTGTCTGAGAGGAGTTAGTAGATGCTCTACAAATTAAGCTACATATTGGATGACTTTTCTAGGACCCCTAACTGGTGCTGAAAATTGTTACATTTTATTGTATTTTTTACCACTGCTTTTTATTCTTTTATCCTATTATGCATGCATATACATGTCTGGTTTTTTCTTACACACTTTTTAGCTTATTCTTATCTTTCTAATGTCTTTGTGCTATTCCCTGTCAGCTTGCCACACGTCTCCCAGATCCTCTTTAAAGCTTTCAATATGCTTCAGTCAATTTGCCCGATGCCTTGGCGGGGGAACCCCTGCTGCACGTTGGCTACTGCAGTGTCAGCTCCCGCGTGCACCAGGGTGACCCGGTCCTTGGCTGATCTTTAAGCAAATATTGCTCCTTCTGTGATTTCCCAATGCCCCAGTTCTTTCTCTCCCACTGTAACACCTCTCTGGCACAGCACAGTTGATCCCTTCCCTTCTTTTTTAGTGCTCCTGTGACCTCCAGTTTGCGGTTCTCTGACGCTGGTGCTGAAACTTGTCCTGACTCTTTTCTCGCCCTTGGGGTTTGTCTCAGCACCACAAACCCCGTCTCCCTCCTTGCATCTTTCCCCCGTGTTTGTCCTCTCACTGCTGAAAACCTCAGGAAAAATCCTCATTATGAATCCACTACCTTCTTTTCCATCTCCAAACCTTCAAAACTGTTTTTAATCTCTGACTCTCAGGCCAGAGGTCCCGTCCGGCTGTTGAAAGCCTCCTGGGTCTCCAACAATGTGCTCTTCTCTTTCTCTCTCTCTCTCTTGATCCTTTCTCCTGCTTTCTTATTACCAGCTGTATATTTCTTCCTGCCTTCTTCACTTTTAAGCTGCTGCACCAGTGACTTTCTAACCCCTTAGCCCAGACCCCTCTTGTTCTCATCCCTCCTCTTCTCTTTCTTGAGCAAATTGAACACATAATAGTTTCTCTTTTGCTATTAAAACTACCCCTTGGAGCTGACCTCTCTCTGCGAATGTCATCTCATCTCTCAGCTGATCTGATGCATTGCTGAGGACATCACTGTTGTGGTTTCTTTCTTCATCCTCTCTCAACACCACGGCATCTCTTCTGGCCCTGCTTTTCAGCTGTGCTTCCATGCCTTCCCCATCCCCTTTGACCACCTCCAGCAGTCAGTCATCCTCCAAATCTCTCCTGTCCTGGCTGTGTTCCTCTGACCCTCCTCCTAGTGCTTCCCCAACACTGCTGGGGTGTAAACATGGGGTCCTTCGGGCTCTCACTTCCCCTCCTCTGTCCTCCTCCTTTTCCCAGGTCATCTCATGCATCTACAGGATCCTGGTTACCCCTGATGCTAATTGCTCATCAGCTGATGTTCTTACTGTCACCTCCGCTTCCTCACTCCTTCCCCTTTTTGGAGATAATAAGTTCTCAGTAGGAGTCACTGCTAAAGATGAGGTACTTGGGTCTCAGACCTTCTTCTGTGTCTTGGCAACTGGGTTTTTTTGGCCCGTCAAGCCAGTAACACCTTAATGACTTAAATGCAGCTATGTTTTTACCGCGTTTTGAACGGTGTCTCCATTCTGGGTGTAGTTTTTGGGCAGTGACAACTCCAAACAACCAAAAATATTTATTATTTATCACAGTATTACTTATCCTGCTTTTTTTACCTTGTATTCTTCACAGTTATTCCTTATGTGCCAGATGTCCTGCTGTGGCCGGCTGCTCCGCGGGGCAGGAGGTGCCCGGCCGGTGCCAGTGGAGCGGCTGTCCCCTCCCATGGCACGGGCACTGCGGATGTTCCAGAGACCTCATTAGGGTTTCTCATTACATTACAGGGGTCCTGCCTCAGGCTGGTCCAGGCTCCAGCTGCTTCTCTGCTGGCTGCCCCCAAGGCCGTGGAAATGGCGGCGTTCCCCGTGGGAGCCCTGCTGCCATCTTTGGTGCAGGTTTGGTGCAAGGTCTCCAGCCCCCGGTGCAGGATGCGTCCCCTGGGACACAGCTAACCCCCGCCGCCGGCGCTGCTAGGCCTCGCGACGCCCCGGCCATCCCATGTGGTGCCCAGGCTGGGTTTCTGCAAACGCAGGCGAGGGCACGGCTCCCCATCACACCTGGCACCTTAACGTACGTTTGAATTTACCCTCCTTTTCTTCCACTTTTCTCCAAGCTGACCATAATCAGCTTTTTCTTGTTAGATGCAAAGGACAGAGTCGGTGCTGATGCCTATTGGGAGAGCTGCTGTGTGCCCTATTATAAGCAGTAAAAAAATAATAACCCAGATTTATTACATTATATACATAAATATTATTTTTGGGCTGTGATGCCCAGTGCTTAACCAGCCCCGCGGTGCCAGCGCAGGGGTGGTGCCCGGCAGAGAGCGGCGGGACTGCGCGCACAGCTCTGGTTTAGCACCTTCTCTTAAACACGTCCATACGTATGTATGTACATACAGGTACATATAACCAAGAAGAAAAGAGTCTAATAGCAATATATAGTTATATATCAATACATATAGATACACATGGACATACATATCTATACAGACATCTCTCTTCCCCACATATAGGTCTATTTAGGTGTATATGTATAGGGGTGTGTATATATACAGGGGTGTATATAGGGAGAGTTGTATATGGGGTGTATGTAGGGTTATATATATAGGTGTATATATATATAAACCCCTATCTACAACTCTCTATCTCTCCCTATATATAATGGGGAGATATATATTTACAGGGGTGTGTGTGTATATATGTATGTATAGGCATATACAGCTCCCCCATAAATATATCTATATCTATATAGGCGTATACACCCTCCCCACCCCCCAAAAAAAAAAAAAAACAAAAAAGTCACTATCCGTTCTAAGCAGATCTTCTTAAATGTCATTTTCCCTGCATACGGCCTAGATTTCTGGCTGCGTCATTAGGAAACAATAGAGGATTA